>JAMXBD010000849.1:0-606824 GCA_024138025.1 Combretum micranthum
TGAACCCCAAAATCACATCATCCTGATGATCATCTGGAGTCCATATGAGATTTATGACTTCACAATACAAAGTCTACAAGGGGTAATTCAAAAGTTACTGTTGACTGTTAGAGCATTGACTCTAGGTGCATGTCAACATGTTAGACTTGTGTACCACATATTGGTAAGAGCATTAACTCCAAGCATGTTACAAACCATTATAATTGGCAAAGATGCCCTCCTTGGTAACTCATATTGAGCAGCCAAGTAGTGGGAAATAATTCTTTGACCAATAAAATACAAGATTTTGATCCTAGATAATAAATGTCACTATCATTACTTAAGTGTGATTGAATAACTTTTCAAAAGGGATTGTTTGGATACTATCATATGGCAAGTAAGAACCTCACTCAAATGTGTTCATTGATTTAAGAGGTTCCTTAGATCATTAAGTCTAAGTAAGCCTCATGTTCAAAATAGTTTCACGAAAGGCCCCTCATATCATATGAATCTAAACAGCCTTATGATGCTGATACGCTTCATGGCCTACAAGAGATTGAGTCAACTATAATCATCCTTGTTAGGTTCTCTTTAAATAGGTTCCGATAATAACAAAAGTGTAAAAACATCACTAATGAGTTTATCAAGTGTTTAGTTTTAAGTTAAAGAAAAAGAACAAAAATGAATAGTATCAGTTTACCTAGAAGGTTGTATTATCGAAAATCAAGAGCAGGAGTTTTTAAAAGGTATACAAAAGATTATCCATAAGAGATTCCAGAAGGAATATATTAGAAAAGATAAAGAACAGAAGTTTTAATAGTGATCTAGAAGGTTGTTTAGATGGTTACGTAGAAGGTCCTCTATAATTTTTTTAGTTTCGCATAATTTTACTATAGACGGTTCTAGTTTCAATCAAATTTATTCTAAATCAATTCAAATAAGTATCTTGAAGGCCTAGCTCCAAGGAAATGAGTATATTACGTAATATACTCATATGTTCCACTAAAGTTAGTTAATATCCAAGTGGATTTTAGGTTTTCTTTAGGTTCTTTTTTCATGTCATTTATCCGTTTTAAGAGATATTCAAGTTTTTTAAGCAAGTGTTACGTGAGTTTTTCTTTGAAGATAAGCTGGTTATCAAGTAATACAATGTTAGAAGAAGTCAATTCTATCTCTTTCCTATTCTTATGGGATTTTATCAAGTTTAAAATCAAATAAACATGATCTACATTAGCTATTTTTGATAAAGCATAACAGTTTTGGAAGGTTCAAATCTAATCCGAATTTCAAGCTTCAAGCCAATGAAAATATCCTCATATTTTTAGGAAGCCACTCTTCAAGTAAAACAGAAAAATATTTTCTTTTACCTTATCCTTTGGCTGTTGAGCAGTAGCTTTATAAAACAAAGCAAGTTTCGAATTTTTGAATTCAATATGTATTTCAACTTTCAAGTTAAGATGCCCAAGATAATATCCAAAATGTTAGAGGAGACAAATATTTCAACAAACTTATATGAATATTGAAGACTAGCAGCATATATACTTGAAGCATTCATATCAACGAAACAATATAAGAGAAAAAGCAAAAGAGAGAAATAACACTGCAAAAAGGAAAAAAAAAAAACTCCTGCTTCTTTTACAATTTCTAAACTGATATTACGTACATTTTTCTTTGCTGCAACTTTATTGAATTTGGTTCATTTCTTGTTAACAGAAGGACCTTGTTGTTGCCTTCTAGTTCGATTAGTTTACAAGATTAGGCTCTATAGTTTCGGTTTTTACCTTGAGGAAAACTGTAAGGATTGAGCAAAGTGGATTGTACTATCTTGTAAATTGATTTGATTTGATATAGTGAAACATCCCATGTGGACTACGAGGTCCCTGACTCAGAGCTAAAAGAGTTGACTGATGGATAAGGCGGAACCACTATACATCGTTGACTTAGCTTTTCTTTCCTTACTCTTTTAATTTCCTGTAATTTGTATTTTGTTTATTCATTTGCTCAACTTATTCTCATGGTTTAAACAAAGGAGATTTAATTTTAAAGGCTTAAAATTTCAAATTTTAGTTATAATCAATTCAATCCCCTTTCTTGATTATAATAGTGGGACCAATAATCCTATCTTATATGTCACTGCCACTCAGTAAGAGTGGTAAGAGAATAGTCTCCTAAGTGCGTGATGATACAATTATGATATGCTGACTAGTAGAAGCATCATCTCTTAGGCACATGACAACGCGATGTCACACCTACGCATGGTGTAAAGTAATGCTTGGAAACATGTGTTGAATGGTTGGGAAATGCCCACTTAACCAATTAAATTTGATTACTAAGGTGGCAAGCCTACAAAGCACATGATACTATCATTGCTTAACATATGATAAATTTATTAGTTTAAGTGCTAATAATACCACTACCAACAAGTGAGAGCATTGCTCCAATGCACAACACAATAGGCATAATAATTTGCCATTACTTCATGACTCGTTGCTATTGAGTGAAAGCATTGCTTCCTAAGCACAAGTGCGCACTGCTAATGGCCTAAGTGGCAATTTGATGTTCACTGATATGAACAAGCAATCAAATAAAGGAACACAAACAAAGAACTCCAAAAAAAATCAAGAAAAGAAATCTATCCATTAAAAAAAAAAGGTGTGTTGATCTATTGTTAACCAATAGAAACAAAAGAATAAGCAAAATCTAAGCTAAGGCTAGAAATCTAAGCCTATTATGGACTCTAGGTCCTCATCTCCTAATGAGGTCTTCATCTAAGTTTCAGTTGCGACAATCTCCTTTTGAATCTCCTACAAATTTACCATCAACCTAATCAGCCTTGATATATAGTAATTTAACAACCACTTGGCTTTAGCAACAATGGGCCACAAGCTATCAACTTTGAATTCAACATACGAGTTCCCTCAATACTTTTGATAAGTTGTGCTAGGTTAACTTTCGATAAAGAACTTCAACACCTGTCCATTAGTAGCATGACTTTACTAATATTGCGCTAGCTACCTTATCCCCAATAAAGGGGAACGGCCTAAATTCCCAATATATGGGTCAAAACTCTCAAAGGGTGATACTAAATGAGAAGGCATAATAAATTTGTGAAATGGAGTCTTCTGCAATGCATCACAATCCTCGAGAGTTGCTACCATGTCTTCAGAAGACAACAACTGGGGAAGGATGGAACTTAGTAGGTGCAGTGACATCAGATTTACTCTTGCTATCTTCATTGGAATCACTCTTGTCATTTCCATAATCAAGCTCTTTATTGAAATCGACATTACCTTCATCTTCACCGCAAAGGTTTGGAGATGGCTCATAATCTCTCTTGTCCTAGCCATAACGTTTGTCGGCAACCATCATAGATGTGGTAGTGCCCCTTAATGACGTGAACATAGAAGAGAATCCATCTTAACCTGAACGAAGCAAACAAAAAAAGCCTTAGATAATAAAGGAAAGTAACTATAGTAAGTTGTATGCAAAAAGATTCATTGCCTCAATGAGTGCATGCTTTGCCGATCTAGAATCCACCAGTCGAGGCGATGGATGATTATCCTTTGATCTTAGAGGAGGATTCATGTGCTTCATGTCACCACAAGGCTTTAGCTTGATTGATGTAGGTTCTCTAGCTATTTGGGTGTCACCAATCGACTTGTTATACCTATTCCTTAGCAGTATGGTACGAAACTCATGGCAATATATGATTGGGGCTTGCAGCATATCACTATAGATGTAAAGGGATAGTCACAAAATACAACTATGCAATTTGACCAATGTGTCAGCCAAATAGTAGAAGCAGCTCCATGATGCTCTACAAAAGGAAAGAGTGGTTGTTGCACTGTGAGATAAACTTTGTAAAGTCATATGGTGATATTAGCTGATAGAAAAATCAAAACTCTGCATAGTTGACAAGAAACGACATTCCTTGATTAAGGCCAAACTGGCACGCTCTTTCTATGGAGAATATACTATAACTCTTTACTCCAGGCAATGCCTATCTAAATCTCCATTGTCAAGCAAAGACGACAAGCTCCTTGGGATACACCAAAGCAAGAACCTGGCATGAGATTCATCCTACCTTCCATGGTTGTCAACTAAGATAACCTCACCTTTGACCTAGAGGATAAGCTCGCCATTGTCTTCATAGCCTTCAAGATGCCTTTACATAAGGGGAATGTGAATTCTTCCTCAATGTCAATGAGCTGAGAAGCGGCAACCTACCTCTCCTCTAATCTATGACGTTTGAGGAAGAGTAAAATTCAGATCCCTATTGATGAGGGTTTGCAAAGTGGTTTTAAAACTGCATGGAAGAATATTTGTAAGAAGGGCAAGCCTACATGTGACATGTTCACATAGGGATCCTTGGAACGCATAGAAGCTTGGTGGTACAAGTTGAGACATCGATTAGAGACCTAAGTAGAAGGGAGCTTGTACAAGCATTGACCCTACACATGTGTGTTGCTAAAGAAAAAAGTTGTGATTTCACACATTCTTTTGACCTACTAGGGAACACACGAACATGACAACCAAAATGCAATGAAAGTAGCAAGTTTATATATTTGCAAGTTAAAGAACCAAAAGAGAGTATGTCAATTGGAAAGGTTAAATACATGACAACCACATAACCATATAAGAAGGGACTTCCTCTTCCCTGCTTGCTGGTCTCATGACTTGAGGTATGCCTTTCCTTTGTTTTTTAAAGAGGTATCGTCTAAGAAGAGAAGCATGGTTTCTTCTTGTTATCATGATTAATCTTTAGAGTAGTTAATAAAGATGTCTCAAAGTTGTACTCTTTATGTGAAGTCGTAGCTACAACAAGCATTGGTCAGCCTAGAATAATACAGGTTACAGGTTCAAAAGCATGACCACATCTTTGAGAGTTGGTAATATCTTTCCCCACACAATGATGAACGTACGGTGTAGATGCTCACCGAGAGACAATGGCATGCTAGACTTCCATCTTACTCGTGCTGACATGCCATAAGCATGTGGAGGTGATGATGGCATTGTAAACTCTCACTTGCTTCAGAAGGCTCACATACCCAGGTTAGTCAGTGATGTATTCTACCGAAGTACTCCATCTAGATGAAGGCTCCTTAATGAATGAAAAATGTGTGCTGGAAAGGGGTAGCTCCCTTCATTCGTTCTTGAAGCATAACATTGAGGCCCTGATGGTGCTCTTGGAATTGGTGCGTGTCCAAGTTTATTAATTAAATTCACCATCATTGGGGTGTTGCACTAGCTTGTTGCAAGAGGCCTTGTCTATCTTCAGATATTTTGTTGTCTACCTAACTGATCTTAGAGATGTTAATCTATAGTGGATTACCATCTTGGGATACCAGCAAGTCTTTTTTGTTTGATGACTTTGACGCTTTGTGCTTGATTGCTACCCGTTTCTCTTTACTTGATCTTGGTCTCTTTCTACCGGGAAGCTTCATCCTTTCAAATTCAAGGATGCTTGTCTGTATTTGCTTAATGGCTTCTGTACCTTAGGTTCGATCACCATGCCTTTTCTGCCTGACAATTTGAGCATCGGAGGCTTGACCACTTTTGGTCCCTTGTTGCTTTACACCTTCTGCGCATAGAACTTGATTATTCTTTGTCTCCTTTGCCATCGATATATGGAATGTCCTGCAAATCATAAGAGAATTAACGAGTAGAACGAAGTACACATGGAAACATTAAGCACATGAAAAATGAAATCACAAACTCTCTCGGTGCGGACCTTGATGGATATTTGATTTTGAGTCGACTCCTGCCAATCTTTGGAATTGTAGATTGATCTTTGATAATGATAAACAAGAATACTACTGTAAAGTGTGTGTATATATATGATGTTCACGTGCCGATATTCTTTAATGATCGAGTTATGGATGGCGAATTTTCTCCTTCGGCTAAGTATCCTGGAACTCATCGAGGATATTTAGTTTAGAAAGAAAAAAAAAAGAAGGCAATATATGATAGGAAAGCTAAGCCAAGCCATGAGTCCAGTTGACAACAGGGCACTAAATATCATCAGGACAACATATCTATACTACATGTATAAACTGAAGTTTGCCCGCAATATAATTTACAACTTCCTTTATGACGAGAAATCGACATTGCTCAGATCGTCCCCGTCAGTGGTCGCGATGAAATCTTTTAGCCTTCCCAAGTTCTGTAAAAGCAAACACAAACGTCAATATCCACTGCGATATCATCATCATCATCATCATCCTTCATCAATTAATAGTTGAGTTTAATTAAAAAAAAAAAAATCATCATGAGAAGATTTGATTCGAAGATTGAATGCGCTTGACTGATTTAGACGAGGTTTCTTAAATTGAATGTCAGCGTAGAGGGAAATGCAATATGTGATATTATGTGTCCGGAAGCATGTTGACGTGCTATATGATTTGGTAATGGACATATGCCGCGGTTGCTTTTTTGGAGCTATTAAAAAAAAAAAAAAAGAGGAACATACTATCGAAATTCGTGCAGTTCAAATTAAGAAGAAAGGGATGGCATGTATATGCATGTATTTATAGGCGGTGTTGCAGACCAAAGAAGATAAATCCGACCAAAGATTTAAATTCAAAGTGAATAAGATTTGGTAGATTTGATGTAATATGCAAGTAAATATTTCATAGTGAGAGGTATTAGTATAATATATAGTTGTTTAAAAGGGTATTTTATCTTGGAACAGATAAATTTGAACACGGAAAATGGTATGTGAATGATTAGACGATTTTGGAGTAAGCCGGCATATGGACTGATAGTTTATAATTCAAAGCTGTCAGCCTAAATACAAAGGACGACGGCCTAAACACCAGCTTATAGCTTTGGACGAAAAACTTTGAGAAATGAGAAAATTGGCCCTACGCTGGTCTTTAGGCCGCCGGCGTATCCAAGAAGGCCGGCGACCTAAGTTGAGGCGTTGGATGATTTTGAGTGACCTGAGACATTTAGCTGCCAGCTTAGTTTCATATACGTCCAGCCTATATTCTCTCGAAAATTAACTCTATAAATTTGTTCCAAACTCAACCCCTACCCCTCATAACCTCTCAAACATAAACAAACCTAAACGATACTCTCCAAGGAGGATTTCATCAAGGAATTGGGTAAGTAACCTCTCCTAATCCAATAAGCTGTAACACTTTAAACTAAGGTATTATAACCCGCCATGTGTCCTCTCTTCAAAGACACACACAAAGGCTATAAATATCTAAACCACAATACATATCATCACATAACTCCATAACTCAAATAAATGATACTCAACATGAAAATCTAGATAATATAATTTCAATAACATCTATGTTGGCAAAAACCAAGCCAATTGATAAAAATCCTCATAAGAACATAAAACTAATAACTTATAAAAATCTTTTTAATTGGAAACCTAAAGGAAATCTAACAACTCACATGATAAATAAAACTCCACTCTAGCCATCTACATATCAGCTAGGTAATCAGATCCACTATCATCCTCCCTAGGCTCTACAAATACATCAAAGCCAGGTAAATCGTACATTATCTGGTCTTCACTTGTTCCTGAAAATAAAAAGGAATGAGCATAAAGGCCCAGTATATCCAAACAGAAAACACAAGCGTATGATCATACATCAAACAGTTCACACACACAACTTAATATCTAATGCAGCAGGCACCAGTTATTATCTTTTCATTAATCCCGCATACAACACATTTCAAGATCCTCCGGACTAAACCTAAACTTGGAGTAACTCAGACTCCTTAAAAACAAGCAATATAGGAAAATAGGTAAATAATGCATATATGGTGTTGGGAATCTCCCACATATTCGGGTGCCGTACTCGCACTACTCCTAAACTACTAGAATCATCTCTATGCACGAATCTACTCGAGACAACCTCACGCATAGATCATCAAGTTGCCAGCATTAGTATTACACTCTGTATGGTTTTTACTAACCGTAGCCACTCACAACCAACATTCGATTTTAATTATAGTAGGATATAAATTAGATCAAATTTGCAAACTAATCCTATAAGCACAAACAAAAGCATGGTATGGACGTACCTGTTTCCACTTAAGAAATCGAAATCCTATTCTCAATTAAACACCCGAACAAAGAATCACCCGTTCCACTAATCAATTACACATTGATAACAATATAAGAAATATAAACCCTAAACCCTAATTCATCAATCTAGAATCTCCAACACACCTTTCTCCTATGAATCCCATAGATTCACCAAATCTCCAATCAGCACCAATAAATAATGAAACCCTAATTCTCTAGATCACCTGTTCATCATTGTTCATACATTCACAATCATTCTCAACAACAATTATGATTCAAATTCTCGTAATGACTTAAGATCTATGAATTATAGTTCCGAGTTGAGTCTTACCTTCTTCAATTTTTCGTAGATTTGTAATCCCCCAATTTCTTTTCCTCCAATTTCCACCAACGATTAATTCCCCGATTCCTTGATGAAAGCCTCCTTGGAGAGTGTCATCTAGGGTTTGTTTATGTTTAAGTGAGGTTATGAGGGTTAGGTTGAGTTTAGAATGAATTTATAGAGTAAATTCTCGAGGGAAGATAGGTTGGATGTATATGAAACTTAGCTGGCGGCTTAAATTTCTCGGGTCACTCAAAAATCCAATGCCGCCACTTAGGGGCTGGCAGCCATCTTGGTTACGTCGACGGTCGAAAGGTCGGCGTAGGGCCAATTTTCTCATTTCGCAAAGTTTTTCCTTTGAAGCTTTAAGCTGGTGTTTAGGCCGCCGTCCTTTGTATTTAGGCTGGTAGCTTTGAATTATAGGCCGGCGGCCTATATGCCGGCTTATTCCAAAATCATCCGGTCATTGCCTACCACTTCCCGTATCCAAATTTATCTGTTCCAAGACAAAAATACCCTTTTAAACAACTATATATTACACTAATACCCCTCACTATGAAATATTTACTTGTATATTACATCTCTCTCCTCCTTTAAAGAAACTTTCGTCCTCGAAAGTTACCTGGTTCATTGAATAGCTCGGGATGGGCTATATTGAATAAGATATGTAGAAATGTGGATATTGAGATGATGGGTAGACATCTACCTACAGATCTTGTAGTCATGCATATGGCAGATTTTGATGTAATATTTAGGAGTAAACTAGTTATGAAACATCGTGCTATGATAGACTGCTATAACTTAGCTTTGAACTTTAGTCTACACAATGAGATCAATTTGAATATGGACTTGATGTACAAAGACATCCAACACTGCCTACATATGAGTTGTGGGGAAAGTCATCTTTGGCAGATATGACTATAGAAAAGGAACAATGGACAGATGTTACACAGATAACGTTGTTTGCAAATATCCTGACGTGTTTCCAGAAGACTTACCGGGGTTACCACCAAAGAGGGAAATAGAGTTCTGTATAGATTTGCAGCCAGAACCTTACCTAATTCAAAGACACCTTACAGAATGGCTCCTATAGAACTTGCTGAATTAAAAGTATAGTTGGAAGAATTGCTCCAAAAGAAGTTTATCAGACCTAGTATATCGCTATGGGGAGCTCTCTTGTTTGTGAAAGAAGGATGGAGCGTGAGATTATGTATAGATTATCGGAAGTGGAACCAGTAACGATCAAGAATAAGTACCCGCTATCTAGAATAGATGACTTATTTGATCAGCTGGCAGGAGCAAGGATATTTTCTAAGATTGATCTTAGGTCTGGTATCACCAGCTATGGGTCAAACAGAGATACTCAGAAGATAACTTTCAAGACCGGTATGGGCATTACGAATTTGTCGTTATGCCTTTTGGTCTGACCAATGCACCAGCAGTATTATGGATCTCATGAACAGAGTCTTCAGAAACTACTTAGACCTTTTTGTAGTATTGTTCATCGATGATGTGCTGGTATATTCTAAGTCCAAAGAGGAACATGAAGAGTATTTGAGACTAGTTTTGACTAGACTACAAGATGAGAAGCTATATGCTAAATTCACCAAGTGTGAATTCTGGTTAGAACAAGTGTCATTCTTGGGACACATTATAGATTGGAATGGAATTTCTGTGGATCCTGACAAAGTGAAGGTAGTGGTTGAATGGTCAAGACCTAAAAGCGTATCTAAGATCAGAAGTTTTATAGGAATGGCAGGTTATTATAGAAGATTTGTAGAAGACTTTTCCAAGATAGCGAGTCCATTAACCAGGTTGACACAGAAAAGGGGTAAAGTATGCATGGAGTGATGATTGTGAGAGCATTTCCAACGATTGAAGGAGAAGTTAGTGTCAGCACCAATGTCAACTTTACCTATGAGTGGTGAAGAGTATACTATATACAGCGATGCTTCAATACAAGGGTTAGGTTGTGTGTTAATGCAGGGAGGCAGGGTGATGGCATATGCTTCTAAACAATTGAAGCCATATGAGAAGAACTACCCAACGGATGATTTGGATCTAGCAGCAGGGTTCATACATTGAAGCTTTGGATACATTACCTATATGGGTAGAGATGTAAAGTGTACACAAATCATAAAACCCTCAAGTACATCTTTACCTAAAGAGAGTTAAACATGAGACAGAGGAGATAGTTGGAACTCATAAAAGACTATGATGTGGACATATAGTACCACCCACGGAAGGCAAATGTTGTAGCAGATGCCCTGAGCAGAAAGAGGAATGAGAATTTAGCAGCCTTCGTCACATTAGAACGGCACATAATTGATGACATGAGGCAACTTAAACTGGAAATAGTGACTAGACGAGTGAATGAAAGATTGGTAAACCTACAGATTCGACCTACTCTGATTGAAAGGATCAAAACAGCTCATGATCAGAGTATCTTGGAAATAAAGTGAGAATAGAGATTGGTAGAGTACCAGAGTTCTACATTGATGAAGATGGTGTGATGCAATACAAAGAAAGACTATGTGTACCGGAACAAGGAGAATTGAATGAGTTATTGAGAGAAGCACACTATTCTAGTTATTCCATCCATCCAAGAGGAAACGAGATGTATCATGACTTAAAGAAGTTGTATTGGTGGAATAACATGAAGAAGAAAATTGCTGAGTATGTGTCTAAGTGCCATACCTGTCAGATGATTAATATTGAGCATAGAAGACCGACAGATGAGCTGAAGCCTTTGCCAGTACGCCAATGGAAGTAGGATCATATTACCATGGACCTCGTTATAGCCTTACCCAGAACAAGAGAAAAATTTAACTCAGTATGAGTAGTAGTAGTAGATTCACAAAGATAGCTCACTTTATACCTATTATGACGGGGTATAATTTGGAACGTTTGGCACAGTTGTATATCAAAGAGATCGTGAGACTACATGGAGTCCCGGTGACCATTGTGTCCAATAGAGATACTAGATTTGTTGGAAGATTTTAGAAGAGCTTACATCAAGCTTTAGGCACTAAAGTTGTGTTTAGTACTGCCCATCATCCTCAGACAGATGACAATTGAAGGACAATCCAGATTCTTGAAGACATGTTAAGGGCTTATGTATTAGACTTTAAAGGTAGCTGGGATGAGTATTTGTCTTAGTGGAGTTTGCATATAACAACAGTTATCAAGCTTCAATTGGAATGTTACCGTATGAAGCCTTGTATGGTAGAAAGTATCGATCACCAATTCATTGGGATGAAGGAGGTGATAGGCAGATTTTGCGACCAGAATTGATACAGGATGCCAACGATAAAGTCCAAATGATCGACAATGATTGCAAGCCACTCAGAGCCGTCAAAAAGCTATGCTGACAAAAGAAGAAGACCTTTGGAGTTTCAAGTTGAGAGCATGTGTTGCTCAAAATTTCGCCAACCAAAGGTGTTGTCAAATTCGAGTTAAGAGGCAAATTGAAGCCTAGTTACGTGGGACCATATGCAATTTTAGAGAAGATAGGTGACGTGGCTTACAGACTAGCTTTGCCGCCTAATTTGGAGGGAGTGCACAATGTGTTTCACGTGTCACTGTGAAGGAAGTATGTGAAAGACCCCAAGCAGATAGTAGAATTAGAACCTCTGGATGTGCATCCTAATCTCACTACTGTTGAGAGACCTGTAAAGAATATTGATACTAAAGAGAAGATGTTAATGAGATGGGTAATCAAATATGTGAAGGTATAATGGACGAATCAGACAGAGAGAAGCTACTTGGGAACTTAAGGAGGAAATGCGATCAAAATATCCCAAGCTATTCAATGAATCAGGTAACTTTCGAGGACGAAAGTTTCTTCAAGGGAGAGAGAGATGTAACATGCAAGCAAATATTTCATAATGATGGGAATTAGTGTAATATATAATTGTTTAAAAGGGTATTTTTGTCTTGGAATAGATAAATTTGGATACGGAAGTGCTATGCAAATGACGAGACAATTTTGGAGTAGGCCGGAATATAAGTCGCTAGCCTATATTTCAAAGCTACCAGCCTAAATACAAAGGACGACGGCCTAAACACCAGCTTAGTGCTTCAGAGGAAAAACTTTGCGAAATGGGAAAATTGGCCCTACGCCGGTCTTTAGGCCGCCGACATATAAATGTAGGTCGTCGGCGTACTTAAGAAGGCCATCGGCCTAAGTGGCGGCGTTAGATGATTTTGAGCGACCCGAGACATTTAAGCTGCCAGCCTTGATTCATATACGTCCGTCTATATTCCCTTGAAAATTTACTATATAAATTCGTCCAAAAATCAACCCTAACCCTTATGACCTCTCTTAAACATAAACAAACCCTAGACGGTACTCTCAAAGGAGGATTTCATCAAGGAATCGGGGAATCGATTGTTGGTGGAATTTGGAGGAAAACCCTAAGTGTAGGAATTGAGGGATTTCAGATCTACGACAAATTAAAGAAGGTAAGACTCAAACCGGAACTAAAATTCATAGATCTTAAGTTGTTAGGAGAATTTGAATCATAATTGCTGTTGAGAATGATTGTGAATGTATGAACGATGATGAACAGGTGATCTAAGAATTAAGGTTTCATTATTTCTTAGTGCTGATTGGAGATTTGGTGATTCTATCTAGGGTTTCACAGGAGAAAGGTATGTTGGAGATTCTAGATTGATGAATTAGAGTTTAGGGTTTATGTTTCTTATGTTGTTATCAATGTATAATTGATTAGTGGAATGGGTGATTCTTTGTTCGGTTGTTTTATTGAGAATAGGATTTTGATTTCTTAAGTGAAAACGGATACGTCCTTACCAAGCTTGTTTGTTTGTGCTTGTAGGACCAGTTTACAAATTTGACCTAATTTATATCCGACTATAATTGAATCGAATGTTGGTTGTAAGTGGCTACGGTTAGTAAAAGCCATGCAGAGTGTGATACTAATGCTAGCAACCTAGTGATCTATGTGTGAGGTTGTCCCGAGTTGACTCGTGCATAAAGATGATTCTAGTAGTTTAGGAGTACTGCGAGTACGGCTACCGGTGTGTGGGAGATTCCCAACACCATATATGTATTATATTACCTATTTTCCTATATTGCTTGTTTTTAAGAGTCTGAGTTACTCCAAGTTTGGGCTTAGTCGCGGATGATCTTAAATTGTGTTGTATGCAGGATTAATGAAAAAAATAATGGTGCTTGCTGCATTAGATATTAAGTTGTGTGTGTGAACTGTTTGTATGATCATACGCCTGTGTTTTCGGTTTAGATGTACTGGGCCTTTGTGCTCATTCCTTTTTAATTTTTAAGAACAGGTGAAGATCATATAGTATATGATTTATCTGGCTTTGATGTGTTCGTACAGCCTGGAGAGGACGATAGTGGACCCGATTACCTAGCTGATATGTAGATGGTTGGAGTGGAGTTTTATTTATCATGTTGAGTTGTTAGATTTCCTTTAGGTTTCCATATAAAAAGATTTATTAAATTAATAGTTTTATGTTTTATGAGAATTTTTATCAGTTGGCTTGGTTTATGCCAACATAGATATTATTGAAATTATATTATCTGGATATTTATATTGAGTATCCTTTATGTGGTTTAGTTATGTATGATATGTATTGTGGTTTAGATATTTATAACCGTCGCGTGTGCCTTTGAAGAGATGACACGTGGCAGATTGTAATCCTTAGTTTAAGCATTACATTTGAGGTAAAGAAAAAATCAATGAGAGGATTGAGTTGCAAATATAGGTGTTGATTTTATGAGCAGCGCCAACGTATTGTTAACATATCGATAGTTACACGTGTGATCTTCTTTGACGTATTGTGAATATATTGATAGTTATATGGGAACATAGAATTTTCTATTGTAAGAGCTTTTATGGTTTTGTTGATGGACTGTTCTACTATTAATCTAACTATTAAAATAAATATAGTAAATAAAATATTAACGATTTGATGACGGTTGCATATGGTGTAAGTCGTTGGATAACGATGAGACTAGTTTTATCAAAATTATTAGAGAGATCATTAAATTTTTCACTTTGAAATAGATCTGATGAAAATATTTATAGAAGTTGGTGGTGAAAGTCGTACAAGCCCTTTAAGATTTATTACACACCATAGCCAGTATTATTATTTTTATTATTATTATTATTACAGGACACGAAGGGTTGACCCGTATTGTATTTTAATGTTGGGGGAAAAAAAGGATTGCAAAAAACTGGTGAAATTAATGGGGAGGAACTTAAATGCAGATAAAGTTTGATTGCCCACATTCGCATTCCCAGTACCAGAATTTGAGTAATGCATGGTATAATCATTATTGTTGTTGTTTGAGGAGTAATAAATTATATCGCTCAATTGGGGAAATATTTGGATTTATATACTGCTGATGAGAAGCCAACTGAGAATATATATTTGGTGGGAGCAAACTTTCTATAATTCATGACACCTGTGAAAAAGGAATTATTATTAGAATTTTTGAAATGCTTGATGTTCCCAAAGAACTAAAATATTCGATCACGGGTAGTTCATTCTTTATTTTTAAATAAAATAAAGAAAAAGAATTTATATCATTTCGGATTACGTGGAATAAAATAGAAGGGATTTGAGGAAACCTTTTTCTTTTTTGTTCCTGGAGTAAGATTTCATGTGACGAGGAATTTCTGGCATGCTAACATTTTATGAATCAGGACATCGTTGGGGGTGCTGGCGTGGAAACCGGAATCCGTGATTGCAACTGATACATTACTTTTGATGACAATTAATTGCAATTCTTCTAAAAATAGAATGTTTGAGAAATTATAAGATATAATAAGTATATTTGTGCACCATACGAAGCAAATGACGAGAAGATGGCTACGGTTACATTAATAGAATCATCATGTTAATAAATTATTCCATAAAATAAATATAGTAAATAAAATATTAATAATATTAAAGATTCGGTTATTGTTGGATATAGTGTGAGCCGTTAGATGGTGACAAAACTGGTATCATTAGAATTAATGATAAAACTATAAAATTTTTCATAAAAAACATTCCTGAAGAGTCGATTCCCTTTGCTGGCATATAATTTTTTACACGTGAAATAAGTAATTACGAGATCATAATATGTCGAAAGGTATTGATTTGGTATGTTGTTTGACGGGCATTGGGTTTTTGAAATCCATCTGCCATTAAGAAGAGCTGTTTTCCGGTTTTATCGCCAGTTTTTTGTGGTTTCACTACCACGACAAGCCCAATAAGAATGCAAAGAATTATATATCGTAAACATGGAATTTGTATAATCTTATGGGAGCAAGATCATTGAGACAAATCTAAGCTGATATGTGCAACTAAAATAGTATTGCAAATTTGCAAATTTGCATACTATAATATAATTATATATAATAGAGTGAGTTGTAATACTAGTGCTTGACCTTTATTCAATGGCTCATCTACAAAGAGTGAAGTTTTCAATTCTATGAGAGCACTTGATACTATCGTGTGCTAAGTATTGATCAAGTCATACATATACACAAGAATTGCCCAAAATACTTAAATTTTGTCTAAAGAACTTTGATCAGGGGACAAAATATAAATAAGCTTAAAAAAATAAATATTATTATTTATATATGGGCTTGATTTGAGGGTTGGATAACATGGGTCAACGAGTCTGGTTCGACTATTGAGATGATTTGGAGAGATTTAACTTGGTAGGCTAACAAGGATCGTTGGATTGATTCGTTGTATCCAACCTCTCTCAAGTAAGTTCATGCACATAGGAGGTGACTATTGACCTTAGTGCATGATGAGCTCCATCTCATCCGTCGACTGTGACCACTGAGATGATTTGACGATCGACATCTCTGTTAAGTGCCTATGAATACTTAGTCACTCTTTCTTATTTCAAAACTTTTAGAGAAAGAATACAAACAATACTCCATAGAGGAAACTTTAATTACAAAGATCAAGCAAGACAACTCAAGTATGTGATCACTCCAATTGCTCAAAAACTGTAAGTTTGACGCACGAGGTCTAAGTAAGCTCTCTTACCACTCACTTATGCATTCAAGACATTGAGACTACTCATTCATCTTCCCTATCATTCTCTTCAAGTCATCCCATTTTTAAGTGTCATCTCCTTAGCTACGTACTTTGAAATCATGTGCAAGATGCGAGAAACACGTAACGCATGCGTGACTACCTTAGGAAGAATCTTGTATCTATGCATACCATTAAACTAAGTAGTCTTACGGGAAACATCAATTTCAAGAATTTTTTTTTAAAATGTTTAATTTTTTTTGAAAATTTTAATAGCAATCATTTCACCATTTCCCCCTTGATTGCTTAGTCAGGACCTACACGACATATTTTCCATGTAACTTACTCACACACACAAACACTCTATTTAACATGGCCGTGGAATTTTAAATTAGGGGACCTTTAGAACCCATAAAATCTGCATTTACTAAACCAAGAGGTGACGACCAAGTGTTGTGGCATTAAAAAAAAAAAAAAAGCTAGAATTATTTCAAGAATTAGGCTTATGGAAACATTGTAAATAGTTTTCTTGCAAATATTATCTTTGTGTGTGTGTGTGAGAGAGAGAGAGAGAGAGCCGGGGGGGGGGGGATGGGCGGTGGGTGGAGGAGAATAAGATTTCCTTGTAAGTTTCAATTGTGTAAATTTTTCTTATAACCCCGTTTCTTTTGTAATTTGTAGATTAGGAAATGACAAGTAGCTCCTCTAGCATTTGATCCAAGCTCATCCCAAAGGCTCATGTCATGTTGATGCAATGCTAGAAATATTTTAAGATTGACCAAAGAAATTTATCAAAAACTAATCGGGCATGATCCTTTCACTTTGCAAAGTCAAAGTCAACATCAATCTATTTAAGGCTTTGGTATACCTTTGACAACCTGGAGAAGCAATTTTCTATATAGGCAAGCATACCCTGAGTCATACAATTGAGGAGTACACAAAACTCCTTTTGGCTGCCCTAACATTTTTAAGGATATATATATATATATATATATATATCGGCTCGGTCAATTCATTTAGTAGTTTCTTAAGGGTTAGAAAAAATGAACTGTTTAGGGCCTTGTTAGCATGCAATGAGCAATCAATCTAGTTGTCAAATTTAATAAACTAGTTTGGGGTCCAAAATAACTATAGAGAGACAAAAACAATCTTTTGTGGAGATCTGGAAACATTGAAAACATCATATCAGTTCATTCCCAGTTGCAGCCTTCGATACCATCCTGTTTCCAAATGAGGGCATGTACCTTCACTATCATGTCATGGAGTTAGTAGCTCAATTCTGGGAGGGTAAGTCTCATTTTTCAGCCCTACTAGCAAAGCAAAAATTAGTCTTTGGATCACTTGAAGACCTGAAATTATGGGAGTTTCAAAGCTAGTATAGAAAGTTTTCACACATTCGCATGTGTTTTTTCACTTTACATAATACAACTAATAAAGCTTAGATTACTTTAACCTCAACAAAATTATAATTTTGATAAAGTGACAAAAAAATCTTAAAGGTTACAAATAGCCCCTAATTATGACCTTAGCATTGAATTATTCCTTAGATTGATTAAATTATACTTTAATATGCTTAAACTATATCATCGTTTTTTTTTTTGTTTAAATAAATAATTCATCTGTTTATAAGGAATGATTCAATCAATAAATGGAAAGATGAGAATAAAGCTTCGAAAGTACAAAGAGGCAAGAGCAAACCAAAACAAACCATGCAAAATTAATCCACAAGGATCTTGACATAATTAAAAATTTGCCTCATAATAATAGAGATTAGCGGAAGCTACTTTTTTTCCCCTAAATGAATAGTGTTTCTAACTCTGTAAAGAGAAAAATTTGAAACTGACAGAGCAGCTTTCAAAATGGTTTAATAGAGTGAAATGAACGTGAGATGTAATGAGTGGGCCGACGTAACACATTGCAAATTCTTCCAAGTAGTTGGACAGCCCGACTAATTTACCATTAGCGCTTGACCTTTATTCAATGGTTCATCTACAAAGGGTGAAGTTTACAATTTTATGAGAGCACTTGACACTATAGTGTGCTAAGTATTGATCAAGTCATACATATACACAAGAATTGCCCAAAATACTTAAACTTCATCCAAAGAATTTTGGTCAAGGGACAAAATATAAATAAACTTAAAAAAATAAATATTATTATTTATATATGGGCTTGATTCGAGGGTTGTATAACATGGTTCAACAAGTCCGGTTTGACTATTAGGATGATTTGGAGAGATTTAGCTTGGTGAGCTAACAAGGATCGTTGGATTGATTCGCTGCATCCAACCTCTCTCAGGTAAATTCATGCACATAGGAGGTGACTATTGGCCTTAGTGCATGATGAGCTCCATCTCATCCGTCGACCGTGACCACTGAGATGATTCGACGATTGACATCTCTGTCAAGTGCCTGTGAATACTTAGTCATTCCTTCTTATTTCAAAACTTTTAGAGAAAGAATACAAACAATACTCCATAGAGGAGACATTAATTACAAATATTAAGCAAGACAACTTAAGTATGTGACAACTCCAATTGCTCAATAACTGTAAGGTTGACGCGTGAGGTCTAAGTAAGCTCTCTTACCACTCACTTATGCATTCAAGACATTGAGGCTACTCATTCCTCTTCCCCGTCATTCTCTCTAAGTCATTCCATTTTTAAGTGTCATCTCTTTAGCTATGTACTTTGAAATCATGTGCAAAATGCGAGAAACACGTAACGCATGCGTGACTACCTTAGGAAGAATCATGTATATATGCATACCATTAAACTAAGTAGTCTTAAAGGAAACATCAATTTCAAGAATTTTTTTTTAAAAAGGTTGAATTTTTTTTTAAATTTAAATGGCAATCATTTCACCCTTTCCCTCTTGATTGCTTAGTCAGGACCCACATGACATATATTCCATGTAACTTACTCACACACACAAACACTCTATTTAATATGCTCGTGGACTTTTAAATTAAGGGACCTTTAGAACCCACAAAATTTGCATTTACTAAACCGAGAGGTGATGACCAAGTGTTGTAGCGATAACAAAAAAAAAAGAAAAGAAAAAACTAGACTTATTTCAAGAATTAGGCTTATGGAAACATTGTCAATAGTTTTCTTATAAATACTATCTTTCACAGAGAGAGAGAGAGAGAAGAGAGATGACAAATAGCTCCTCTAGCATTTGATCCAACCTCATCCTAAAGGCTCATGTCATGCTGATGCAATGCTAGAAATATTTTAAGATTGACTAAAGAAGTTTATCAAAAACTAACCAGGCATGATCCTTTCACTTTGCAAAGTCAAAGTCAACATCAATCTATTTAAGGCTTTAGTATACCTCTGGCAACCTGGAGAAGCAATTTTCTATTTAGGCAAGCATACCCTGAGTCATACCATTGAGGAGTACACAAAACTCCTTTTGTCTACCCTAACATTTTTAAGGATATATATATATTATATATATATATCCTTAAACTCAAGAAAGGCTCGGTTAATTCATTTAGTAGTTTCTTGGGGGTTAGAAAAAATGAACTGTTTAGGGCCTCGTTAGCATGCAATGAGCAATAAATCTAGTTATCAAATTTAATAAACTGGTTTAAGGTCCAAAATAACTATAGAGAGACAAGAACAATCTTTTGTGGAGATCTGAAATCATTGGGAACATCATATCAGTTCATTCCCAGTTGCAGCCTTCGATACCTTCCTCTTTCCAAATGAGGGCATGTACATTCACCATCATGTCATGGAGTTAGTAGCTCAATTCTGGGAAGGTAAGTCTCATATTTCAGCCCTAATAGCAAAGCAAAATTAATCTTTGGATCACTTGAAGACCTAAAATTATGGGAGTTCCAAAGCTAGTACAGAAAGTTTTCACACATTCGCATGTGTTTTTTCACTTTACATAGTACAACTAATGATGTTTAGATTACTTTAACCTCAACAAAATTATAATTTTGATAAAGTGACAAAAAAAATCTTAAAGGTTACAAATAGCCCCCAATTATGACCTTAGCATTGAATTATTCCTTAGATTGATTAAAATGTGCTTTAATATGCTTAAGCTATGTCATCATTTTTTTTTTGTTTAAATAAATAATTCACCTGTTTATAAGGAATGATTCAATCACTAAATGGAAAGATGAGAATAAACCTCCGAAAGTGCAAAGAAGCAAGAGCAAACCAAAACAAACCATGCAAAATTAATCCACAAGCATCTTGACATAATTGAAAATTTGCCTCACAACAATAGAGATCAGCGGAAGCTATTTTTTTTCCCCAAATGAATGGTGTTTCTAACTCTCTAAAGAGGAAAAATTGAAACTGACAGAGCAGCTTTCAAAATGGTTTAATAGAGTGAAATGAATGTGAGATGTAATGAGTGGGCCGATGTAACACATTGCAAATTCTTCCAAGTAGTTGGACAACCCGACTAATTTACCATTAGCCTCACACTTGCGAAGACAACGAGAATATTAAAAGAAAAAAAAATGAAAGACCATGATTTTCATCACCATAGTCAAGGTAACATTAGGAGTTGATGTTAATTTCCCAAGCTTGAAGCCAACACACAGAGTTTCCCAATCCAAGCTAAGCCCTACCTAGCCAGAGGATAAAGGAGCGGCCTTGGACTTAATTTTCTACTAACTGACAGGAGGCAAGGGCCTCTTTGGATTCATAAACGCTATTCATAGAAAAAATAGGTTGTGTTGTCCAACCTGATCTATTGCATTATCTTCTTGGGATAATTATTTTTTGGGAACATCAATTAGTAAGGTATGCTACATAAAAAAAAAAAAAAAAAAAGAAGAACCACAGTAGTCTTATAATTTTTTATGGTACATCTTTAATGACCATCTTATATATATAATATTTTTTTTTTCTTTTATGACAAATGAAGTTGGGAAAATGTCCTCAATCAAACAAAACAGCCAAGTATCTGAAGGAAATCCAAGTTAGCGTTTTTCTAGGGTTATAAAAATGTACCAATCGACCGCAGGGAAGCCAATGGTCAGCCCAAGAGAAATGGATAAACCATCTCCTACTTTCCATCGAAATAAAGATCAAACGAGGGAGCAAAACTTCAAAATTTTCCACTAACTCAAAGTACATGTTCAGTGGCCTCTTCATGCCCAAAAACTTTTGTGGGGAGATTTGACTGAGTCCATTCAACCCACAAACCATTCACACCAGCTTTCTAAAGATTCTAAGACTGTTTCACTTGTCTACCTTATTTGACTCTCTTAGATCCGGAATACCTAATCCGCCTGCTACAAAGTGGAGCAAACCACTTCCTACCATACTTTAGCTTTTCGTTAAAATGTTTGCTCCTTGTTAATTGTTCATTGTTCAGCCGACGATAGAATAAAGATAGAAACCCACAAGACATGCACCGAAAAGGATAGACTTATTAAATCAATTGTGGGTCCGTTTGGATTGTCTGTTTTTCATTTGTATCTGTATCTTTTTTAAAATGATATGTGTAAATATATCCGATTTGCATCTAAATTTTATCTATATTTGTTCTATTTGATTTTTTGATGAGAACTGTCAACTTTTTTTTATCTATATCTATTTCTTGATAAATAATTTGTTAGCAAAAAGTTTAAAAAAGTATATGTATCTGCCGAAAAAAAGTCAAAACAAACGGACCCGTAATCTACCTCTATAAGAGGGGATCTCGCTTGTCCAAAAGTTAATCACATCAAGACTGTTACGAGTAACGATAGGGAGATGACCTTAATGGAGCTAAGCAGTAGCTTCATTGAATTTTCTTCGATAAAGCATCATCAATCTTCCTTCTTTTTTTCTTTTGTGATTAAACAAAAAGCCCTATATTACCAATTTACTATAACTTAAAATTACTTGAATCATTTGAAAGTTAAAAAATATATTCACATCAAAATTAAAATATATAATTAATCATGTTTTAATATAATAATGATAGACTAAAGGCCTATAATTTCATTTATTAGTAATTTAGTGTCATATTGAATGTATATTATAATGATGGAGTAATAATAGACCTAGTATGTACCATCAATTTTTTGCCATTTAATGCTGCAATTTAGATTTTGACAAATTATAACAAAAAGTATAATGCTCTATTAAATATGTCATTAAATTACTAAAAGTTGAAAGTTGAGATGCTTTAATATGCTATTATCCCTTTTAACCCTTCTAGTTTTCACAAAGGGAAGTGGAAGCAGGTAGCAACCAGCCATATTTTTGCTGATGGCCAACGTGTCACGGTTCTCCTCATAGAATTATATTTATATGCGCTGATCTTACTGGTGAAGATGCAGTCGATAGTTTTATATTAAAAAAGTTATTCATTAATAAAACATTTGGAATAAATGATAAGCACGCGGTCTTCAATTCTTGATGGATGCATTTAGCACGAGGTAAACAACATTCCTCAGAAAAAAATTGTCAAAAGATGTGAAAAATTGATAAAAGAAAAAGAAAAGAAATGCAATCAAATAGGAAGAAATTTTATTTAAATATAAAAAATGAAAAAGAAAGAAAATGAATTGAAGCTTGACTTAAATGGTCTAATTCTGTATTTGTTCCCATCTCTTTCTTAAAATTATTACCTTTAATAATTTCAGTAGCTTCCATTAATTTCCTCGATTTTATCCCAATTTTGGAAAGAAAAGTGACTCGTATTTCTTTCCATCTCGATTGGATTCATCAGATTTCCATCCCAACTAAAATACATAAATACAAAAGATGTATCCCATTTTCCTTACACATTTGGTTAGATTTCTACCCTTTTCAACACCTCGTGAATGGAGTAAAACCAACAGGATGCTTGCATGAACTTTGGAGAACCTATAATTTAGAGCATCAAGGTGAGCAAAACAAGCAGGATGCACACATTATCTCAAGAAAATTTACTATGGCATCATCACCTTGCCAGAAAGTTCCGACCTTCAATTGTTTGATGAAAAAAATCACAACACAGTTTTCCATCAATGTGATTAAATAAGGAATACTTGCAGATAACCAACAATACTTTGCCCTTGATGCAGATATAGTTAGGGGGTAAAAAACTTTAGATGTTGTGAATAACCTCATAAATATTGATTTTGGTATGATAACAATCTTGAACTTATCAAAGCATTTTACTAACCCTGAACTTCGACCTTTTTTTTTTTAATTGAAAGGAAGAAAATAGAAACAACAAACAAATCTAAAGCTACACGAAGCACATTCTAGTGAAAAAAACTCCAGTTATATCATCTATAAGAATATTGAATGGGTTAATTACACCACAAAGTCATAACATTTAGGGATAAGTTCATTTAAGTTCAAAAATGATCATAATGTTTAGTGAGTAAGTTCATTTTAGATCACAATATTTGAGGAAATGGGTCATTTGAGGTCACCATTGGACGTGTCAACAAGAGAAATATTTAATTGAAACTTAAAAAACCTTTTTTTTAAGGCTTATTAACATGTATTAATAAGAAAAATACTTAATTAAATCTCAAAAGACATTTTTCTAAACGTTATGACTTCTTTTGAATTTTTGAACCATTGTGACCTAAAATGAACCTACTCCCAAATATTGTGACCTTATGATGTAATTTACTTCGTGTTGAATAGACTCGCAGGCACTTGCTCCAAAGAATGCATACCAAGCAGCCAACCGCAAGCATAATTTGCCATCCTGTCTACTACCCCATTGCCTTTGTGATGAATATGTTGAATTCTCACATCCCATGGCTTATCACATGGCTACAAGATTAAGAAAAAGAGCTTTCAATGACTATTAACCACTTTAGAAAGACTACGAATGCCATCAATCACCCTCTTGTTATCTAGCTATAAAATAACCTTTTTAAAACCTTTTGCCCAGGCAATCCTCAATCCAACAAGCACCCCCCATAACTCAGCATTAAAAATCAAATAGGCCCCAATGTTCATAAGAAAGCCACCACATCATCTACCTTGACTATCTCGAAGGATTCCACTTGAAGAGGCTGAATTACTAAAAGCTTTGAAGTAGCCATTTCAATTAATTTTGTCTAATGCTTAGAGGGAGGAGTCCAGCAAATTACATTCTTAGGTTTAGTTGGCCTAACCAACTTGGTGCTATTAAAGCTAATAGAGGTGAACTGAAATTCTTTAAACTTGGTAAGGATTGAGTTTAAAAAATGGAAGTCAAAAGTCTCTTGACCCCCAATAACCTCTTTAAACCTAAATTCCACAGCATCCAATAAGAAGTAGCAAACAGAGTTGACCAGCAAATCCTATTATAATTCTCCTTGCTTTTAAATTTTCAACAAACTAATTAATAAAAGGTTGCGACATAAAGGTTGCTAGCTTTTCCCTAGGAACAAGACAACACCAACATAGGACGATCCATGTACATTCATGGAGAACATGATTAATGGATTCAACTTCAGAGCCACATATCTCACAACCTTTATCAAACACCATATGGCGCCTAATTCACTCCTTGTTAGTCAATAACACCTCATGAAGAATTAGCCAAATAAAAGATCTACTTCTTTCATGTCCTTCCCACTTCTAAGCTAAATCCCATTTACTATCTTTAGGATACTAATTGAGTCAATTAAGGGAAGCATAAGCAGAAGAAATAGAAAAATTACCTAAAAGAGAGGAACCCTAGTTGAAAGCATCTGTTGCACCACTCTCAATTGGGGGAGGGATTGTAGATATATGGAAAATAACTGAAACAGGCAAGAGGTGATGAAAAGCCTTCTAATTCCACTCCACAAATGCCATAACATAATCACAGACCAAAGTAGAAAGAAGTTCCTCAAGAATGCTTTGAAGAGCAACATTAATGGGAGGATAGCTTAAATTAGTCCAAGTATCAGCCCATAATTTGGCATTTCGACCATTACCAAGGGACCACTTCAACCCTCTAATGACATGAGACCATATCTCACCTAGATTCTTCTAAATGTTGCTTTCTGATGCTCTAGGGAAGACGTCCCAATTAGTGCTCTCTAAAGATGAAGACAGGTTGACCAAAAGGGTAAAAAATAGACAAGAAGCATATGGAGGTTTAGGAAAAGGACAAGGGATTTACTAAATCTTTCAAAGACATGCTAATGCAAAGGAATGATAGGATAGACGAGGATATATTCTCATCGAATAAATTAGATATCAATGAGGAGGATGTGGTGGTGGATTTGAACGATGAATTTCCAAACATTACCTTCTCTAATCGAATTAAAGATCTTATGTCCCAATTTATGAAGCAATCCCTTATTATTAGATTGCTTAGCAAAGGCATAGGATATAGGGTTTTGTCTAATAGAATAATAAGTACGTGGCAACTTGAAGGAGATGTCAAGATTATTGACTTAGACAACAGCTATTATATAGTAAAGCTCTCTTCCATGAATGACTACACAAATGCTTTGCTTAACAATCCCCAAACAATTGATGGCCATTACTTGACAATATAACCATAGTTATCTTCCTTTAGTACCAAAGATGAAAATCTCTCTATTGTGGCTGCTTGAGTGAGATTCCTGGGTATGCCTCTCCATTATTATCACAAGAATGTTTTGAGGGCCATTGCTAAAGCCTTAGGAAGGTTCATTAAAGTGGAATATAATATAGAGGCATCTCAACATCGAAAATTTGCAAAAATGACAGTGGAACTTGATCTCATTAAACCTTTGATTTCGAAGTTAATTATCGACGGAAGGGTGCAACTGGTTGAGTATGGAGACTTGCCATTTATCTACTGTAGATGTGCAAGATATAAGCATGTGAGTGATTAAGAGTGTTCCCAGTTCAGTTAATTGGTTAGTGATCCTATTTTTTGAATAAAATTATAATAATCGATTTTTTAATATCCCGATCCTTAACAGGTCCATTAATAAAATTATAATATCAATATTACTTGGATATTTTTTAATATCCCGATCCTTATGAGAGTTAATTGCCACATCAACTCTCATCAAACATAAGAGATAACATAGTACTATAATCAAAATCCAAGTAATATTGATATATATAAGTTATTATATATGTAAATTATATATATAATATTTGTAAATATTGAAACGATTAACTGTTAACCATCGGTTTTCTGTGGTTATAAACTAAAACTTAAAACCAAAAACCATAAAAATTAAAACCGTAATCCTAATTTTGTTTTATTAATTTTTTTGTTTTGATTCAATTTTTTAATTTTATTGATTTTTTTACACATTCCCATGTACGTTTGTGGCCAAGCAAGATGGAATAGTTGTTAATGTTGACATGGGTAATTCATAGTCAACGGAGAAAGTTGCCAGAATATGAAAATGCAGCTTGCCCTAGTTTCACACCACCAGAAAAGGTAGGAAGACGAAATCAAAAGGAACGGATAATGGACTAAGGAAGCCAAGGAAGATTCAGATACTGACAAGGAAGATTCTCCTCCTGTGGAGAGAATTTCTTAAAAAATAAAAAAGAAAAACACATGTAGACTCTAGTGTAGACTAATTAGCAGGCGAGATGGCTCTTCCTTCTGACCCGATGACGTCAAGAAGGTCTAGTACAAAGCAGAAGACTACTAAGCAAAGCTCCCAAACTAAGCCTAACAAACAGTATCCTCACTTAGATAAGGAAAATGTAGGTAACAAGGCTTTAAAGCCCAATCACACAACTATTAGAGGTAGATAAAAGGTGGGCCATTCTCAACAGACTGGGCCATTAATGGATAATACTAATCCTTCAACAGAAGAGAAGGCCTCTGACATTAGATTGGTCCAAGTTGCTTTGATGGAGAGGATTTTAGATCCAAAAGAATATTTTGTGGTCCAAATCACAGAAGATTCTCTCAATCATGGCATCTAGATTGGGAGACAGGTTGCGAAGATAGAGAAAAATAATCTCTCAATTCTCCAACGGTTAGGAAGTAGTGGAAGGCCGTCAGATAAATCGAAGCTTTTCAACTTGCGAAATAATCTCAAATTCAAGGCACCAGCTACCAAGAAGCCTAAGAAGATTCGACCATCTCTAAATCAAGAAATTCTTGAGAATAATCTTAGTCTGGATGATGGTGAAGAAGGTTTCAGCTCTGTAGATGAGCCCAATAACATGGAAGATTGAAGTGATGCTTCTGGGTATTATCCGTACTCTCCTTTTTCTTTTTATGGTGACTTGCCTGCTTCTTGTGTGGAATTGTCACGGAGTTGCTAGTAGGAATTCTCTTCGCTATTTGAAGTCTATGATTCCAGTCCATAGTATTAAGCTTCTGGTCTTCGTTGAGATGAGAGTCAGTGGAATTCAGGCTGATAAAGTTATCAAGAAAGTTGGACTGGCTCGGTCTTACTGTATTGAAGCACTGGGATGAGCTTAATTTGATTGCTATTAATTCCCTAGAACCATAGTTGGTTGCAGAAGACATTAATGCTTTATTACCGACGGAGGATAAGATTGTTGGTGTTAGACTGGGGAGGATTTATAAACATTTCAAGAATTTGGTTGATTAATCAGGTATGCTTGAGATTTCCTTCTCTAGCTCTAAATTCACTTGGTCCAGAGGTCCTTGCTTTGAAAGGCTAGATAGAGCTTCGGTTAGTAGGCAATGGTTGACAAGTTTTCTCCTGTCAAATTCCTTCATTTAGCTTGATTATATTTTGATCACTGCCCCTTTTTAATTAATATTGATATTCCTCCTGGTTATAGGGGTAAGAGTAGATGTTTTAGATATATCACAGCCTAGGAGTCCCATCCTGAGTGGGCCAATTTTGTGAAGGTTAACTGGAGGTAGGATCTCGCTCTATTAGACTCAAATCTCTAATTTTTCCAATCTAGCAAATAAATGGAACAGGGATGGTTTTGGCAGGTATTCAAAATGCTCTAGAGTCTTATTCTTCCAATTTCTTGCGATCTTTGGATCTCTCTCTTCAAGAGGAGCTTGAAAGAGTTATAACACAACAGGAGCTTCTATGGCACCAGAAAGCTAATATTGACTAGATTTAGGTGATCAAAACTCCCTTTTTCCATGCTAAAATTAACTCAACAGCTAGAAATGTTACGTTTATGATCTTTATCTTCCTAATGTATTGCAATGTGATCATTTTGTTCTCAAGCACAAGGCTACCGTATTTTTTAGAAACGTTGATTCTTCTAATGGTCTTAAAGGGTTTCTTTCTTTCGTTATTTAAGGAGCAGTTGCTATTTCTGAGAAAATATATTTCTGACATTGAAATTAAGCATGCCTTGTTTGACATGTCTCCTTCAAAAGTGCCAGGGGTAGAAGGCATTATAGCCTGCTTTTTTCAAAATCATTGGGATAAAGTTGGTAAGTGTATTTGCTCTATGGTTAAGAAGACTTTTGAAACTAGGTCTATGGATGATGCCATTAATACATCCCTCATCACCTTGATTTCTAAAGTTGACAAACTAGATTATTTTAGTCATTTCAGGCCTATTTCTCTTTGTATGGTTACTTGTAAAATTATCACAAAAATCATTGTCAATTGCTTGAAGCTAGTCACGTCTACTCTTTGTTGCTCTAGCTCAAACTAGCTTTGTTGCATGTAGACATACAACTGACATCATCATTGTATTTTAGGAATTGCTGCACTACATGAGAAATTTGAAGGGGCATAAAGGTTGGTTTGTTGTGAAATTGACCTTCAGAAGGCCTATGACAAATTGGGCTGGATTTCATCAAGGATACATTGGAAGATGCTCACATCCCTAGCCTCTTATTTGTGGGTTATCATGGATGGGTTGGCCACAAGCTCTTTTTAGGTTTTGTGGAATGGTGATGCATCTAAACCTTTTTCCCTAATAGGGGTCCCCCAGGGCGACCTGGCCCTCCATATGTCTTGATCTTATAATAGAAAGGCTGTCCGAGGATATTAACTTAGCTATTAGGAATGGAGCTTAGATTGCACCCAGTTTTGGATCTAATGAGATTTATGCTTCTCACTTGTTCTTAGATGATGACCTTACACTTTTGGCTGAAGCTTCAGAAAGGTAGGTTGATGTTTTCGCCAAAATTCTTTAATGAGTTTTGTGAGTTCTCTAGGCATAAAGTCAACAAGAAAAAGTCCTAAATATTCTTCTCCCCTAATGTGGATTCCCGGGTTGCTAATGCTCTAAGTTGCGTATTGGGATTTGCAATCACTAAAAATCTTGGAAAGTAATCGGGTGTGCCCAAAGTTGAAAATTGGAATCCTCAGAATTTGCCTGGCGTGTTGCTCTACTCTTTGCACAGTCTCCCTCTCCTCCGTCCCTTATTATAACATGCAAACAACTGCCATAAAGACGATGAAGGATATGAACTCGGCTTTTCTCATGCAGATTGGTTGGAATTTACTTCGTGACTGTGAAGCTCTTTGGGTCAAGGTGATTAGATCAAAATATCACTTACATGCCGGCTCTATTCCTGCTGAAATTAATGGTTGCAGTGAACTTTTGACCTTTTTAGATGAAAAGATGAACATCTTTCACATTACCACCATTAATGTTAACAGAACTTTGCAGCTTATTTGCCCTTTCCCCCATGAAGTAATATACATAAAGAATGACAGCAAAAGATCACAACAAAGCATTTAATTGCAAGTAAGAGAGCTACAAAATGCAAGTCTAAATTGAAACAAGACAGGATACCAGCAACACAAGACATATCTTATTTGGTAAATCCAAAAAGCAACTTGTTCAACTTCATAAAAGCTTAAAATTCAGGGCCAAGGCTTCACCATAGCAAACAGTGATAGCAACTGGGTATTTCACTCTAAACCAGCAGATTCCCTAGTGTGTAGAAATTTTGAGATTGAAAGACTTGTTGATCCATGACTTCCAGCTTCCACTTCCTCTCCTGACAACTGCTGCCCCAGATCTTCCTTCATCTGCCAGTTGGTTGCTTTGTGGCTTCTTGCATAGCAAAAAGTTCCTAGCTCCATGTGCTCCAATTGCCTCCCATGGACTCAAAGCTGCAACATCATTCCAACAAGGTAACTTTAGACAAAAACAAGGGCAAGAACTTCTAGGGTTCCCTCGATTCCTTAATAAGAGGATCAACCTAATCAGGAGACACTACCATTAAACAGAAATATTTGCTCTCCCTAGTTCCATGTCTCAAGTGTGTCCCTACAAATCACATCCATACATATTATGCATTAACTCCTCCTCGAGTTTGTATTCATGTGATTAGTGAGGAAATGCTCAACACACGGAGTTAGGGACAGCATATATTTCTTCCCACTCAACGACGCAGCATTCGCCCTCCACCATCTGATGGAACCCAAATATTGACAAAATCAATATTTGTAACTTCTTGGGAGATCAGGGGTGAATCCATGAATTTACAATCAAGTCATATCAGAGAAGGAATTAGAATTCTACAGGTAGTCGTTAAGCTTGGAGTCAATTTTCCATGTCAACAAATAAAACATGGGACTACATCTAAATTCGGCTGCAACACAAATTATATGGCACGAATTACAAACAGAGGTCAAATTAAGATCATACGAATTACAGAAATATAAAACATATATCCGCAGCGAATTGATAATAATCAATAATTAGAACATCTTAAAGGATCAGGGTGTTGGGTGAATCCATGAATTTGGAATCAATTTTATATCAGACTAGGAATCAGAGATCAACAGGATCATTAAACTCGGAACACAATTCCTCCACACCCCCCACCATCCCCCCCCCGGTCTTCCAATTACAATACAGGACTCGATCCAGATTTTTAATCGAAACATAAAGTATACGACCAAGACTGGCAAACAGAGATCCAATTAATTAGGATCATATAAGATAAAGAAATCTAAAACTTTATGCAAGGTTGAAGGAGATCTTACCCTCAGATCCAAAACTGGGGCAATAGAGGAGGAAATCGTTGAGATCAGAGCTCATAATAGGAAGTCTCCCTTCACGGGCATATGACTTCAAAGCAGTATCGATAACCGCCGCAACGAGTTCTTCCTCGTGGACAACAAAACGGATAGGGCCAGCACTCCCTAAAACCGTTACACTAATCAAAAGCCTATTCCCCTTGGGGTTGAGATTGCTCTTTTTTTGCTTGTAAAGCAACATTGTGCCGATGTCCCTCAAATTATAGAAAAATAAACAACACGATACAAGAATAATATCCCCAGTAACAAATCCCTTATTGCTCGAATCGGTAATTGAAAAAAAAAAAAAAGGAATTAATCAAAAAGATCAATGAATCGGTTGATGTTTTTTTCAAATTTTCTTTCTAAGGGTCGAGGCCAATGCAGCGAAAGTACCAGCCTTCCTTGCAAGAGCCGAAAGCAAAAACGAGTGAGCTCGCCCTTGTTTGGAAAAGGGAGAGCATCAAACTGCTTCTATTACTAGAGATTTCCACCATTCACAACTCCTGAGATAGATCTGAAGAAAACAAAAAAATAAAAAAGAAAGAGCCAATCCTTTTAATGTTGGAAGGGACAAGCTATCGGGAAGAAGAACAGAAAGAAAAGAGACGGTTCTAAGGTTGGGTTGTTTGGTGGGTATTTAAAGGGGGAGGTGGATTTCGGGTTAGGGTTTTGCGGAAAATATGGAAGTTCGGTTGGACCTCTCCCGTCTCTTTTTCTCTAAAGACGTATATTTTTTATTTAGTTTGTTCGGTGTATCCAGTGTTTTTATTATTCTAGGGCAGGAATATCATATTCCGTGTCCTGGTTGTTCTCCTAGTTTCCAAATCCGTGTTCTGTTTCTACATGCTTCAGGCAACTACCCACGCCGGCTTACGTTCTATTGCACGTGTATTTTGCCCTTTTCCTATATTTAATTATTTATAGATGGATGAGTGAAAAATATAAAAAAAAGGCCGTGGGTTTGCGTTTGGGGGTTGAATCATATAGTACATAGAATATATGTAGATAAATAGCATATAAATATTAATTAGGGGATGATGGTACAGTGCTGCCTAGAGGGAGAGGGAATTTTTATACGAATAAAGTAATTGTTATTTTCAATGTTCATCTAATATTAATAGTTAAATTTTAATTAGTATGATGATTGAATAAGCATTTAGCCTTTTTTTTTAGTTCATCTCTATATTAATAAAGTAAAATGGCACCCTTTATGTCTTTAGAGTTTATATTTTTATTTCCTTTATGTGAACCCCTAGATTTTTTAATTAGTTTTAGAAGTAAGTCTTAGAGTCGGAGTCGAAACTAAAACCCTAAAGTTAAACCAAGTCAATTTTAAACCTTAGAAACCTTGGGCTTGATTAGACCGCTTCTAGAACCCTAAAATATTGAATGAATTAGAAAAATAGGATAAAGTCGAATAATGAATCAAACATATAGTATAAGTCCTAAAATGATCAGTTTCGGTAAAACTTTAATCGTTTCGAGCCTTTACGGGAGCAATTTCCTTATGAGGTCACCGACATGCAAAATAAGGCAAAATATGGCAAAAAATCTAGACTAGTAATATATTAAGATATTTATAAAATATCATATATAATTTTATTGGCTTATAAAAAATTAGTTTTAGCTTTTATATGCATATTTTTATCTCCAGCAGTAATTTAATTGTCTTGTATACTATATATTTATTATTCATTACTATTCATTTTGCTCCTTTTTTTATTACACATATCTCTTACATCTTACATATTTATTTTTACGTTTATTTTACAAATACAACTTTTTACCATAGTTTACTTACTTTTCTTAATCAAATTTTATTAAAATATCTCTCTCTCTCTCTCTCTCGCACACACACACACATAAGTGCCCAATGCCCGCTCTCTCTCTTCCTTCTTTAATTTCCTCCATTTTTCATCTATAAAGACCACTTCTTCTTTCACTTCTTTTACACTTTTCTTATACATAACAAAACTCTATCAAATTCTCTCCTCAACTTTTCTTTCTAAAATTTCTCTTAAACTTTCTTCATCTCTTACACCTATACACAAAATTCCATCTCTTGTTTTAGGTAAAACACTAACCATCCTCTTCGTATATTATTGTATGACATGAGTGTGCGTATGTCTTAATACTTTCCATGAAAATCCCCATGATACATGATGCTAGGGAATAGAAATAAAAGGCAACACATTTAGATTCATGTCACAATGTTATGTTTGCATTTATGTTCGTAATATGTTCTTTTATTCATGTTGCTAACTTAACTTTCTATATGTTAATATATATATGTAGTACCTATAATTTTTAGGGGCTATTGCTCACTAACATAACTTTTATTTATTTTATGTTTCATATTTTTATAAGAAAAGTCAATTTCTAGTCTTAGACTTGTCCATATTTAAATTCAAAAGAGACTAGAAAATTTCAAATATCGAGGAATCTTGTCTATAATCTAAGACTCTCACTTTATTCTATTTCATTATAGTTGTTTTATTTTATTATATATGGTGACTAGATTATTTCAAGACCTAATGAGTCATGATAACAAGTTAAGAGTCACATGTTTTTGTTTTAACGACTTTATATTCTTGTTTATTTATTTCTAATTTTCTATTTTCTTAATATAATTCCATGCTCTTAATTTTGTTATTACTATTTTTTTTAGTCTGATACACATATATGCTCATAGAGATGTTATTATGCAAGAGTAAGAATTTTCAAAATATGAATGGTGATTTCCATGTTATGTAAAATTTTTTAGTCAAGAACTCATTTTCAATACAAGAAAAACCTTTACATCAAAAATAAAAATTTAGAATAATTCATTTACCCAAATTTTCTTAAATACCAAAGATTAAGAAGATTTCAAAGAATATACAACTTAGAATATTTTCTTCACAAATACATAAAGTTCATGTTTTGAAAATAATTAGTTGAATGAAGTCTTACTATAAGCATGAGACATTCAAGGACTCAAACTTAATATAAAACTATGATTTTTAGTTAAGTTTCGTATTTACAAAGATCTAGAAATTTAGATTTTTGATAAAAATCCAAAATTTTATTTTCCTATAAACTTAACTTTTCTACTTTCCATGAAAATTGTTTTAATAAGAATTTCTATTTTGGACAATATCACTAGATCATGCATTTAATGTGAGTTATTATAATCAATGTATGATTTCTAAAAGTGGAAGCATTTTATACTTGACTTAGAGAGTCTATATGAAGTGAAAGTTTTTTAAAATTAAAAATATCAAGGTTTGGAACTTCTGGACTCAATATGTTCCGAAGGATTCTGAGAGTTAAATGATCTTAAATGTTAAAAATTATCTTAGAAATGGATAGAGCAGTAGGTAGAAAATGACTGCTCATATACGAAATTTCAAATTAAAATAAGCAAATTATGATCGTTTTAAGTTTGAACTTTTATAACTAAGAAAAATGATGCCAATAAAATAAATAGAGTTAAAAATTTTAGTAGAATCTCTATGAAATACTCATTTCGGGTATTTATTTTGTTTAGGTGATGAAGAATTTGATGTATCATTCTTCGATGATTATTCCAACTAAGGCTATCAAGATATGGTTTAGTGAGTTATGTATCATTCCCTGAGGATTATTCCAACTATGGCTATCAAGATATGACTGAGTGAGTTTATTTTTCTGTTTTACGTATTAATATATGTGCTTGTAAAATAGAAGCATTAGAAAATAGAAAAAAGATAAAAATGGAATATACATGTTGAGAATTTCATGGGATATGATTGCATTCATGGTGGTTGTTGAATTAACGTTAAGTATACCAAAATTTGAGTTATTGGTTAATAACTTTGCTTTAAATTTCATGATGTATTGTTTGTGTATATCTCAATGGTTACCCTTAAAATTGTTAATAACTCAATTGAGAATTGAATAATAAATTGATCATGCATAATACGAAGTGAATCAAATCATTTTCACTACTATTCCATTGTGTGGGACGAGAGAATAGTAGTGGTGGTAAGTAGGAGTAGGGAAATCTATAAAGATATGTGGCATGTAAGAGCCTAAAAATTTACGAAACTTTATGATGGTCGTATGGGCCTATAACCTCCTCAACCCTGAATGGAAGGTATAAATCCATTCAATATATGATTTTCAGCTAACCTTATGCGTTTGTTTACTTATATGGATGTTACATTTTATATGCTTGCTTAACAATAATTTCCTTGATTTTAATTATGCGAGTACGTCAATACCAGAATATTCTCATTGAGCGAGTGTTGCTTATACCCCAATAGTTTTTTATTTGCAGGCTTATTTGTGGTTGGAACCCAGATGTTACACTTCTCATATAAGACTTTTTGTGATTTCGTGGAGTTTTTGGAAGAAGTTTACAAGAAGACCTTGAAATGTAGACTTCCATAGAAATCTCCAATGAATAGCTTCTTTAGATTTTCTTCTAGAATAAAGACTTTTATTTTGTGAGGTATGTAATGAGTAAGATTTTGATAAGGGAATGCTCCTTTGACCTTGTAAGGAGACATCTTTAAGATTCTTTGAATGTTTAAGAATTGCTTGCACGCTTTATTTTGTTATCTCCTTAAATTGCATAACTTGATTGATATTTCCTATTGTCATGATTGTACGCCTTGTGTATGATATCAAAACTTCATAATGGCTAAGGTAGTCATTCTTAAACTTTAATATTGGGTGCGATGGACTATCACGCTTAAGGTACCATTTGGAGCGTGACAATTTACTAATAATTTAGTTATTATAGATTTATAACTTCTTTTTTAAATAAAATCTTCTCTGATCTATCTATATGTTGATCTATCTATCTATTACTATCAAGTGAATTTTACTTATTCGTGTTAAAAAACAAACGTTACATAGTTTTCTTTCTATAAGTAATTGTCGGTATAGTTATCTCTCTCCAATAAAGGGAGCTTCTATGGTCCGGTCGATAGGATCATCCAGTCAACTATCTGGCCATTAAAAATATATAATAATTGGAATATTAACTATTTTAATGATTCAATCACAGTAAAGCATGGTGTGAGCTGTTAGACGGTGATGAAATTAATGATGGAACCATCGAATCTCCAATAATTAGGGATGCAACCGGGGCGGGTCGTTATAGGGTACCCGCCCCCCGCCCCGCTAAAAACCCTCTAGGGTCAGACCCTATAGGGTTTAGGGTCGGGTTTTGGGTTGTACTCATAACCCGTTGGGAAAACCCGACCCGATTTAATTTAAAAAAATTAAAAATTTTAGTTTAAGGAATTTACTTCTTCATTAGTTGAATGATGCTTTTCATATAATTATTTTGTTATTCATGTATTGAGTCACATGATAGGATATAAATTATATTTACAATTAATAATCACTGACCAATTATCCAGAGAAAATCGGTTTCCATGTGCAACCTTCCCCACTTTTTCAAAATTCATTTCTTTCCCATGCAACACAACAAAGTATAAAATTAATTTTCTTAGAAAAAATAGATATTATATATATATATAATGACAAATAAATCAAGAATATATAGATCGTCGTGTAGTGTCATTATTATTATTATTATTATTATTATTATTATTATTATTATTATGAGTTGGATGTATTATATATATATATATATAGATATGTAAGTCTTCTAATAATTTTAGGCAATGACATGTCTTGAGTTATTGACTTTATCTTATATATTCAATTTTCATGTTTAATAATTTTTTACCTGTCTTTAACGTTTTCTAATTTTTTTAAATAAAAATTAGGATTTTTAAACTCCATTGAAATTTTTGCCCTCCTCAACATACCTCACTATAATAATAATTTAATGAAATAATAAAATGATGCATTTAATTATGTAATATATTAAACGGGTCGGGTTCGGGTCGGGGCGGGTTCCTAAATATCGGGTCGGGTCGGGTTCTGGGACACCCAATTTGTAATCGGGTCGGGTTTGGGACAGGATGACCCGACCCGAACCCGACCCGTTTACATCCCTACCAATAATAACTGTCTACATACTTTTCTCTCTCTTATAGTAACTATCTTATAAATTTTTCTTTTAAATAATTTTTTATATTTAATTCATTTGTTTCTTTAATAATTGTTTCACAAATAGAGCAAGTGCATGTGTGCTAGTGCTAGTACTTATAACTTTCCATTTTTAAAATAATAACTATCCTTTTTACTTTCAAAAATTTGCATTACAATCTAATATAAGAAAAGTAACAACATTTTAATACTTTATGGTATCAACTCCAAAATCTAAATAGATTTTTTTCAACTAGACATTTATGTTTTATGATAAAAAGTTTAGAATTTTTATTGTTACTTGCGTAGCATCCGTTAATATTTGCTATATATATTAAAATTTTATTAATATTTATATATCATATAATACGCCATATTTAATATTTAATAGTGTTTATTTTGTCCAAAGGACAAAAGCTACTGGCCTTTTCTAACAACAAATATGAAAAGTACGGCAATTTTATATTTCGAAAGTTTTGATTGATATATTGTACCGAAAATATATGTTCTTCATCTTTTAGCAAGGATGTCCCAGTCCCATCATCATTTCCCACAAGAAAGCTGCAGATAATGAGATAGGTGTAAAAAGATTTACAGATAAGAAAACAAACAGATATAAAAATTAATTAAAATAACATAGTCAATATATCGATCGATGATATTTCTATTATGTCGATCTTATTTTAGTTTATATATTAACTTTGACTTTATTATAATCATTTTAGATTACGTTTTTTTTTTTAAATTTAATTAGATTAGTATCTTACCATCTTATGAATAGAATGAGAGGCCACCATGTTTGGTTGACAGTTCAATATTTTTTTTATGTAAAGAACCTAAAAATACAGATTATGTAATTCCAATCAAGCAAATATATATATATATATATGAGTATATATATTATATATCAATATACTTAAACGTTATTGTATAGGTGTACGTACATATATATAGCTGTGAAATGTAAACCAAAAGAATAGTTTGAAGTATTAACTGATTTGGACGTTATAATCGTTGGAGGAGGACTTTAATCCTTACCCCGTGGCTTAGTGTGTGTGCATACGTGTGTGCGCGCACATATGCTTGTGTGCTTGTATGTCTTGGACTGGGTATTTTTAAATTACAAATTTTGAGCTTGCCACCAATATGCTTATGCATCTGCCAGTCAAACATCAACTTACTTCTAGTTTTCATTTTTTATTAAAACAAACTTTAATGTGCGGGTCACTTTCATTTAAAAAAAAAAAAAAACAGTTTTAAGTTTGTTACCAATTAATTACTTGTTCCAAAAACCTATGTTATAAAATTTGAATCCTTACCGTTGTAGGTGTTAAATTGCTGATAGAAGACTTAGGTATGAGAGCATCATGGACCTATAAAAATAGAAACTCGGTTAGTGTTGTGCCAAGGAGTGGTCCGATGCAGTGACTCCGATGCTTAAGTTACTAATAGATTCTAAAATGTGCTGAAACGAAGAGAATATTGAAAATAGTATTATCGGAAAAAAAAAAAAAAAACCCATAACTTTTTTACGAAGATCTTTTTATATAGGGTGGCTATAACAGAATTTAAGGGACCATATAATATATGTATTCCACATGGCAGATTTCCCATATGCATTTGTTAGCCCAAATCTTGCGAAAATGCGAATGTGTAAGGTATGGAAGGTAGCTAAACTAGTATAGAACCCTCCGTGGAGATACGGATGTTAAATAGTCACAATGAGTCTTGGAGGTTGGGGTTGTGACCTTTGAGACCTCGTCATCATGGGCCTCCACAAGAATTGTTGTAACTGAGGCCAATCAGGACCTCGGTTATGATGAGAACCAAGAACTCCGTGGAGCTTGAGCAAGAGATCAATGTGTTTCTTAGGCTCGAGGCCTTCTATGTTGGACCCTTCGAAGGATTCTCAATGGGCTCAAGGCTAACTAGTTTGGTGCTGTGGCTCAATGAACGATGGCTGAAAATCTTCTTTCAATACTTGTTTTTGAAAAAAAAAAAAATCAATCGCTACTTATAAATTTTGTAAAAATGTGCCCGTCCTTGCTTTTGATAAAATGATTTTTCATTTATAAAATATAGTAGATGATAGACGTTATGGACTATGCATATGGTATAATGTGGAGGCACCAGTACTCCTACACGATGAGTTGCAGTCGTTGAAGTATCCATCCTCCTTGCTAGTGTAATCTATGAAATCGTGTTGCTAGCAATTTGCTTTATTCTATTTGTGGCTGCATATTAATGCTTGGGATGTAATTGGGTCGGTTTCGGACATATTATATAAACCTAAAACCCAACCCGCTACCCTCCTTATAAGGTTTTCACTCTATATCCAAACCCCCCTATAGGGTTTGATTTACAACCTGGAACTCGATCCTATGACTCTGTAACCCTAATTTTTTTCTCACTTATTTTCAAGTTTTAATAATAAATTTAAGAGAAGCTGGTGCTTCTGACATATGTTTTCTATACATTAAAAAACGAAAAGATACAAGTAGAATGTATCAAATACATGGCATTCTACATTCATGATTCAATATTCAAACACAAATATATTACTTTTGTCACCATGTCTCATCTAAGACACTTTATGCAAGAGCATGGTTAAATTAAATCTTACGTTGGACTAAAATATAACACATCAAACAATATTAAAGCATACATGACTTGAACAAATTTTAATTAAAAGTTCTAAAATCCTTAATTAGTTTAGTGAATATAAAAGGAAAAAACATTAGTAGGAGGTAGAAAAGATGGTAACTCCCATATGTTTCCTTTCCTCTACTTGCTCATTTAGTAATGTTTTTATTTATTTTTTTTATTTTTTAAATTATAGTAACGGATTATTGGGTATTCACTAGGTATATTATATGATCAAAACTCGATCCTATAATCCTATAGGATTTTTACTAGATATCCAAACTTGATCCAAAAATTCTATAGGCTTAAACCCTAGTGGATTTTTAATGGGTTGAACAGGTCAAGAACTTTATTACGAATCATTCGGTTACATCGCTATTAATGCTAAGCAATGTAAGAACCTTTTTAGTATGTGTAATTGTAAAAATCCGTGTAACTCCTCGTTGAAATTTATATGCATAGGATTGAAATATTCAGATAGTTATTGCAACTATTTAAATTTCACACTAAATAAAGAGTGAAAGCTGGTGCCTAATGAGATTCATGAATCTTAAAGCAACACATCAGCGTTTTTTGCTCATTTAAAATTTGAATGTTCAAATTTTTTGTCCAACTAAATAGTAGAAATTTGCATTGCAGAGTGTGAAAGCTAACAGGATTCCTCCTACATTTTCTAGCCTAACGTTATCATCTCCTCATTCTACTTGAACATTGTCAAGCATCAGCTTCTCATTCTACCTTGATTCTCTCTCTCTCTTATTTTTAAAACGTTGCCACTGTTCACGTATTCTTTACGCTAGTCAATGCATTCTTTATACTTATCAATGAATGGTAAAAAATACTTATCAAAGAATGGCATCTTTTGCATGCCTGCATCCAGTCACATCATTTTTCTCTTTTCAAATATTTGAAACCTACTGATTCAACCGATGATGGGTCAAGTGATTGAGAAGGATTAATTCCGGTAGACTTGCTAGAACTGGTGGGTTTGTAGTTGATTTGGACCCACTGGTGACGGGATCAGGATGATTGATGTCCACATAGAATGGCAAACCTTATTAGGAAAATCATATCATCTTTCTTTTGTATAGGATGTCCAGTTATTTTAATGTTTCTTATTTTTTGTTTACCGTTCTTTTTTTAAAAATGAATTATGATAGTTTCATTCTTATGTTGTATTTGATTTACCACAATAAAATTAATATTTTGCTTTTATTATTATGAAATAATTATTTCTTTATTTAATTTGTAAAAAATTTTAACAAAAGAATGAATGGGAATAGTTTCATTCTTACTGATCTTTCTTTTTAAATGGATCATGATAGTTTCATTCATATGTTGTGTGTTATTTACTATAATAGAATTGGTATTTTGCTTTTATTACTATTGAATAGACATTTGTTTATTTGGTTTGTTAAAAATTTATAAAAGGAATGTTTATCCATGTAACATGAAATAAATAATTTCTATTCATTTCTTTCGCTGGAAAAATTGGTATTATTATTACAAAAACTAATTTTCTTCTAAAAGTATCCTGATAGAGCAAAATATTGCAATTCACTTTTAGTTTCACTTCGTTCCGACAAACCAAAGCTAATGTTAGTATTTGTTTTAATTTACATAAATATTATTGTATTAAGGTTCTACATACATGGAATAATTGAAAAAATTGCTTTTATCTCAAGAATTTCTGTGATGACTCTTCTCTTTCTTTTTTGATGATGCATGGTTAATATAAAATCTTAATATATTGTGATGCCATTCAAACCATCCGGTTGTGTGAGTATTCACATTTATGACCTTTAAATGCTTTCGTTATCTTGTAACTTCCTTAGCATGCTAAATATAAACTATTATTTCTATTAGTTTTTCAATTTATTTTTCCACGATCCTATTTGTTTTCATTACCTTCCATATAATTACTTTCTCAATTTAACATGTTAAGGTGCATCAACAAGCCCACTTTATGATGTGTATATAAAAATTTAAAGTTGTGATACCAAACTCCCTACAGGACCCTAGATTTAAAAATAAAATAAAATCAATAATGCATAAATAGTATTATAAATACTGAAAAAATATAAAACAAAACAACTAATATTATAAATGGCCAAAAAAAAAAAAGGAAAAAAAAATAGCTAATGTTATACTTTCTAAATGTTGCTTTTAGAGTTTACTAAAAAATGCTAATTGTAAATATATTGCTTCATCAGAGAAGCATTGATTACCTAAAAAACTATAAAGGAATATTAAAAAATTGAGCAAATTAAATCATTTCTGCATATACTAAAATTATCGAGTAATTAAGTTATCATCATTAATTAATTAATTATACTTCAACTTATAATTTTAATCCTATGAAACTGAAAGAAAAAAGGAATTTTCTTTTCTCCTCCACCTTTGATGGCTTAACTCATTTCATGTGATAAAATATAGTATTCATTAGTATGATTTATTATTATACACATTTCATTTTTCAGTAAAAGAACAAAAATTGCATGGGAATTGATCTAAATAAAGTTGATCGTAAGTTTTAAACATGTTAAATATTACTATGTTAACACCTAAAACCTCAAGCCAACTATTATTACAAAAAAATTACACTTTAAAGATAAAAATTCTGTCTCGAAAGGTCACTTTTCTTATAGTGTATGATCTCACTAATTATGCTTCATAGATATTACTTTCAAACGTTAAGGAAGAAAAAATAAAAAAAAAAAGATATCCCTTAGTGGTTTCAAGGGCTCCTCCTTGTCACAATGCAGGTGGACACAAGTTAAGATATCTAATGCAATGGTATTTGACTTGCCCCTACCATGCTTTTCTTTCCATTTCAATTTGCCATTGCATCGTCCTACAATACAATGTACAAGAACAACTCGAAAACCTAATATTAGAATGCTTCCCTTTTATGGTTGAACTTCTCTCTAGTCACTACTAATTACATTATTTTAGTAATTACTCTTTACAATCCAAAAACCTAATATCAATAGAATTGGTCATTGCTGTCACGACTAATTGCATTTTTATTTTTAATTTTTTTCTCCTCAGACCTTCAACATGGTTGTTGTGCTATAAACTAAATCACATGCGGTATTTATAAATAAATAGTATATAAATATGACTAAAAATTTGATTAATATGATGATTGAATGGACACTTACCATTTACAATTTATATATTTGATGTATATTAAAATTTTATTAATAATTGTGTATCACTCGACTCACCGTATATAATATAAAAAAAAAAAACCGGGCATTGGCCTCTCCTAGCTAACAATAATTATGAAAACTGAAACAATTTTATATTTCGAAAGTTTTTTATCAACATATTGTACCCAAAAAATATACGTTCTTAATCTTTTAGCGAGTATGTCCTAGTCCCATTATCATTTTCCAAACGAAAGTGATAGATGGGTGTAGAAAGTTTTACAGATAAGAAAATAAACAGGTATAAAAATTGATTACAAGTCGAGAAATGGAGAACATAGCGAGCCGACATGGATGATATTCCTGGTATGTAGATTTTATTTTAGTTTATATAATAGATTTAAATCATCATCATCATCACCATCATCTTCTTCATCTTTATCTTTATCTTTTATCTTATTAGAGTAGGCTTTGCGTTTTTTAAATCTAGTTAGATTAGTATCTTTCAATAATTAAAGGTGACGTGGCCAAAAAAAAAAAAAAAAAAGAATTAAAGGTGACACACTCCTGTTATGCTCCCCACCGGTTCACGGTTCAAAAAATAAAGAACTGGAATTGCAGTCATATGAGTCGGTCCGGTTCTCAATTCTAGGAAATTAGCGGGCAATTTGGTTCCGGTTCCTTAAAAATTGCACCTGTGATAATTTTTTTGAAAAAATTTTTGAAAAAAAAAGGACAAAAATATACAAATTATGTAATTCCAATTAAGTACATATATGTATATGAGTACATTTATATATATGAGTATGCATAAACGTAGAAAAATATATACAATAAAATATACGTGTACATACATGAATATATAATGAATGTAATGCTAAAGAATAATTTAAAGTATTATTAATCGATTCAAACTATCATTAAATGGGGACGGTAAATCGTGCATTCGTTGCAATTTACATAAGTTATATGTAGATTATTGGGAGAAAATATTCAACTGAGGGGAGGATTTAATATTACAAATTTTGAAATTGTCTCACAAGTGCCTATATATTGCTAGTCAGAATTTGCACAACATAGTTCTAGTCTTTGTTTTTCTTGAATTAATTTTAGTGTGGTGGCCGCCTTTACTTGAAAAAAAAAAAAGGCCTACTTTAAATTTATTACCAGTTAATTACTTATTAACAATTCTATGTTATCCAATTTGAATCCCTGTTTTTGCGCTAGTGTGAAAGCTGACAGGACTCCTTTGCATTCACGTTTTCTAGCCCAACATTATCATCTTCTCAGTCCGCCCGAGCATAATCTGGCATTGGCCCCTCAATGTGCCTGGATTCTTATTGTCTCCTTCTTTCTCTCTTTCTCTTAATAACTTTGGAAAAGTTGCCACCATCCATGCAATCTTTACACTAATCAATGAATTGTATTTACTTTTGAATGCATGCATCTAGTCACACCATCTTGACTTGTGTAAGTTTTGGTTTTTCTTTTGTTTTTTTTTCCTTTTTTTTTTCATGAAATTGCTTGAACCTATCAATTCAAGGTTCTCAGGTTTATAGGTCGATCAAACAGGTCATGCAGTTTAAAAGGGTTGATGCGACTGGACTCACTACTTGCGATGATGTCTAAATAAAATAGCAAACCTTATTAGACAATCATATCATCTTTGTTTTGATTAGGATTTTAATTTTTTATAAGTGATTTTTCTTTTTAAAATGAGTTACTATACCTTCATTTCACTTACCTTGTGTTTGACTTATTGCAATACAATTGATATCCTGGCTCTATTACAGTAAAATAACTATTTCCTCATTTAGTTTAAAAAAAAATACTATTTAAAGGAATGCCTATTCCATATAAATAGAATAAATAAGAAATCTTTATTCCTTTCTTCACTAAGAAATTGCTATTATTCCTCACAAAAAGTATCTTTAATCATAAAGCACAAGAATTATTATTCATTTTTCAGTTTTATTCCTTTCTAGTGAACTAGTGTCACATATGGTGTGCAAGAATCATTTGAAATGTAATGGAATTGAATGAGTTCTAGAATATTAAACCCATTCCTATCTTCGGAAGCGTCATGAAATTGAATAAAATGTAAGGCTATAAAGTGTATTTATAAAAATGTCACTAGCAATAAGTGTAGATTATGTAATAAGAAAAAAGGGGAGTTAAACTACATATAATAAATGACACCAAAATCTTTCAAGTCAGAATCGTCAATTCCAAGGAATTACGATTCCGGTTTCTTAAAGTATATCCAAACATGGGAAATGGAATAAAATTCGCAATCACGATTCCATTCCAAGGTCATTTGTACGTATCAAACATAACACAAGGGTATGCTAGTATTTTTTAAATAATAAGTTCATAATGCTTGATAGAGCGGGATGGTAAGGTATGCATTTGCTATTATTTATATAAATATTAGCAAAAATATCAAATTTAGTATCTAAAATTTGCATAAAAATTCAATTTGGTAACTAAAATTTGAAGTGTCAATTTGAAATATAATCAAATTTTTCATGACTATTTTTATTATTTTACTAACACCATTTACTCAGTTTTTTGAGATTGAAGAGGCATCTTATTAGTGCTAGGAGAGGTAAAATAAGTAGTAAAATTTCAATGATATTTTGCGTCTTCCATGTTAGCAAATAGAGCAAATGGTATTAAGGAGCTAGTAAATATAGCCATACAAAGTTTAATTGAGTATTAAATCGACTATTTTGAGGTTTAGGTACTAAATTAAATTTTTGTGTAACGTTCAAGTATCAAATTTAACATTTACCCCAAATATTATTGTATTAAGATTTTACATATACATGAAGCGATTAAATAAACAAAAACTTTTATTTAAAGAATTTCTATGATGATTCTTCTCTTTCTTCTAATGAGGTAAGACTAATATAGAATCTTATCATGTTTGTGATGCCATTGAAACTATGTCGTAGTGTGAGTGTTGAATACTTTTGTTATCTTATAACTTCCATACCATGCTTAGTATTAACTATTGTTTTCATTAGTTTTATACTTTATTTTTCCATGATCTTATTAACAGATCCATGTAACTAATGATACCTGAACTTTGCAAGAGATGCAATAAGGTGCATAAACTTTGAAATTGATCAATTTAATACTTAAAAGAACTTTTCATGTACGTTAATAGTACATCCATCAAATTGGCTAATATCATTATCTAAAGTGACATTTTTAACTAACATGATGGAGGTACTATTGGTGTATACAAAAAGTTCTTTTATATACTAAATTAATGAATTTCAAAGTTTAGGTTGTAAATTGATCAATTTCAAAGTTCAGGTATCTAATTGCATATCTTGCCATAATTCAAGTACCATTTGCAACATTTACCCAAATTCAAAGCTGTGATATGATAAAATTAAGAGCATAATACAATTGTCAAATCAAGCTACCTACATACAGCCCTAGATGTAAAAACCCGACATGCTCAATTCTTAAATTAAGCACACCAAGTACCCCAACCACGTATAACTTTTATGAATTATACGTAAGGTTGTCTTAAAAGAAGGTATTTATGTTGAACATTGCTATTCGATTTTAGATTATGAAATTGTTTAGTTAGATTCTGGCAACAACTAGATTCGGCAGCGGAAAATCAAATTTTATAAAACAACTTATAAACTTTTACTCTTTACAGAGCAAACCAGCTCTCTAAGAAACTAACTTTATAAAAACACTTTATGATCTACTCTTAGGGGTAGATAATCATTTACAATCAATTGGGCATTAACAAGCCCTTAAAAGAAAATACAATTTATAAATATATCAAGTCCTCTTACAAAACAAAACAAAAGAAGAAACAAAATACAAGCAATATCTCGATCTTATCACATTTCACTCATTCTCCCATATCTTTCGAATCGCCCAAAACCCGGGACAAACATCATCACATTAATCATCATCACCATCACCATCACCATCCTCGTCAACATCAACAACAATAATAAGAACAACAACATCAACAAGAACTCATCATTATCAACTTCATCAACATCATCTTTATCAACAACAAAACCTGTAAAAAGAATAACAACAACAAGGATGAGCCGGAGCCCAGTACACAGTAACACAATCACACATGGAATGGCACACGACTTAAACTATATGCAATGCACAGCCATAGATTATTATCTTTTCTTTAAATTAAATAAACAACTATCACAGGAGCACTCACACTCCGAATCAAGCCATGGGAATCTGGGGATCCTGAGTAACGCTCACGACGGTCAGGAGGTTGATATAAGCAGCCCGAATACTTATATCTCCTAGATAACGTTACACTGAAAAAGAAACAGTAATCTCATCCATGGCTTATAGCCGTTACTCAACTATACTTAGACTCGGTCCATAACATGAATCTAGTTCACACACTCCCATAAACGTCGACTAAACTATGATACTTCTTTCCAAGTTTAAGTAAATGTTACACTGTTACTATAATCCCTTCGATTACCCACTGAGCCATGTCATTGCATCATGACAAGTGGCCTAAGCGCCTATTATAATATTGTCATTGCATCATGACAAGTTGTCGCTCCTCGGACCGGATTCAACAACTTAAAGCACAACCAACACTCATCAATTATTAAGCCGAGTTTAAGTCTTAATTCATATTAGATGCCTATCCTAACATCTAACATGCAAATTACTGCGTACCTTTAAATAAAATCCCCAAACAGAACCTTAGAAGGTTGATCAAAGCTAATCCAAAAGAATCAGAACCAAAACCAGAACCAAAACCAAACATCTGTTTCAAGAAATTGAACTCACATAAGAACTTAAGCTAGTACTCATTCATATTAAATATAAACCATATCACAACCTATTATTCACATATCAATATATATATATAACTACATATATATATACATATAACAACACGTTACTCCCATAACAATATATATATATATATATATATACACAAAACAACATACTCCTCATGTTATTCAAAGATTACCCTAACACATTCATTTAACTCTATTATTTGTTACTAACCCATTTTAGCTTAACCTTAGCCAAATAAGTTAAACTTAATCATTTAATAAGCCAAAGTTTTAAACTATCTCAATCTAATTCATTTTATCCTATTCAAGTTCATTTAGTCAAGTCGAACTTAGATTAAGTAACTAGATTCATTTTATGTAAAACTCGCATATTTAACTCGATTATTCATTAAATCTATAAATCTATCTAAGTCATGTTTAATTATATCACTAAATCATCATTAAACATCAAATATCATATATCTATTTATTTTAGGCCAAAAAGATCCATTTGTCAAAGTAAACACGTATAAAACAATCTATAACAAGTTTTTAGCTTAGCTTGAAAAATATATCAGTTGGAAATAATTAAAATTTAAACATTGATACTTTTATAATCTGAAAAAACTCAAAACATAAAAGTTGTAGATATCTTTCTTATCTTTCCAACGCAACTTGAATCACCTCAATCAGAGATCAGATGAAAAAGTTATGGCTAAAATACGAAGAGGCTAAAAAACTGGAAAAAATTATAAAACCAACACTGGTGTTCAACGCCGGCGGTGTAAAGTTTCAAATTTGCTAGCGTTAAAGGTCAAGCAATCTGGTCACCGTGTGACTCCTCAACACCGCCAAATTCTACACGTACGCCGGCAGCGTAGAATTCAACACCGGCAGCGTTGATTGCCAGCGTTCATGCAATACGCTGCTGTTAAATTTTTCCCTTTTTCATTTTGCGAAAAACATTTATTCAAAATGTTTCAAACTCCTCCAAATTCATTTCAAGCTTCTTAAAACTTGTTATTTGATCTCAATACAATCTAATAAACACAAACTCCAACTTTAATCTATCAAACATCACTATAATATTCATAAACAACTTCAAACCCCAATTTCACTATTCATCTTCTTCCTCAATAAACCAACTCCATCAACCATAAACTTTACAAATACAAACTTAAACAACACTTCTCAACTCATGTATAACATTAATACAATATTTAAGTTCTAATTCATAAAGAAAATAACAATTTACAAAGTATACATAGCTTTAGAGAAGAAAAGAAGTTGAAACTTCATCCTCTAGCTCGGTTTTCTCTATCTAGTTCATCTCCTAATCTTGATTCATCCTCTAGTTGGCTTTGATCTTAAGATTCAAGTCTTGAATTTGGTGAGAGAAAGAAGAAGAAGAAGAAGAAGAGGGAAACGTAAAAAATGAAAGGGGAAAAGCAAAAAGGCAGCAAATGAAAAGAAAAGGATAAAACTAAATTTATATATTTTAGAAAATAGGGTATAGGTTTAGAACTATCAGATTAATATCTATAGTTCCAAAAGTATTTAAAAGTTTATTTCAGAACCAATATGTTAGAAATTAAGAACTTGCAATAATAACTTAATTTGAGAATTTATTTTCGATAAAAAATATTTAATTTGAGTTCGGGTTCAAGAACTGACATTTTAAGATAAGCAAACGAACTCAAATTTTACTGAGATTTAGGAATTTGTGTTTAGGCTAAGAATCAAGGATTTAGGAATTCTCTAAACACTTTGATGACATGTTTAGGGAATTTAGATTTCAAATCTCAAATTTCATTTAATTAATTACTAATCTAACTTTGTCAACTTGTCTATTTATATCCTATGATTAATTTAATTCATTCAAATCTATCTAAACCCAATTTCTAATATATGTGAAGGTTTGGGGTATTTCACTAGATTTAAAAGAAAATAAAATAAATAATGCTTAAATAGTAAATAAATATTGAAAAATTAAGGAAAAAAAACAACTAATATTATAAATGGAAATGTCACATTTGATACTCAAACTATGTTAATTTGTGTAATTAACTACCTAAAGTTTAAAAGTGTCAATTTACTTCTTATAAACTTTTCGAGTTCATTTATAGTGCCAGAATGGAGTAACTAAGTGCAAAAAAGGAGTAAAGTTAAGGTAGTTAACTGCAAAAGTGGCAAAATTTTGGTAGTAATTGGTCTTTTTAAACTCTAGGTAGTTAGCTAATGGCATTGTAACCTAGTGACATCTCCCTGGTCTTTGTAGTGAGAGATCTCATACTTGAATTCCCCTTTCATCGTCATAATGGCTAAAAAAAAACACTCTAGTAGTTAATTGTATAAATGGTAAAGTTTGGATATTAATTGTGACATTCACCCTATTATATAAAGCCCAAAGAAAAGACTAATATTATACTTTTAAACATTGCTCTTAAAGTTTACTAAAGTATGCTAATAATAATTATATTGCTTCATCGGAGAATCACTCTAAAAGCCTATAAAGGAAACATTAAAAAAAATTTGAGCACATAAAATTATTTTTGCATACACTAAAATTATTGAGTAACTAAATTATTATTATTTAACTTTACCTTATAATTTTAAGAAAAATTATATGGTCTTGTCATTAATTTTGATGAGATTGGTCTCGTTATTATCCAACGGCTCACACAATACCCAACCGTAATCGAACCCCTAGTTAATATTATAATTACTATATTTATTTTAATGGTTAGATAGTTGACTGAATGGTCTGTTGACGAGACTGTAGAAGCTCCTTAATTGTAATCCTATACAATTGAAAGAAAAAGGATCTTTTTTCTCCTTCACTTTTTATGGATTAACTCATTTCATGTAGTAAAACGCAATATTCATTAGTATTTTTTTTTATTATACACACTTCATTTTTCACTAAATGAATAATAATCGCATGGGAATTGATACAAATAAAGTTGATGAATGTTCTAAACTTGTTACAATATTACTGTGATAACACCTAAAGCCTCAGCTGTGACCCAACTAATTATGCTTCAAAAATATTACTTTCAAACATAACAAAACATCTTATTCAATAGTTGCAAGCGCTCCTTATCATAGTGCATATGGAGACAAATTTATTTATTTAAAAGTTCTATTCATAATATATAAAGCATGATAAGAGATTATGGGCTAGGGCCCTTGTTACATCCTTATCAATTAGACCAAAATACATTTCCAGTACTAGTACTAGTGGCAAAATTTGAAAGCAAAACATAACTAGACCTAACATAACATATTGCATAACATTTGGGAGGAGTGATGCGGCCGCCTTATGAACTTCTACTAGCAGAACAAAAAGTAAAAGCTCTCAACATCATCATCCATGGCTTTTTGAGGTAGCTTGTTTGTAATTTTATTACCAACCTAGAAACATAAAAGAGAGTTCTACATCAAGGTAAGACATTCTGGCCATGTATGTGTTGAAAGCATGTTGGAATTTGTTTCAATACATGAGTTTTGTTTGAATAGTTACATGTCAGATAAAGAGTTGACATGTGTCTACTTTTTTTTTTTTTTTATTCCTATATCCTAGCAATACTCTAATCTTTAATACAAGCCCTAAATTCCTTCATTGATTATTCCTTCATTGATTATGTCCATTCTTCCTATTTTCCTTAAAAATCCCATTATTCGGTTCCTATATTCATCATAAATTACACCACTTTTAGTTGCCTCATTTCCTATGATTGATATGTTTGTGAACAAGTTGAATTGATTTGTGAGTGGCAATTGTTGGTAGAATTTGATTAGATTTACGACTTATTGTTCATAGGTCCTTTATATATATATATATATATATATATATATATAGCTAAAACTCTTGTGCTTTATTTAAGGTTTTCTTGAATAGATACGGATCCTATCTTTTTAATTGAAAGAATTTCTTTCTCTTGAGATTGCAAGTAGGGTGAAGGAGGAAATTTTAGGCCATGCTATCTTTATCATTGCATTCATGCTCCTATAGAAGAGAGTATTGCATTTGATTCATTAAGTAAAGGTGAAGTTCTCATAATTGATTGTACCATATTGATTTGAATTTTGCCAAAAGTGTTGAATCTGTAGGCATGTTTTGACTGCATGATCAACATTTTCTTATGCGTCTTAACACCTAGGACATTCGGCTCAGGAGTTTGGTTTGATTTGATTAATTTTTTAGGTTGTTGGCAAGTAATTTTTTAGCTACACTAGATGAGGAGTTTTACTTTAGGAATTATGGGTATAATCTAAAGCCGTTTGAGGGAAGGATTGTTCTAGATATGTGTCTCTAAAGTTTTGTATATTTCACTCAATTGAACTTTACTGTTGAAGTGGCACTTATACTAAAATTGTTTATATTTTTTGCATTGACAGATCGATCCAATCTAGTTTTTCAACCAATCCTTGATTGGATATCCCATGTTCTCTTTGTTCCACTTTGTATCTAAAATCCATCATTATTGGACCATTAATTGAGAAGCCTAGTGTGCTAGAGTTCTATGAAAGATGTGCATTAAAGGACTTAAATGGAACTAGCTATCCATCAAGAACTTGCACTTTTCCCATTCCCTAAAAGGATCCACCCCTTTGTCATTAACCAAGTATGAACCTCAACCATTTCTTTCCATAATGGGGAGTCAATAGGTTAGACCCACCACCCACTTGAAGAAATTTTGTTTTTATATTTTTTGTGAAGTAATATACTCTGTAATGTTTCTTTGTTGATTAACTCTCAAGCTTTTTTAATTCACTAGGCTTGGTTTTTTCATTGAATGTTGTTAAAACCAAGGCCTCCATTGTCTTTCAATATGGTAAGTTGGTCCCATGCAATCTAATGCATCATTTTACTTAAATTTGATTCACTCCATTTTAACTTTCTCACTATTTGGTCTATGCTTTCCAGTGCTTTGAATTGGAAGGGTGGACACTTGTAAAAAGGTGCTAGGTACTGATTGTAGAACTGTCTTTACAAGTAGAATTCTACCTAGCACTTACCATGCTTAGAAATTGACCTCTGTAACTTGACAGCTTATTTTGAAGTTTTGAAACTCGGTCTTGACATTGGCTGGGTTGGAGTTTCCTACCTATATTGATAAGGAAGCCTAGATATTTTCCCAGAGAGGTAATGTTGCTAAGGCCCACGGTATCTTCATGCCTAGATGTTAAATGAACATTTTTTGTAAAAAATCTTTGATTTAGTTGAGTGATTCCTAGTCTTGACTATTGTCTAAATGTATTTTATTTGACCCTTAAGTAAATCTGACATGCATTGCATGACAGCATACCTTGCATTAGCATGGTGTTTATGCTACATATCAATACTTCGATTCTGTAGTAGTGCTTTTGAAAGTCTAGTGAATCTAGTTAAGACTACTATAAGGTTGTCAATTCCACAAGAATTAAGTAGACTTGAAGAACGGTGCTTGTGTTGGGATTAGCTTTAGGGATTAATACTTAGGGAGTCTCTAAGGTTCTAAGGTGAAGTGGTGGTTATGTTAGTAATATGTATATATAAATAACAAATGAATTTCAAAAGAAATGCTTCCTCCTAAGTTCTTTCTAAGGAGAAGTTTGAGATTATTTTAGTAATAAATATATGTATATGGTCCTAGGTTCAGAAAATACCCCTTTTCTTAATTTTCAGTTTCTCCTGAGTGTGAATGACTTGAGCTGGTCCTTCAACCCCCAAGAAATGGCGTAAATCTCCATTGGTTTGGATTCCAGTCATCCAAACTGTGTATGTCATATGATTGAGTGTTGCATTGCATATGATTGTTAATAAAACTTATTTGACCTTTGTTTAATGTGTAATTTGGTTACTTATTCATCAAGCTATAGATTAGCTCACACCTCTATAGTTCTAATTCGAGAATAGCTAAAGCATCAAGAATGGGCTAAGACTGTGTGGAGAAGATCCCTTAAAGATAGAAGACGATTTTGAAATAAGAATTAAGTATATAGTATAGTTAGTTATGATTTTGTTTTATGTATACTAGGTTTAGACTATGAAATAGATTAATTGTATAATCGTTTGAAGTTTGTAAAATGTATATGATCTATTCTTTTTTACTATTTGATGAGGGATAACAATTCTCTACAATGCTGATGAACTGTGGAAATCAGTATTTCCTTAGATATTAAAATGTTTTTACACAATTAAAGCTTAAGTAGCAAATATTAACTTGCAAAACAGTTGAGTGTAAGGTTTTTTTGATAGATTTAGTTGATTTTTGGTTGCTTTTGCTATTAGGATTACATCATTAACAAAACAAGTGAGAGGAATCGCACCTAATACCTCTTATTTTGATAGGCTCCCTTTTTTGTTTCTAATGTGTTCCTTAATCATGTTAGATTGAATTTATATTCCATTATAAAAATATATGGTGATATTCAATCACCCTATTTAATTCCTTTGAGAAGGGATCGAGGAGGAAGATGAAGTGCCATGTGCTCTTATCTCAATTGAGGTAGAAGAAATAGCTTATAGGATTAGCTTTATTATGGACTTTGGAAAACCAAAATGAGATAATGTACATTTGATAAAGTCCCATTCTATCGAGTCAAATGCTTTCTTTAGTCCGATTTTTAAGAATGCCCACCCCACTTTATGGTGCCTTTTACAACTACTATGTAAAAGTTCTCTTAAGATACCGATGCTATCAACTGCTTTACGATTTTTTATGAAGTTGGTTTAGGATGGATTGATCAATTGGTCCATGAATGGTTGTACGTGGTTCAATTAATTGGTATTAGGTTATTTGGTTTGCTCCCTAGACTTTGGGGATGAATAGTAACAAAGTTCTATTGATGCTATCCAAGGTTTTGCCATTATTAAAGCATGATTGAATAAGGGAAGTTACGGATGGCTTAACAACATCCTTATGCTTTTTAAAGAAAATTGCATGGGGGCCATCTTTGCCTAGGCTTTTCTAAGATCTAAGGCTCATAAGAGCTTTATATACATCTAGGTTTGATATTTGTTGCATTGGTAAGCTACTTTGACTTATGTATAAGCCTCCTATAATTGTTTTTAGCACGTAGCTCTTAATACTAGTTACTATTTTCCCTAAGGTGTATAAGATTTTAAAATAGGCCATGATATGTGTTTTGACTTCTTCAAGGTCTAAGATCCATTCCTGATAAGGTAAAAGTAGTGATGAATAGTTACTCGACAAAATGGGATAAGAATTAGTCAGTATCGATTTTGTGATTTTATAACCTTATCTCCAAGGAAACGAGCTAACAGGAAGAAATCATCACCTTTGGTGATGGACCACACCATTTTAGGGAAAATTCCTTTCGTTTAGGTTTTAAAATAGGTAGTTTTTATATTTTAGGTAGGTTTTAGTTTCTTTATAACTTATTATAGACACCTCTCTTTTAATGTTGTCTATGACATTATTTTTTTTCCTTTCATGTACTTTTTATTCTTAAGTTTCGGGACTTTTATATTTTTGGAAGTTTTTATGCTTATATTTTTTGCAGCTTTAAGCTTGCTTATATTTGTATGCCTTCAGGCAAAAGAATACCGAGTTATTCAGTAATATGATTTCAGTCGTCTTTGCTTTTTATTCCAAAATTTCAAATTCTTTATAGATTTTATCAATTTTGGATGCTATTTACCTAGGTATTCTTAGAATCAATAGGTCTTTGAAGATCACACTTCGACATTCATGCACAAATCAATGGCATATGATAATTTTCTTTTCTTTTGCTGCATTAATTCCCCAATACTATTTTAAAACCAATAATCCTATTTTTCCCCTTCTTTGAAGCACCAAGGCATGATAGTATTTAATGTTTCTTTCTCCCTCTTAGATCCATTTTATACGTGCTTTCAACCTTCAAAAGTTTTCTTCTTTTTTTGGAAGTTGCATCCATTTTTTCTAGTTTCTCTTTCTAAGGTTAGAGTTTGGGTGGTTAGAGGTAGGCTACTTATGTATCTAATGTGATTAAGTTGTTGGAGTAGTCTTGATTTTTCCTTTGAGATTAGACCAAATTTCTCTTTGTTCCATACTTCCATATAGAAGCTTATTCTTGGAAAAGTATTTTAGCTCTAGTATAATTTTCTTCTATTTCTTCCTAGGTTTTCTTAGATAAATCTAAGAAAGAAGGGTTAGTCTCCTACATGGGTCAGTATCAAAAGGGTTTCTTGTTGGGAAATGTTGGGTGTATTTGGTGACTTCTTAAGACTATTGAGCAGTGATCAAAAGATCTTCTTAGGAGGTGAGGTATGGTACGATGTGGAAAAAGTGATGTCTATAGGTAATTTCAAACTGCTCAATCAATTTATGTTTAAACTAGTTGAGTTAACTATCTCAAGTTAGACTATGTGAATTTATTTCCAATGAATCTTAAGTCTTTATGATGGCAATCAGCTAGACATTAGCCAAAGGCTTGTATTCGATTCCTATTTATTGTCCCCTCTGCCCTTTTTTCTAAACTTTTCAAAATTTCACTGAAATCTCTTATGGCACACTAAGGTTTGTTACTAATTATCTTAGATTGTGTTCTTAACGAGTCCCATTATTGTAGTATCCATTCAAAGTCATGGCTAGTAGATATGGAACATACCAATGAATATAAGAAATTTTGACCTAGATCATGGCATGTATCTCTTGTGTAGTTGGTTAATGAGGGTCATGTCTAGAATTTTCATACTCTAGAGTATGAGCATCGCACTTTATTGTCCCTCACATTCTACACAAATAACTCTATGAAAAGAAAGTTGGAAATGGAAAGCATGTCTAGCAGCAGAGTCCATTTTTGTTTCTAGCAGTAATAGTAGTAGTATGTTAGGTGCACATAGATGCACTAGATCATGATTCTCATTCATTTTTGGAGATGAGATTGCTCCTCTCACATTCTAGGGCATTATTTTGGTTGGTCTAGAATATTGGAATTGTGGCAAATCCATGGGTAGTAATGTGGTAGTTATTCTATATCTCGAAGTTCTTAGTCTATTAAGTAGATGTTTTGCCTCTAGAGTGAACTAACATGGAGATTTCTTTGTTGCTAGCATGGTCATCGCTTTGTCCTTGTCTTGGAAAAAGAGAGTTGTTGACTTCTCCAATTTTAGGTAGTAAGCCAGTGATAGAGGGCTTGGGGGTGCTATTAATCGTGGTTATTGCACAATAGCTTTTGTTAATAGCTTGCACATGGGTTCTTAGGGACATGGGCTCTTATGTGTTAGATGCAACTAAAGTTATGGGATGCGGTTAGATGAAAGAAATTCATGTTCCATCAGCCACATTTTCACAATTGTTATGGATGCTTTAGTCCACTTGTGGTGGAGAGGAATATATAACATCCTTGATATGTTTCTTATTGATTGGAGATCTGAGTTAAGGTGCTAGATCATTAGCTTGAAGGTGACACAACTAAAAAAAATTAATATCATAATCCTTCCCTTTTATGGCTAATAATATCAAAAGAATTAGGCTAACTCTTTCATGACTAATTTCCATTCTTTTTTTCATTTTTTGGTAATCTCTGTTTAGATAGTTAACATATTGTTATGCTATAAACTCAATTTTAATTGTAATTGTCTCTGATCACCAAAAATCCTAATATTAAAAGAATTAGGCTCACTCTGATGTGAATCTAAGGCTGTAATTGACGGTTTGAATTAGGAATTGGAAAAATGAGACAAAATAAAGTGGACCCTCATAGTTTGAAGAATGAACCTATGTAGGCCAACCACCCTAAGTTGAAGCATTAACTTGCCACCAACAACCATCCCAAGTTATCTGCACAAAGATGAAATGCACATGGGTTAGTGTAGATTCATTAATGCTGATGTGTTGAAGATTTTTCAAGTTGTTGATTTTGTTTTTGATTTTTCCTAGTACTTATTTTTTGTTATCAAATAATATTTTCAATGTTTTTATTTTATATCTTATTTTATTAGTAAGTTACTAGTTTTGTCTTAAGTCATTATAAGGTAATTAGCTAGTGTTTTATTTAATTTTCTTGTTAAGAGATTTACCCAAGCTTGTTCAAGCAACTAGATTTACCGAATAATACTTTCTTGTTAAAATGCATTATGGCTATGTATAATTCTTAGTAGACTCATAGTCACTCGTGTTTTTTTTTAACCAGTGTAGCTATTACCATCATGGAATCGGTGTGGATGTAACTAAAAAATGCTTGGAGTTATTGATGTATTTGGTGATAATTAGCAAACTATGAGCCCTAGCATGTCCATATGATTTATGGACATGTGGTAGGCCTTAAGTTTAGGGCATTATAATCTTTTATTCTCTTTGATCGTATATGATAGTGAAATAGAAAAAAAAAATGAAAAAACACAATATCTATGATACTGTTGTACGTCCATGATCCACATGCAAGTGGTCACTCATGCAAACAAAAATGGAAAATTATTGATGCAAGCTTCTTTACCCATGTAATCCCATGTGCATAGTCATAAAGTTTATGTTGAGCATCTAACAAGTAGCTCTTCCCCCAATTCATCGATATATAATACATAAACACACTCCAACCTTTGCGACACTTTGACTCGATTTGGTATAGGACTAGTACTTCATACCTTGTCTTTCTCCATAATCAAGGAACTCCCAAGGCATAATCCATGGGCATTGTACCTAGGATATGAACACAACAACCTTAGCATCAGTCATATTGCCTTCCTTCTAGTTTAAATACATGGTGATCTCATTGAAGATTTTCTAGTCAACTAGACCAAGCCTTGTTATCTTATCTAATTGGATGGGCACAACTTATCCTATCCAAAATTAAGAACTTATTCTTTTAGCCCTTCACATTGGAATCAAAATCTGTTAAAGATAGATTATACTCAATTTTCATTGAACAAATCATGTTAATTTGTTATGATTTTTGTAGAAATAATTAGGAATTGGTACTTAATTAAGCATAATGTGATATTTCAGGTCTTGAAATCAAATACAAACTAATTGGAGAAGTTATATGCAAGTTGGAAATAAGGATAATCCAAAGCTAGCTAAAATTGGATCAACACAGTCAGCTTACATGTAATCAGACATCTAACAACGGAAAACTTGCTTTCTATGCCACCGACGTATAGCTGGTGCAGACTGTCCACAATAGTTAAAACATTAAAGTTGGCTTTTGGAAAATAAACACTACTAACGTTTGTTGTACAACTTCACCAGTGATCGAAATTTTTCAACATATGCCGGCTCCTAGAGAAGCAACGCGATAGGCGTTGGATCGGTATAGGCCATGTATAGTATCAAAAATATTAAAGCTGCCTCAATGCTATCATGAACGCTGTTGGTGTTTTGCAATTTGAATTCCAACGCCAATAGGGTACGCCACTAGCATACATTTTGAAATCGCTGGTGTATGTTGTGGTGATCAAATTCCAACTTCTCTTCTACAAAATGCCAATGAAGTTGTTGTGAAGAAAACTCATTCTTCGCCATATTTTTTAGATCAAATTTGACATTAGAAGATTTCCAAAACCCTAAGGAGATTCTTATAGATTTGAGTGGCTAAATTTGTATTTTCTAACCAAGGGATTGTTGCACACTCGGTTCTTCAAGGATTGTGAGATTTAAACGATTTGTTTTTTATTAATTTTTTTATATTTGTATGTCTTTTATTTTTTCTGATTTTGTTATCTTATTTGATTGATGCAAACTAGTGCCCGTTTGTTTGATTGGCAAGGTAATAACTACCAATTAGAATATCCAATCCATAATTGTTTGATTATTCTAATGTTTGTGGTATAATAACATGATTGATTATGAGATAGGTAATTGATTGTGTTATGAAGATATATAATCTAGTTTAAATAGATCATGCTAATGATTTGTTGACATGAATTGGTGATCTCTCCTGTTCTTAATGTTGTTGATAGACTAAACCCTAAGAGTTTATTTAGGGTTGTTTAATCAACAAAGGAAATAGTCAAAGAGCCTATTTTGATTATTAAAAAAGTAAGGAGAGATAGGTTGTTGGAGCTTTTTAGCTGCTATAACCAGTTTATCCAAAATGAAGAATGGAAATCTTTGCATCAATGATCAATCTTGTGAACTAGGCTGTGATAATACCTTTAGCTAGGAATTATTTGATTTTGATTCATACTTTGTAATTTGTTTATTAGCTTTAGATATAATTAATTTTCTTTGAATTTCACAAAACCCCCATTTCTTCTCTTCTTCATTTTATCTCTGAATAGAAATAGATTTCGCCAATCTCTATGGATACGAACGTGTTTACTACTATATAAAAATCTTTAGAGTAGGAATTTATATTTATTGGATTCAACACCCACCAAATTTTTGGCGCCTTTGCCGGGGATTGGTGTCAAAAAATTATTTTTATTTTCTTTTATGACTCGTTCTTCTCATATAAGTGACCTTGAATTCAATCTAGAAATTGACAAGATGACTAGGATATTGAATGCAAAGTGGATATTGAAAGAATTCCATGTAGTTTGCTCTAGCATGAGGCCATAAGGAGTATCTGAGGAGCAAATCAAGTTACGTGCCTTCCTGTTCTCCTTAAGGGATAGAGCAAAATATTGTTTGTTTTATCTACCTCCAGGTTCTATCACTATGTGGACAAACTTGGTCAAGTTGTTTCCGAATAAATTTTTCCCTACTACAAGAGCTACTAACATAAGAAGGGAAATTTGTGGAATTAAACAAAGGGACGTTAAGAGCTTTCATGAATATTAGAAGAGGTTCAAGTAATTGTGTGCAAGCTGCCCATAGCATGGAATTTCAAAACAACTCCTCATCCAATATTTTTATGAAGGATTGCTTCCTTTGGCGAGGAAAATGATGGATGCAGCTAGTGGAGGAGTTATAGTAAGCAAAACCTCTGGTCAGGTTAGGGATTGATCTCCATCATGGCTGCTAATTCACAACAGTTTGGATTTAGACATGATTCCTCTTCAAGGAAAGTGAATGAGATAAGTGTTTCTCACCTTGAAAATCCGATTTCAAATCTAACTTCTCTTGTCCAACAAATGGTTTTAGGGAATCGACAACAAATGAAAGCTTGTGGGATTTTTGCTGCCTTTAGCCTGACATGTGCCCTACACTTCAAGAGGACTCCCACGAGCATGCCAATGCATTAGGAGGATTTCTGAGACTACCATAGAGGAAATATGATCCTTATTCAAATACTTACAATCCCGGATGGAGGGATCATCCTAACTTCAACTATGGACCTAAACCACAGAACTTATAACAGCATTAGCCAAGGCCCATAACTCCTGCACCATAAGCTTCTTCAAGTTCAGGTATGTCTCTTGAAGAAATTGTTAAATCACTTGCTATTAATACAAAACAATTTCAGGATGAGACAAAACAAAGCATTAGAATTTGGACAATCAGGTAAGCTAACTAGCATCTTCTATGAGTAGGTTAGAATCTCAAAGTTAATTGCCTTCTCAAATTGTTACTAACCTAATCCAAGGCAAAATGTTAGTGCAATTACTTTAAGATCTAGAAATGAATTGCAGGAACCAGCAAAATATCATACCGGCCCAACTTGGAGCAAGAGACTGAAAAAGAGGTAGTGAGCCCACACCATTCAAACAATCAAGTTGAAGGACCTTTAGTTGAACCACCTAAGACATTTGTATCAACCCTCCTTTTCTTTCTAGATTAATAAAGTCTACGAAAGATGAGGAAGAAAAGGAAATCCTTGAGACTTTTCAAGGTTGAGGTAAATATCCCTATTACTTAATGCAATTAAATTGATACCTTGCTACGCTAAGTTTCTTAAGGATTTGTACACTAATAAGAAAAAGCTGAAAGGAAATGAGATGATATGAATGGGTGAGAATGTTTCATCTATTCTCCAAAAGAATCTTCTTCCTAAATGCAAGGATCCAAGTATGTTTACAACTCCTTGTAAGATAGGAAATGTTGGGATTGAAAAAGCCATGTGTGATATAGGAGCTTTTATTAATGCGTGCCTCTGTTTGTGTGTAAGTGCTTAAATATTGGTTCGTTGAAAGAAACAGTATAATTCTTCAACTTGCTGATAGATCAAATGTTTATCCTAAAGGAGTATTAGAAGATGTTTTAGTACAAGTGAATGGTTTGGTTTTCTCTCCTAAATTTTATGTAATTGATATGGAAAATGATGATTCTCTTGACTCATCATTGATTTTATTAGGGAGACCATTTTTTAAAACATCTAGGATCAAAATTTATATGCATGATGGTACACTTACCATGGAATTTGATGGAATATCTTCGGCTTTCACTCTCAACTGATGATATCCAGATCTCAAGTCTATCTTTAAGAACACTGAAGCTCCTGCCAACTGATCAAATAGATCATCAATTCGTGGCAATGGATACTTGTTCTTTACTGTCACCTGATTTAATTCTTTGTAGTTGATGCATAGTCTTATATTGCCATCCTTCTTCTTGACAAACAGAATTGGAGCTCCCCAAGGTGAAACACTAGGTCTAACGAACTTCTTCTTCAACAAATCATCTAATTGCACTTTAACCTCAACAAGTTCTATAGGAGCCATTCGATAAGGAGCTTTTGATTTTAGTGCGGTACCGATATCAATTCAATACCAAAATCCACTTCCCTCTCTGGTGGTAATCCAGGAAGATCCTCTGGAAAAAACTTTTGGATACATACAATCGAAACATCCAACAACATTATCTCCTTCTTATCTTCTTTCACCATAGTAGCCAAAACTGATCATCCCCACAATTCATAGGTAGGTAGAACTGGAGGTCTTTGCACTACCAACTTATAAACAAACTGGTCACCATCGGGCAAATTGAACTCTATTACCAGGTTATGGCAATCAATCACCACATGGTACTTTGAAAAACTAGTCTACACCCAAAATCACATCAAAATCTAACATGTCCAGCACTACCAAATCTACAAGTAGATGTCTACCATTCATCTCAATATCCACATTTCTAGATATCAGCTGTTTTATACATATCCTCTTTCTAAAGGTATCTGTAAATACACCTTTAACTACCTTTTCACTACTAAAAAACAACTACTTACATATGATTGAAAAACTTGAACCTGCATCAGAATCCCTAGACTTGTCTTCTAAACTCTTTACATTCTTTAGCTCGGTATCTACACATGAAATAAAACATCTATGGAACAACCTTCTCTATACAAAACTGTTGTTGCCCAACCTTGCCATAGGAGAAACAGGCAATTCAAGCCTCTTGTAAACCTTGATATCATGTTGTCCAAAACATCTGGTACACATCCTTTCTATACCCTTAACCGCTGATCCATCCTGCTAAGAGATCAACTGTAATCCACGATCTTGGGTAAGGATACTAAATTTCTAGAGGTAAAACGAACTATAAGGATCAACATACTATGGAAACTACAAGATATCAACTTATTAACACCAACAAACACATCTTCATGAGATAGAGGGTAATCCAACTTAAAGATCAAAACTTAGAATCTATAAGACAACAACAACTTAACTAAACAACAAACCTATTATTCTACCCCACTCCTCCAATCTCACCGTCCTAAGGAATCAAAACGTAAATCTATATGATTCATAACCTATAACTCTGATACCAAATAAGCTATAAAGCCCTAACCTGAAGGCATTACAACCCGCAACGTATCTTCTCTTATATAGGACATGCAAAGGCTCTAATATCCACAAATTCTACATAATTCACCTGTAAACACACATAGGGTATCTCATAGGATACGAAACCTATTTAAACTAAAAACTTATACTTCATAAAATATGAACTCCTGGTTCAAACATAAAATCCAAGTCGGTATCACATAGCCAACAAATTCGGCAAAAACTAAAAACTGTTTACATAAAAAAAAATTTTCATTGAAACCAACCTAAACATCCAACTACAATTTGAAAAGATCTAAATGTTTCTTCTTCTTAGAAATTTGATATATGAAGCCTAGCTCTCAGCTAGATAGTCGGGTCCACTATTGCCATCCCCGTTATCAAAGAATAATTCATATCCTGAAAGATCATATAGTATATCATTTTCACCTATACCTGAAATTTAAAAGAATGAGTGGCGATGCCCAATACGATAACTCCAATAAAAAAAAAATGCACATGCACATACAATTGATAGATAATTCATGTAACTTAAACTAATGTAAACATCATATTATTATCTTTCTTAAGCCAACAAAACAACACAATCCAACATTAGGTATACTTTAATCCCGAACTCAGAGTTACTCAGACTCCTCTTTAAAAATAACCAACTCTTTGAAAATAATAATCATATACATATATGGATGAGTGGATACTCCCCAAACACCCCATCCAGAATACCTAATTCTACCAAAATATATCAAGGCACGAGTCCACTAGGGACAACCTCACACCAAGATCATTAGGGTGCCTCACCAGTATCACTGTCTACCAAGTCTTTACTGGTTAAAGCCAAGCACAACCAAACAGACAATTATTAAACCGAATATAATTAGATTTATTATGAAATTCTGTTCCTATAACCATTCAATCAATACTAAACTTACAAGCAAAAACAACAAGCAGGGATTGGTCGTACATTTCTCAGTTTCAGGAATACAATTCCAAATTGACCAAACCCAATATCGACAACAACAACACTAACACGAATCTCTACAACTCCTTGTTCAATACCAACAATCAAACACCAAAGTCTCCAATTATCCTGTCATCAACATATATACATAAACAGATGTATAAAACATGGTAAAAGAAACAAACCCGAATATATCATGATCTCTTAAAACTCTAACTTGATAATGAATTTCCAAAATTTTGCACCATCTTCTCCGATCACAACTCACAACAAGTCCACAATACCGATAATTCACCAAAACCCTAATATTACATGACAATAAGAACATATAAAGATCATCTAATCTCACATTTTTTAAATTCATCAACGAAAAGATAAAACCTACTGATTTAGATCACTAAAACCCGACTCACATCCACAAATTCGGATTCAAACCAAATGCAGGGTTTCCTTCATGCAAACAAATCACAAAATCCTTAGAACTTGCATGAAATTTGCATAAATCTTGTATGAGAACATTATACTTACTTGTTTTAATCACAAAATTCACTCTTTATCCAACTGAAACAGATTAAATCCGAGATCTAAATCCTTCCCACGTTTTTCTTCAAGAACACAACAAAACCCTCAGCAAACTTATACAAATTCGTATATAATCTATAAGAGAAGGTTAAGATCACTTACTTTGGATAAAAAACACACTCCAGATGATTCTCCAATCTTAGGACTCCAAGAACGCTTCAAAACTCTCTTATACGAAGGAAAAATATGAATAAATGTTTATGTCAAAAACCATTTTTTCGCGTCTTGTATTTATAGAATTTGGTCATACATCGGCCTTACGCCGATGGCATACATATAAATCTTGTCGACGTACACCTTATGCTGGAAGAATTTACACGAGCATTGGCGGCATTCATTGAGGCTTTGAATTCCTATAACTTCTATCCAACAACATACGCCGGCAAATCCATGACCTACGCTGGCGGCGTTTGTAGCCGGGGTTAAAAGAAACCCTCATGTACACCGGCGACGTTCCACCCAGCATTAAGAAAAACGCTACCGTTTTCTTCCTACACCGTCTCTACGTCGGCAGCGTAAATTCTCCAGATGGCGGCGTTGAATTTATAAAAAATTACAAAAATCTGAACGTCAACATTTGTTCTACAATCAAACTTAAACCTTTACAACTTACTTGTTTTGACCTTAAACTCATTCTATATCACCTTATGATTCATAATTCATTATATTTTTATTTTTATTTTTATTTTCGTATTTTACAGAGGAAATACAATGGAGTATATCATGGAGATGTCTAATCTTGTTGTGAGATTGAGTGTCTTAATGTTGGAATTGTCATATGACATTTTTTATGCAGCTAGTCTTGATTTCACTTTTGCTCAATTTGGTCCTTTAATGATAAGTTATAATACCTAAAAGGAGTAATGGACATTGAATAAGCTGATTGCATAATGTGTGTAAGAGGAAGAGAGATTAAATAAGAGAAGATCGAAGGTGCTCATATGGTGACTCATTCTTAGGATTATGCTTCTAAAAAAAGAAAATCAAATCATAAAGGCAAAGAAGCTGCGAATACTAAAACTCCAAACATGTAACAACAACAAGATAAGAGCATTACTTATATCTTTTAGGAGAAGGCTAGTCATGTGAAGAAGGACAAAAGTACGTATGGAGGCTTGTAAAGAAAGGTGAACCTCTCAATTATGTTTGGTCAAAAGTTAATTTGGCTTTAATATTGACTCATACTTGGTGGATTTATATAGATGCAACTATTTATATAAGTGTATCTATACAAGGTTGTTTTAGGAGTTGAATGTTAACTAATGCTAAAAGATTCATCTATGTGGGTAGCAACAATAAGGTTCTTGTTGAGGCTATTGGGTTTTTCAGATTAAGCTTAAAGTCTAGTTGTTTTTTTGGATTTAAAATAGGCTTTATGTGTACCATCATTTAGACAGAATTTAAAATTCGTTTCTCATTTGGAAAAATTTGGTTATCTTTGATAATTTAAAAGTGGAAGATTCATTATATTTCAAAATTCAAATGTTATTGCAACTGATTTGCCACAAGGAGTGGAAATGTTGTATGTAAAAAGGAAAAGACTCATAGAAAGGCAGAGACAAATAGAGTTTGATTGATGATCTATATAGACTTGATTTGTCTACCTCATATATGGAAGAAAACTTGCATATAAGTAATTATATATAAAGCTGTATTTAATTAATGAGAATTCTTCTATGTTTTAGCATAAGCATGTGGGATATATTTCCAAACAAATCAAAGGCTTGTGTTAGAAGGAATTTTTGATCCTTTGATTTCTTTAGATTTTAAATTATGTGTTGAATGCATTAAGGGAAAATAAACAAATATAAAGAAAGGTTGCTTGAAAGAGTTCAAGTGTCTTGAAAATAATACATACTAACATATTTGGTCCATTCCCTATAGCTTTTTGGAATGGCCCGTTGTATTTCATTACTTTCATAGACAATTAATCTTGTTATAGGTACTTACATTTGATACATGAGAAGTCTAGATCCTTAGACATCTTTAAGGAATATAAAACTAAAGTTGAAAAGCAACTTAATAGAATAATTAAGGCTGTTAGGTCTGATCGTGGTGATAAATACTATGGTAGATTCAACAGATTAGGTGAACAATGTATTGTACCCTTTACAATGGCATAACCAAGTCAAAATAGTGTAGTTGAGACATGTAATCCAACCCTAGTAGGTATGGTTGGAAGTATGGTTAGTCATTATTCTTTACTAAAGTCTCTTTGTGGGGAGGCTTTGGAAACCATAGTATGTATATATCCTTGACTAAATACCAAGTAAGATTAAATCTAAAATCTCATATGAATTAATTAATAAAAAGCCAAGTCTTAGGCATTTTCATATTCGACGTTGTCTACTTGAGGCTAGGCCATATAAATCTAATATAAGAAAATGACTCAAGGAAAGTTAGCTGCAACTTTGTTGGATACTTAGAACAATCAAAACGATTTGGGGAGGGATGCCTCAATATTCTAGTAGTCACATTAAAAAATGTGCTACCATTTATGCCTCCTACTTTCCAAGATGCAAATATAAGTTTTCAAAATATTCTTGGGGTTCCTCACACTTTTGTAGAGGAACAAGCTACGATCCATATTAAGAATTAGAACCTTAAGTGAAAGTGCCATCACTTAGATTCACTAGGAGAAGAAGATTCGCAATTTCAAATGATTATATGTCATATATCTTCAAGAGCATGAGTTTGATATAGAACTTGGAGATGATCCTTCATCTATCAATCAAACTACCACGACTTTTGGGATGATCAATTATGTAGGTTTAAAACCAATTAGTTGCTGGTGGTTACAGTGTGCTTATCCAAATTTATATATATATATATATATATAGCAAAAAGAGTAATTTTTCTAATACTTAATACCTGTATACAAGCCAAACATATTGTGCGCTTCATCAAATGCTACCATAGCATTATTGAAGCAATTTTCTTATTGAAGGATTCATACATATATAAAATCTCATTCTAACGAATTAATCAAATGGAACAATTTTGCTATTGTAGTTTTGTTGCTATTATTATTATTATACTCGGTTATTCCAATAGATCATGCTAAAGAAGATTTTTTTCAGTTATTTCACTCTCAAAACTGTCCAATTGCTGGATATTCCATGCGCTAATACAAAGCAGAAAGAAGATACCCTCAATAAAACAAGAAAAAATATCTGGGGTTTTTGGAAGCTTGTTTATAGATATTTCATACGCTTTTCAGATAAGAAAACTGTAAGGTTATCATTCAATGTCTCCATGTCATATATTTCCTGATACTTGCTTCCCTTCAATTCGACATTCAGTTCAGTCCAGCAAAATCGCGATATTTGAGCAAAATCCAATGGCTTCCACTTCCACTTCCACTTCAACATCCTTCATTATTCTTCCCAAACAAAATGCTCACAAATCTAGCATGTCGTCATTTTCATCCATGAAATTATTGCCAACCAGTCAAAATTTCTTACTCGCTTCCCGTAACACTAGGAAAAGGTACACATGCATAAAAGCTTCAAGCACTGCTAAGTACAACGAAGTGGTGATAAATGATGAGGAGATGGATAAGATAAGGCGGCTCCAAAACGGGTCTGATGTTCGTGGGGTCGCTCTTGAAGGGGAGAAAGGTCGGACAGTGGACCTTACACCACCGGCGGTGGATGCCATCGCAGAGAGTTTCGGGAGTGGGTGATTTCGCAGTTGGAGAAGGAGCTAGGGCGGCCAGTAGAAGATGTGAAAGTGTCTCTGGGGCGAGACCCAAGAATATCCGGATCCTCTCTTGGTGTAGCTGTTTTCTCAGGACTTGCTAGAGCTGGCTGCATGGTTTTTGACATGGGCCTAGCAACTACACCAGCATGTTTCATGAGCACTTTGTTGCCTCCTTTCTCTTGATGCCTCCATCATGGTAGTGTGTACACCCATCCTTCTACCAATGACAAAAACAAAAGATTCTTTTGAGTTTCATACATGATACAAACGGTAATAAAATAGATAGATTTTTCAACAATTTCACAGAATTTTGCACATTCATGGTATGAGATGCTTATAGTTTGTTTATTACATTATAAGCATTTAGTTTATCATAAAAGCAATTCAGAATTCCTATCATAAAAAACATATCTTTTAATCAACGCTATTAATAACAATTTAACACCTAAATCGTTTTTTTTCTCAAACTTCTATTTTAATAAAAAAATTTATAAATAAAAATTTCATTACAGTTCCATTCTATTATTTAGAAATAGTAATTTCATTGTGATCTTATTTACTCAGCGAATTGATTGATAATTAATTAAATAAATCTTATTTTCTCGCTAGGAATATCGTTACCACTTAATGAATGGATATAATCTTAGAGTGCGCTTGTTAATGCAGATGACAGCATCTCACTTGCCTTACACTAGAAATGGCCTGAAATTCTTCACAAAGAAAGGAGGCCTTACGTCGACACAAGTAGAGGAAATATGCGACAAAGCTGCACGAAAATATGCGAACAGGCTCGGTAGAGTATCGACCATGTTAAATGTTTCCATAAAAAGAGTTGATTTCATGAGCGCTTACGCTAAACATCTACGAGACATCATCAAACAACGAGTTAATCATCCCACTCACTACGACACTCCACTCGAAGGATTTCAGGTTTCTTTCATCCCCTCAATTTTTATCTGCTTCTTCATTTTCTATCTATAAATCTCCTTGTACGTCCACTATCTTCTCTTTCCTTATCCAACGTGTATAGGATACACATGGCTTGGATTATTTGGAGGATTGTTTGTTATCCACTATGTATGGCTATTTTTGGAGCCAAGTTGGGAGAGTTATGCAGCTCATTGTCTCTTCTAAAGTTTTATTTATAATTTGTACAAGGAAAGCTTCTGACTATATATAATTATTACATAGGAAGACGGGCTAAGAAACCACTAATATAAAATGCTCAAGATTAGGTTATATAGATATAAAGGTTAATGTTTTGAAACTAATTAAACTTTAACAAATTATACAATTAAGTAGTTTTTACAATTCATCAATTCAATATTTGAAAGAATTTTTTGTATACGTCAATCGTACTTTTGTTAAATTGACTAAAACAATTATCTAATGTGATATTTTTTACCAATATGATGGAGGTACTACTGGCGTGTATGAAAAGTTTTTTAGGTACTAACTTGATCAATTTCAATATTTAGATATCTAAATGTATATTTGCCAAAGATCATGTAGCATTCATGACATTTACTCAAATATAAATTGTATGAATATTCTTACAAAAGAACATCATGTCCATCTTATTAGTGAAATGACTTGGAATTATTAATAATACTGTTCCAATTGAATGTATAATTGATTTTTATTTAAATTAATCATGCTATGATATGTCTTAGCCCATCAAAGCAACCATGCCATGAAATATACAGTGATAATGTCACGAATGCTATTTGAACTTTGACAAAAAAATACGATTAGATAACTGAACTTGAAATCGATCAATTTTAGTACCAAACTTTGAAATTGATCAATTTAGTACTTAAAAAACTTTAAAATTGATTAATTTAGTATCTAAAAAAACTTGATGAAGGTACTATTAGCGTTCACGAAATTTTTTTAAGTACTAAATTGATCAATTTCAAAGTTGAAATATTAAATTGATCAATTTTAAAGTTTAGGTACATCATTGCACATTTTATAAAAGTTTAGATACCATTTATAATTTTATAGAAAAATTTAATTTGATAGTTGAACTTTAAAGTGATAAATTTAATAACTAATCAAACTTTTTGTGATTATTTTTACTATCTCACTAATATTGTTTGCTCTATTTTTAATATAGAAGAAACATCCTATTAGTACTAGATGGTATTAAGTGAAAGAAAACTAAATGTACATACGTCAGTCTCTACATTCATGTCTTCGTAAACTAATTTATTTAAGATGCAATGACTGCATAAAAAAGCATGTACGTGTGGGTCGTTATTGGGCGGAAAAGCCTAGTTATAATTATCCTAACAAGGCCATTATTTCGGCCCAAAAAGAAGCCCATTATAGACATTCATTCCCAAGTCAATAAAATATATGTCAATATTGAGTTTTGAGTTTTGTTGATTGATATCTAATCGCATAGAATGTGATTTTGTCCAATGTCCATTTAGCATAACATTTTGTCTTAATAAAATTCAATCAACAGGCAAAGCTATGGTGCTTTATAGGGCGCAAAGGAATTAAATTAATTCACAAAGTATTCAAACTCAACTTGATTTTACTTAAGTCATATTTTTAAATAGTTGAATCAAACTTGAACTTGAACTTGAGCTCGAACTATTTAAGTAATTTAGCAAGTCCAACATAATTAGTTTGCAAGCATAATCAAGTTTGAATTGAATATTCAAGTTGTGTTTGGATATTAATATATTTAATAAATCAAGTATAAATGAGTTTAACTGAATCGAACCTGAGTTTGTACAATATCATCTTGAGATTGACCCACACTTAAAATTTTAAATTTGGCTAAATTTGAGTTGAGATCACGGTTGTTTATAATTTAGAGATGAGCTCGAGCTTAACACCATACTCAATCGACTTGACCTATTTCTTGTACTAGATTACTACATAATTTGATTTTGTTGTTATCTTTAAGAGAAAGGAATTAAGGGCTTGTTTAGATTGTCTTTCTTCCTCCCCCCTTCCCTTTTTTATAATATGTATCTTATTTGTACCATAATTGTGTCTATTCTATATCTTTTTGAAGTCTAGTGTTTGGAAGATTATCTTATCTGCTACTATTACATAAATATGATTAAGGTGGTGAATAAGATGTGAGAATTAGGATGCAGAAATTCACATATTTTTATGTAAAAAAGGTTAAACAATATTTTATTCATTGAGAAAGAAAATTTTAATTCATATTTTTTCAAAAGTAGTTATGGATAACTAAGTTCAATTTTATAGACATGTATTAAATATTTAATTTTAAAAAAGGGACATATTATCTACTTTATTTTCCTCTTACTTAGCACTTGTTTCTTTACAAATACATTTTCTTAAATGGATGTTAAAAATACTAGATGAATGAAATAGGTTGGGTCAAATAGACTCGAACGAGAACTATAGCATTGTGTTGGAAAAATGTGTACACACATGTTGCATACTATGATTGGTTTTCGCTGACAGCTTCATTCTAGATATTCTTACCTATATTATCTTTGAATATATTATATTGGCAACAAATTTTTATTTTTACTTTTATATTTTCTATTGGCATTGATGCATAACTAGATACATTTTCATCACAAACTTTGATATGTTGTTGGGATGAAGATTTACCCTATTATTAGAGTCATAAATGAGTTGAGCAGAGACAATACAATGCTAAGTTTGAGCTCAATCAAGTTTAAAAACTCAGGTTCGACTCAATGTAACACCATGTAAACTCGATTTTAACTTAGTTAAATTTCTTTAGATTCAATTTATTAAAAAAATAATTTTAATTTTAATTAATATAATATTAATATTTAAACTCGATTCAAGTTTGATTAATATTTATACTTGACTCAAGCATAATAAAATTTGATTAGACTTAGAAACTAATCGAGTTAAATATATAAAGTTTAAGCTCGACTTGATAAACTAATTTAGTAACTCAATATTGATTAAACTATTTTAGAATTGACCTCATGTAAATATCAAATCAAGTTTAAATAATCACTGTACTAATTTAATTAATTTGCATTCCTACTTATAACACACCTGTCTTGTGTAGCTATGGAGGTGTTGCTATGGACCTCCGTTTTTCAACGAGAAACACCATACAGCAGGTTTTTTTTTTTTTTTTTTTTGGCCCTTTTTGGGTTTTTGTTTTTAACGGATTGGATTGTGATCAAATCATCCCGACAAAAAACCTAACTAGATATAACTACTTATTTGGGAAAACAGCTCATCCAATATTTTTATTTTAAATTCCCAAATTCCAGTCTATTTCATCACATCATCATTCCTAAAATAAATATGCAATCACTCTGAGAACATTAATTTAATATTCAGATTAAATGAATATCATTTAAAATAAATGTTAAGCGTCAAATCAAAGAAGTGCGATTAACAAAATTAAGACAGTTGCATAGTCAATGGCGGGGGGCAGTGGCTGATTTACACCCAAGGCGAATGAATGAAATCCACAAGGAACCTGATTTTGTTTGATTTTATCTCATATTTCAAAATTACCCTTGAAAGTTAATCTAAATCACATTATGGTTTCGATTTAATTACTAGAAGTTTTTTTCTGTCTATTTTAATGCCTTATTAAATCATCAATTTAATCCTACCATGTTCATCTAAGACGTAGGTTGTAATGAGATATTCTTTGTTTTCTTAATTTATTTCCTAGAAATATAATATTTATAAATGCTGGGTTTCATTATAATTAGAAGTTTTAGTTTTGATTTTAATAATTGCATTAGTTTGATTAGTGTCTCCCAGTTTGTAATTTTAATTCAATGCTTCCCCTAAAGTTTTTATCTGAACATGGAACAATATTTTTCATTACTAGGAGTTGATGTGGATGGAAAAACATTGATTGATTATTAATTTCCTAAATGCCCCACCCCCGCTTCTTCTTCTTCTTCAAACCTTTTAAATTTCTATGGCTAGACATGGTTATGGTTTGCTTCTAAACTAGCATTTGAATCGGAATCGTCATCAGTAATTCTAGAATCAAAATCAGATTAATTGTTCAGTTTTAGAATTGGTTAAGAAACTGTCGGTTCTCTTGTTCCTAGACGATTCTCTAACCTAGAATTGAGTAGAACCAGTAACTTTAGTTGGTTCCAGTGAAAAAAAAAAAAAAGAAGAAGAAGAAGGAGGAAAAATTGAGAAAAAATATTAAAAAATAAAATTAAAATATAATTATTAATGTTTAAACCATTTCATATGAATTATAAAGTTTTTACCTATTCATAGTATTTGATGTGTTGTTATTAACAATACAATAAATAAATATAACTTAAAAACATATATAATTTAGTTTATATAAATTTTTCTAAAATTCAAAATCCCTTTTCTTAATAATGTGAGACTATTTTTGGTTTCTAATTTTTATTTTACCTTTTAGGGTATTTTATAATCTCATATTACTAACTACAATTAATTTTAAATGTGTTTATAAATACATGCACATACTAAGCAAATTTTTTAAAAAATTAGTTAAATACTTTAATACTCTTAGATTCAATTATTATTTTTAATTTAAAATTTATTTTGTTAAAAATTAAAAATTCATTTACTTATTATTTTTTAATTTATTCAAAAAAAGATGGTGGTTCTTTAGTTTCAAAACGGGACTCATGAACCACTAGTTTCATAAAACTGGATCAAAACCATAGAAGATGGTTTCATTTTCAATCCCTCAATTTCAACATGTGGAATCGGCGATTCTGTTTCTAATTCTAGTTCAATTCGATTCTAAAACCATGACAATGTCTAGTATGAACTATTGGTTGCGATCAAATTACATTGGGATTAGGTGGCTAGAATAAGCATTCTATCCTCGAGACACACTTCACTTCACCCAGTAATAGTAAGTAATCTCTTATTAACTTTGGAGAAAGAGCCTAGGATTCTATTCATAAAGTTTGAATGTACTAAAGGTTTGGTAAAAAATAGAAAATAAAAATTGATTTTAGAAAATTGTGTGATTTGATTTATTTTATTAAAGGATCATTCCATGATCAATTAAATAACTAAAATTTAAAGTCACTGGTGATTGAGCCGTTGAAATACCTATTGTATTATTTGTCATAATTATTTTAACAGTAAAATGATCGGTTGGATAATCCTATTAGATTGGACTATAAGAGTTTCCTCTAGTTTTGATGTTATCAAAGTCTTATCAGTATTTAAGTTTCTTTTTATTGTTACTTCAATTTAATTTGATGATTTTGATTCCCATTCATTTTGAAATTAATTGTTTGACTACAATATTTATATTTCAAATATAAACTTTTAGGGTGATACCTAAATGTTTCAAATAGTCTAAATGTTTTTAATAAACTTAAGTTATTGGAAGAGAAGTTTTATTTGTACTAATTTGCTGTAAATTTGGATGAATATTGAACAAATACTGATTTTGCTAGCGTTATGGTTGTATTATTTTTTATAATACTAGACCAAACAAATGTTATTATACTATGTTTGATTTACAAGGTTATTTGGGACTCAATAGAAGTCTTTCAATGAACTAAACTGGATAAAACTTAAAATTTTTATTATTTATATTTAATGGTACAAAAATATATTAAAATTATATAGAAATATAATATCTCAATAAGAATCTATTTAGTATTATATATTAAACAAGAGAATTGCTCTGTCTAATATCATTATATTATACTGTTTCTATCTTCTTATCTTATTTAATCCTTTTAAACAAAGTTTATCTTTATATTGATAAACCATGATGGTTATAAGCAATTTAAATATATATCTATATCTATATATATATATTTATTCAAATACGTAATTGATTCATATGACGTGTCGCTTCTGTTAAACTGGAAATATTGTTTCCAATGAATTGCGATTTACTGCAGATAATAGTAAACGCTGGAAATGGTTCAGGAGGCTTCTTCACCTGGGATGTATTGGACAAGCTGGGGCGGACACCTTCGGATCTCTGCATCTTAACCCCGACGGCATGTTCCCTAACCACATCCCAAATCCGGAGGACAAAACTGCCATGGCACTCACTAGAGCGGCGGTGCTCGAAAACGGAGCTGACCTCGGGATCGTTTTCGACACGGATGTTGATCGTAGTGGAGTCGTGGATAACAAAGGCAATCCAATCAATGGTGACAAGCTCATTGCTTTGATGTCTGCCATTGTTCTTAAAGACCATCCTGGAACCACCATCGTAACAGATGCTCGTACCAGCATGTCACTTACTAGGTTTATTACTGAAAGAGGGGCCAACACTGCCTGTATAGGGTCGGCTACCGGAACGTCATTGATAAGGGTGTTCAGCTTAACAAGGATGGCATAGAGACTCATTTGATGATGGAAACCTCAGGACATGGTGCTCTCAAGGAGAATTATTTTCTGGATGATGGTAAGATGCAGTTATTCTATAAGAAGATTGAGATCACATTGCAAATGCTCATGTGGTGCTCTATTTTTTGCTAATTTAAAAGGAGCTTATATGGTGGTAAAAATCATCATTGAAATGGTGCGCATGAAGCTTGCTGGATCGACAGAAGGAATTGGAAGTCTAATAGAAGATCTTGAAGAACCAATGGAATCGGTTGAGCTAAGGATGAACGTTGTCTCCGAGCCCAGACATGCTAAAGCGAAAGCAGTAGAAGCAATTGAAACGTTTCGCGAGTACATAGAGGTACTGAACTAGGAATTACTTGATCAACTATATATTATTTACATAACAAAATTGCAAAAGTGGATGTGATTAATAGCGAAACTGGGGGCAGGATGGAAGGCTTGAAGGATGGGAGATGGATTCGTGTGGAGAGTGCTGGGTAAGCGACGGTTGCCTCGTGGACTACAATGAAACGCCGGCTGCAATTGATGCTCATATGTACAGGTGCAACAGATGCTTATTCTTTTTACAATTTTTCTCTTGCAAAACTCATATTGAATTTCTTGATAAACGGTACGACTGACCGGGATCTACACAGCATTGGGGTGGTTACCAGAGCAGGCAATAATAAATATTAAAAAAATTATTCATGCTTACACCTATGGTAGCCGTGAAGGTTATCCATTACTTATTTATCCATGGACAAAAAAATTCAATAGCAATTAGAAACACATTAATATCAATAAAATTTTGACATTCGTGATAAAAAAAATGGTAGTTAGCAAAACAATTACCATGTAATACTTTCTACACCATATATATATAAATTTATTAGCACATAGCATTTACAGTTAGGTCGATATAGTTTATATTATGTGGATTGAACCCATTTTTATTATTTAAATGAAAAAATCTTATTGAGAGGTTTTAATTATATATTTCTTATCATTTATTAAAACATGAATAATAATGTTTAAAATTGATTATTTATCAAAATAAATATGTAAAGTTTATAGAGGGAGAGACTTTATCCAACAAAAAACTATAATTGTATATTAGTCTCTCACTCTCTTGAATTATCCTAAACTATATTGTTATATTATACTCGATAAAATAAGATTATTTTATGTTAATATGAGACACAAATTTTAATTCGTTGTATATCTAATCAACATATTATCAACTATATAAATCAATAAGTAACTAAGTAATCGAACTAGATTAATCCGTAAGACAAATAAATAAAAGATAATATTTAGAGCACTAGACACTAAAGCCTAAAATTAATTTATTTGTAGACACCTCAAAACAATTGGAACATGATCAATCTAATTTTATTCTCATAAAGTATCCATATTTAAATAAAAATTTAAAAGATAAATAAAACAAAAAATAATGCATTTTCTTTTTTTTCTTTAAATGTAAAATCATTCGAATTGGTTTAAACTATACGATTTCTTGAACCATACGGACCAAACCTTTTTGCCAAAAAAAAATGTTTCAATCTGTTTTTCTTTTTCTTTTTTTTTTTCCAGTCTTAATTTCCATCGTATTGGACCAAACAGTCTACTTATGTTGAGGTCGATGGCTGTCTATTAACCCTACAGCTCTAATATTCCATCACATGCCTCTCTCTCTCTCTCTCTCTCTCTCTCTCTCTCTCTCTAAAATCACTTAAAATGCTTCAAAAGGAAAACAAACAAATTAATCATGAAATTTTGATTTTCCAATACTTTTTCAGGCAAAAGTGACAGATGAAGAAAATGGATGCTATGGGTGGATACATATGAGGCAAAGTATTCACAATCCGGACATCGCGGTAAATATGCAATCAATGGTGGCCGGTGGATGCAAGGCCATGGCAAGAGCTCTAAAAGATAGGTAAACTTTCTCGCAGCTCTATCCAATAATAGTACCGGCTCCACATTATTATTTGTTTTAGGATAATGTATAAAAATGCTGTCTCAGCTTGCGTAAAAAGTTTAATTAAGTACTTAAAGTTTATTTTTGAATAATTTGATATCTAATATAAGTTTTGTAAATATTTTTTTTACACAAAGGTTGGTTTTGATATTTTCAATATCTGAATAAAGTTTTCACGAACTTTTTTTATGTTTAATTAAACTTGCTTAAGGTATAAAAAAAAAAAAATAAAAACTTTATTCAAATATTAAAATTACCAAAATCAAACTTTAAGTATGAAAAAAATTCACGAAAATTTTATTTATGGACAAAATTGTTTAAAATGAAACTGTAAATCTGTTGTTGAATATTTTACCCAATTTTAGCTATTATTTTTGTAATTAAACATCTATATTTTGACAAATCAGTCTAAAGACGATAACGCTGACGAGCTCTGATGCAAAAATTAATTTTCACCTTTTGATTTTTTTTTTTTGGGCAAATTTGACCTTTTGATTTGAAGGTGACAGTTTTAATTATCATTATCATTATTTAGGTTTCTTATTGCGGGCGGAATGGAGAAAATGCTCGACATAAGCCAAATCAAAAAGTATGTGGAAAGCTAGATTACAAAGAAACAAGAAGTATATGCGGAGAATATTATTGTATATATGTATATATATTTATTGTATATTGGGTATATACTAGAAGAATATGCCAACTTTCATATTCAATCCATTCTAATGATTTGGCTCTTTTTTCCTGTAACGTAAAGAAAACAGATTAAACTCTATTCTCGCGGATGTAATAGATTCAATTAGTCCAAAAGTGCCATGATTTGTTGATCTTGATTCCAGTTTCATTTATTACGTTCACTTTGTTAGTCTTTCATAAACTCTCTTAAAAAAGAAGCAAAAATGCATTACATGGAACCGTCCTGCCATTAATATGACTATTAAAATAAATATACTAAATAAAATATTAACTATTTTAATGATTCTATCATGATTGGATATGATGTGAACCGTTGGACTATGACGGGATGGTTAAAATGCTACTTTTAGCTAACTATGTTAAATCGAATTTATGATTTAAAGGAAAATTAATTCGACTAAAACTAATTACATGTAATTATTCTATCAGTCCAAAAGGCAATAAATATACAAATCAAACGAATGGGATTTAGACATGGTTATCCTTTAGAAAGTAATTATTGTTCTCATCATATATTAAGAACGATTAATTAGTTTTTTAATAGGTTCCCAGAATCCACTTCTCTTACAAATCCTGCAAATCCATTTTGCTCAATAGTTTATAGCGTATGTGAGAAAAAAAGGTGCTCAACTTTGTATTTATCATTTATTTAAGAAGAATTCTTCCCACAATCCATTTACTCTGGTTAATAACAATTACTCTGCTTATTTCTATGTGGGGAATAACGACTGTAAACCATCAATTCTTAAATCCAATTGCATGCATATTTTTAACTCATAATCATGTTCACTCCAGTGTTTAAACAAACTCATAAATGCTCTTTTAAGTCTTTATGAAATTCAACTTACAAAACCAATTAATTGTTAATTAATGAATTCTTGAGTGTAGAATTGGGATAATCAAAATGCCCAATGAGAAAAGGATCAATTACAAAATTTTTACTCATGTTTTGGCTTAAACTTAGGTAATATAGATCATATATTTATAAATGGATCAAAACACAGATAAAGTTTTTGTAATTAATCCTATAGAAAATTGATTCTTCTTTTAAATTTATAAGTTATCTACTTAAAGCCTTGATTTTACTTTAATCAATCAAAATGCTGATTTTAAATTCTCTAATTTGTAATATTTCAGATAACGTTGATTACAGCATTCTGCCTTATTTCAACCCATCCTTAAAGTTGATCCATACAGTATAATTTTTTACTTTAAGCATGTAGGCGTCAATTATTTTTTTTCACACATGGACTTCAACTAGTGGGTTGGACGTCTGCAATAATGGGCTTCACACCAGTTGTAATTCTTAGTATTTATTTAGGCTTCATTATGATGGCAATACAATGCTCCTACACCGCGGTATGCCTTAGTATTTATTTGTGGTCCCAGTTTCATGTAATTCTTGCATTTGAATTCATTTTGTGTGTATTTTTCAAATATGCACATTTTCCTGGTTTACAGGAACACCTTAGTCATTCATTAAACATAACTAAAAAATTATAATAAATTAATCTATTTAGAGCACCTTAACTATATAGTTATATTGATTAAAAAAAAACAAAAAAACAAAATAGCTTAACAAGTCAATATAGGTAAATATCAAACAAATGGCACCTTAGCATCTAGACATGGTCCAAATGCCCATGGTCGACTCAGTTAGTTTGAAAAACCATCTATGTCTAGTTGATCACTTAAGGTTGACCGCCCTCTAGCAATACTAATTTGTCTTTAAAACCTACAATGGCCTAGATTGATTTGCTTCACTATGTCATCTTGAGTCATATGTAATCCATCTAATTGAAAGTTTTTTACTCTTAAATATGTGATGGATTTGAAACCTGCTTTGATATCTTTAACTTGGTCTCTCATTTCTAACTACACTCATGTGCTCAGTTTCTTCGTATAAGTTTGACTAGACATAGGCACCGGTTCTGGTTTGAAAAATGGGTAATCGGAGAGTTATGTGGCTAATTTTTTTTTTTAAAGGGAAAATGATTGAGAAAAATAAATGCCCTTACACATCAATAACTCGCATATGCATCAAATATTAGAAATGCTTTGACATTAAATGAAAAAAAAAGTGAAATAAATATTTCATTAACACAAACATTTCTATTGCGAATGATAAGTATAAAGCATAAATAGTTCTATTACAAATATTATGCCATGAATGTTCAAGTTTAATTTGAATCCATTTTCTTGTTTTATGTGTCTTGATTTTTTTTATTCTCTCTTTTTTAGGAACCGGTGTGGAAATGTTGGTTCCATCAGTTATTGGCCATAGAACTGACGATTCCACTTAGATTTGGTTCCGCTTCTAGAATGCCGGTAGCAATTCTGATCCGGCTCACAGTTCAGAATCGAATCTTGCCCATGTCTAAGTTTGACACAATTGAAGCTTGCCATTAGAATGGGCATTTAAATGGACCAATCTTAAATAGTCATTACAATTCATAAGTTCTTCACATGATACCTAAGGACCAACTTGATAACAACTCATTAAAAAATACCATTTTACTAGTTTCAATCACATTAGATTATGGTATTTTGTAAATTTTGAAGTATCAAAATAACCTATTAATTGAGACTTACCCTTGTGTATCTTTTTCTAATCTAATTTCTCAATTAATGGGTATGACCTAAATCATTACACACAATGCTTAAGTGCCCATATCAATAATCATTTCATCATAGGTTTTTATGATATCAATATATTGTTGGCAAATCCTCATGGATGACTAAGAGCATCCACATTGTAGGTCCTTGACACAGGTACCTAGGCGAATGACATCACTTTTTGAAATCCTTACGGATGTGGAGAGTTTCTTCAATTTTTTGGGATCATCTGCGAATGACCCCAGAAAGTGAGTTCATTTAGAATATTTTATTATTATTTTATAAAAACAAAGTATTGTGTAAAAGTAAATGAGACCCATAAAAGTATAAAAATAAGTGAATAAACTTATGTGAAGGACCTTACAGATAAAGTGGTGAGGTTCTTTGGATGAAAAGTTCATTTAGATGCTGATATGACACTTTAAAGACCTTACGAAGGACCCGATGAATGCCACATCATATGTAATCTTATTAATGGTCGAAATTTTAAACAGACGTCCAAACTAAGTTTAAGTTAATTCTTAATAAAGCCTTTCCTTGAAAGGGAAGATTGAACAAGATTCTTGCCTAGACATGTGGTAGTCAGGACCAAACCCAAGTAGTTATGAGCAGACTAAGGGAGATATAAACTAGCAAGTGTCCCACTTGGATATATGAGCTACTTAATATTAAATCTCTTGATCACAAGGTTTGACTGGGGATTCTGTAAGATACAGATAAATAATCTATAATGAAGGGTACATATGTAATAAAATGTTGTTAAGAGGGTAATTTTGTTCTTGAACAAATGATTTTGCACCCGAGAAAGTTCTAAACGAATGAACAGACATTTAGCTTAGGCCGGCATCTAAGCCGCCAGCCTATATGCAAAGATGACTGCTTAAAATCACCAGCTTTGGAGTTTTGGAATTTTCGAAGAAATTGGTTGTAAGCCATCATGAAGGATGTTGATGTACACTTAAAGCTGTTGGCGTTAGAATCAAAGCCGCCGGCGTAGTGGCCGGCTTAAGTATGTGTTTTTCCTAAGCTAAGGTTACGTTTTTCCAAAGCTAGGATTACGTTTTTCCAAAACTAATTCTTCCTATAAATAGACCTTAGACCCTACAAATTTGTCACAATTTTTCCTCAACTAAACTTAAGGTATATGGGTTTAAACTTGGTCTTTACAATTCTTTTCTTTAGTTAAATTAGTCTAATCCTAGTTTTATATATGGTTGAAGGAGATTTAGGAGCGAAACCTTAAATCAGATTTGGAGGATTTCGGTTTCAAATCAAAGTAAAGGTAAGATTTGTATCCTAGTCTTGTGATATTTAGAATTGAAAGATTATAAGAAAGCGATTGTAGCAATAGTATATTATTGGTGACAGGAGAATTGATTGAACAAATTAAGGTTTCCATTGCGAATAGGATATGCGAAATTTAAGTAAGTATGAATCCGTTCTTCATATGTGGATTTAAAGTTATTAACTTTCATAGTTGAATTGCTCATAGAGGATTGTATATATGTGTGTGTGTGTGTGTTGTGAAGGGTATTTGTGGAGATTTGTGAAGAACTTTGGAGAATTTGTGAAAAAAGGTTTTTGTGAAGTGCAAATGGGATAACAGGTGTATTGATCTTCGACTAGGTTTATGGAATTAGGGTTAGGGTTTGATATTTTTATTACAATTGGAGTTGATTACAATGTATATATTGTTAAACAGGAGTATTGTGAGATTAAGGTTCCTATTTTGTTAATAATTACTGTTCAAGAGATTGGATTGAAAGCAAATCCACGTACGACCTTACCATGCTTGTATGTCTGTGCTTGTAGGATTAGTTGTTAAATCTGACTAATTTATATTCGACTTTAATTGATACAAGTGTTGATTATGCGTGGCTGCGGTCAGTATAGAACTCATGGTGGAGGGTAAGACTAACGTTGGCAACCTGATGATCCTTACGCTGCGTTATGCCAAGTAGAGCCGCACCTGGAGATGATTCCAGTAGATTAGGAGTCGTTACGAGCTTAATTATGGAATGCAGTTATATATGCATTTATTATCTATATTATGGTTTTCATCGGGGTCATGAGTTACTCTGGGTTTAGGATTAGTGATCAATAGTCCTAAACTGTGTTGTTTGTAGGCTAATAAAAAGATAACAATTTGTGCTTGTTGCATTAGAATTTAAGCTGTATGTGATATTGTGATTTGCATATTCATGTGCATGTGTTTTTGGTTTGGCGTACTAGGCGTTTTTCGCTCAATCCTTATTTTTCCCATAGATACAGGTGAAGATTCTATTATTTATGACTTGACGAGCTATGATGTATTTGTTGATGATGGGGAGTGCGATAGCGGTTATGACTATCTTGCTGACAATTGAAATTAGTTGTTAGAAATTTGAGATGAAGAGGCTTATTATGAGTTAGTTAATTTTCTTTTGGAGACTTTTATACGTAAGGATTTCTTTATTATGTTTTAGATTTGATTTTTAGTTTTGCTAGTTTATGATGAGGAAAATTATTTTTATTTGAAAAAGTTTTGAAAGTTACCCTATATGTGAGTATTTGGTGATATTTGAAATACATAATTGTGGTTTTAGAAATCTATGGCCTTAGCATGTCTATCATTAAAGGACACGTGGCCGATTGATAACGCCTTTAGGTTAGGGCGTTATAGCTTAAGTGATATCAAAGCAATAGGTTTTGATCATTAGATTCACGTTATGACTCCTTAAGATGGTGAGCCTTGATGAGAGGAGAAGAAATTAGTTTGAAACGTTTATCCATAAGTTATAATATTTTGTAGTACTATAATCTTTTAGTATTCCTTAACCTTATAGATATCTTTTCTTTTTCTTGTTAGAATGCCACCACGTAGGAGAGCCCCTGATGTTGGTTCCTCCAGGACTGGTAAGGAGGAACAGTCACCAAAAAACTAACCACCTCTGAATCCTGTGCTGGAGGATTTATCCCCACCTCCACCACCACCAACACCTCTTATAGGATAATAGGTGCCCATAGATGCTGCTCAATTGATGCAAGCAGTGAATACCCTTCTGGGAATAGTCACCCAACAATAGCAAAATATGAAGAATGATATGCTGGTCGTACAGGCCAATGCTGAGGCTTGGAGACAAGAGGCACATAGGAACAATGACAATGGTAGAAATGGAGGCTATGGAGCAAGACACGCTGATGTGTTAAGCCTAAACAAGTTTGTAGACTTGGTTTACAAGTTTGAGCCCTAACCTGGGAAGCCATTGGAGGCTCAGCTATGGTTAGAGGAAGTGGAGAAGACATTTGCTGCTTTGGACATGCTAGATAACAAAAAGATGGAATATGCCTCCTATTTGATGATTGGGAGAGCAAACAACTGGTGAATGAGCACCAAGCATCATATGGCAGGAGCAATCACATGGAAGATGTTCAAATAGGCCATCTATAGGGAGTTCTTTTCTGATAGTGTGAAGCAGAAGATGCTTCAGGAGTATTATACATTGCAGCAGGGCAAGATGACTGTAGAAGAATATGAGATAAAGCTGCAACAGCTAATCAGGTTTCTGCTAGACCCCTTAAAGGATAGTGAAGAGGCTAAAGTGAGCAGGTTTATCGCTGGCCTAGAGCCTAAAATCCAGTATCAAGTCAATCTGATGGACTTGAACAACTACTCTACGGTGGTGAACAAAGCCAAGATGATTGAGCAAGGATTAAATAAGATCAAGGGGTGAACCAAGGAACCAAGTCTACCTGGGTAAGAGGCCAGCTGCTACTGTTATCACCCAAGATAGGGAGAAGAGACCGGTCACCCAACCAATAAGATCGTTAATTCCAAGTTCTGAGAAGAAATGCCTGAGATGTCAAGGACCCCATGAGGTAAAGGATTGTAAGTGGCCCGATAATGCTTGCTTCAGCTGTGGAAAGGTAGGGCATAATCAGAGATTCTGCACTGAGCGATCAGTGGGTCCACCCATTTTCTGTTTTAAGTGTAGACAAATGGGACATAAGGCGGTAGTTTGTAAGGAGTTAGGAAGGCAGAAAGTGTCTAGAGCACCAATGAATAGACAACAAGGATAGGGACAGAGAGCACGTGCTAAGATTTATGCTTTACAGCATAGAGATACCTCCAGTGTTGACACCATAGCAGGTACGCTGACTATACTCGGAAATAGTGCATATGTGTTATTTGATACGGGTGCAAGCTTTTCTTGTATATCTGAGTTGTTTACATCTGTATGTGGAGTAGATATTGAGTTCATGTCTGGATGTTTGCTGTAAATACTCCTTTAAGGAGTGGATTTTTGCTGAATAGAATTTGTAGAGATGTAAACATAGAGATAGAAGGTAAGCTCTTACTTGCAGATCTTATGGTGATAGATATGATTGATTTTGACGTAATCTTAGGAGTAGACTAGTTGATGAAACACCACGCTGTAATTGATTGTAAAAATCTAGTTGTGGAGTTTAGTGTAAATGGAGATAAATTTAGATATAAGCTTGAAGTACAAAGACCTGCAACTTTACCTACATATGAGTTGTGGGAGAAGACGATATTAGCAGCTATGACAATAGGGGATGAATCGAAGACAAATCCTACAAGGATACCAGTTGTGAGAGAGTACTTAGACGTATTTCCAGAGGACCTACCGAGACTACCACCTGATAGGGAGATCGAGTTCGGTATTGACTTGGTGCTAGGTACCATACCTAAGTCTAAAGCACCATATTGAATGGCTCCGACGGAGTTGGAAGAATTAAAGGTTTAATTGGATTATTTGCTCAAGAAGAAATTCATTAGACCAAACGTATCGCCCTAGGGAGCTCCAATATTATTTGTGAAGAAGAAGGACGGGAGCATGAGAATATGTATAGACTACTGAGAATTGAATCAGGTGACGATCAAGAATAAGTATCTATTGCCTAGAATAGACGACCCATTCGATCAATTAGCAGGAGCACGGATATTTTCCAAGATTGATTTAAGGGTGAAGTATCATCAGTTGTGAATTAAAGCGGAAGATATTTAGAAGACAGCTTTCAGAACTAGATACAGGCATTATGAGTTTGAGTTATGCCCTTCGATCTTACAAATGCACCCACGATATTTATGGATCTCATGAACAAGGTCTTTATGGATTATCTAGACTCTTTTGTTGTAGTGTTCATTGACGATGTTTTGGTGTATTCAAAGATTGAGGAAGAAAATGAAGAACATCTCCGATTGGTTCTAAGTAGATTACAAGAAGAGAAACTGTACGCCAAGTTCACTAAGTGTGAGTTTTAGCTAGACCAAGTGTCTTTTTTAGGACATATTGTGGACGAGAATGGAATTTCAGTAGATCCCGAGAAAGTGAAAGCCATAGTAGAATGGCCAACTCCTAAGACGGTAACTGAAATAAGAAGTTTCCTAGGAATGGCAGGATATTATTGGAGGTTTGTAGAGGACTTCTCCAAGATTGCCAATCCTTTGACTAAACTAACTCAGAAGGGAGTAAAGTTTGTTTGGGATGAGAAGTGTGAGAATAGCTTCCTACTGTTGAAAGAAAAATTAGTGTCGGCACTAGTATTAGCTTTGCCAGTAAGTGGAGAGGAGTATACTATTTATAGTGACGCTTCTATACAAGGTCTAGGTTGCGTCTTGATGTAAGATGGTAGAGTGATAGCCTGTGCATCTAGACAGTTAAAGCCATATGAAAGAAATTATCTCACTCATGATTTACAACTGGCAGATGTGGTTCATGCTTTAAAGTTGTGGAGACACTACTTGTACGGGGAGAAATGCAAGATATTCATGGATCACAAGAGTTTGAAGCATATATTCACCCAGGGAGACCTGAACATGAGACTAAGGAGGTGGTTAGAATCAATAAAGGACTATGATATAGACATTCAATACTACCTTAGAAAGGCCAATGTGGTGGCTGATGCTTTGAGCAGGAAAAGGAACGAGAATTTAGCTACCTTAATCACCACTGAACGACATTTGTTGGATGACATGAGGAAGTTGGATTTGGAAATAGTAACCATGAAACTGGAAGCAAGATTGGCAAGGTTACAAATACAACCTACTTTGGTTGATAGAATCAAATCAGGTCAAGTGGATGATCTGAGCATACTAGATATCAAGAGAAGATTGGAAATTGGCAGAGCCCCAGAATTTTATGTTGGTGAAGAAGGTATCATGAGATACAAAGAGAGATTGTGCGTGCCTGAACAAGGAGAACTTAAAAGAGAGTTATTGAAGGAAGCACATAACTCGAGTTATTCCATCCATCCTAGAGGGAATAAAATGTATTATAACTTAAAGAAGTCATACTGGTTGAATAATATGAAGAAGGAGATCGCGGAATATGTATCAAAGTGTCACACCTACCAGATGATAAACATAGAACATAGAAGACCAGGTGGTGAATGGAGACCTTTGCCTATACCCCAGTGGAAGTGGGAACACATCAATATGGACTTTGTCACAACGTTACCTAGGACTAAAGGGAAGTTTTATTCGATATGGGTTCTTATTGATAGAATCACCAAAGTAGCTCAATTTATACCAATTAGAATTGGTTATCAATTAGATCTATTAGCATAATTATATATTAAAGAGATCGTGAGGCTACATGGAATTCCCGTGACCATTGTGTTAGACCGAGACACCAAGTTTGTAGGAAGATTTTGGAAAAGTTTACATAAAGCTTTAGGTACTAAAGTGGTCTTCAGTACTGCTTATCATCCTCAGATAGACGGGCAGTCTGAACGTACCATCCAGATTCTTGAAGACATGCTAAGAGCTTGTGCCTTCGACTTTAAGGGAAGCTGGGATGAACACCTACCGTTAGTGGAATTTTCCTACAACAACAGTTATCAAGCATTGATAGGGATGCCACCGTATGAAGCCCTATATGGAAGAAAGTCCCGATCACCGATTCATTGGGACGAAGTAGGTGAAAGATAGATTCTAAGACTCAAGTTGGTACAGGATGCTGTTGACAAAGTTAAGTTAATCAGCTAGAAATTATAAACTGCTTAAAGCCGATAGAAAAGCTATGCAGATAAATGAAGGAGATCATTAGAATTTCAGGTAGGGGAACACATGTTGCTTAAGATGTCACCAACAAAGGGTGTTGTTAGATTCGATATGAGAGGCAAGTTGAATCCCAAATATGTTGGTCCATTCAAAATCCTAAAAATAATTGGAGACATGGCTTGTCGACTAGCATTGCCACCAAATTTTGAGGGAGTGTGCAATGTATTTCATGTATCCCTGTTGAGAAATTATGTATAAGACCCTAAACCGATTATAGAATTAGAATCATTGGAAGTTCAAGCTAATCATTCAACCTGAGAAAAGCCAGTAAGAATTTTAAATAAGAAAGAAAAGATATTGAGGAGATGAGTGATCAAATATGTGAAGGTCTAATGGACAAATCAAACTGAGCGGGCAACTTGGGAGCTAAAAGAGGAGATGCGAGCCACATACGTCGAGCTATTCAATAAATCAGGTAACTTTCGAGGATGAAAGGTTCTTTTAGGAGGGGAAAAATGTAAGATACAGATAAATAATCTATGATGAAGGGTATATATGAAATAAAATGTTGCTAACACGGTAATTTTATCCTTGAACAGATGATTTTGGACCCAAGGAAGTTTCGAGCGAATGAACAGACAAATTTGGCTTACGTCGGCATCTAAGCTACCGGCCTATATGCAAAGATAACGGCTTAAATTCACCAGCTTTGGAGTTTTAGAATTTTCGAAGAAATTGGTTGTAAACTGGCATGAAGGCCGCCGGCGTACACTTAAAGCCGCCGGCATTGGAATCAAAGCCAGCGGCATAGTGGCTGGCTTAAGGATGCGTTTTTCCAAGCCAATTCTTCCTATAAATAGACCCCAGACTCCACGAATTTGTCATAATTCTTCCTCAACCAAACTTAAGGTATATGGGTTTAAACTTAGTCTTTTCAATTCTTTTCTTTAGTTAAATTAGTCTAATCCTAGTTTTATATACAGTTGAAGGAGATCTAGGAGTGAAATCTTAAATCAGATTTGGAGGATTTCGGTTTCAAATCAAAGTAAAGGTAAGATTTGTATCCTAGTCTTGTGATATTTAGGATTGATACATTATAAGAAAGCGATTATAGCAATAGTATAATATTGGTGACAAAAGAATTGATTGAACGAATTAAGGTTTCCATTGTGAATAGAATCTGCGAAATTTAAGTAAGTATGAATCCGTTCTTCATATGTGGGTTTAAAGTTATGAACTTTCATAGTTGAATTGCTCATAGAGGATTGTATATATATGTGTATGTGTTGTGAAGGGGATTTGTGGAGATTTGTTAAGAACTTTCGAAAATTTGTGAAAAGGGGTTTCTGTGAAGTGCAAATGGGATAAAAAGTGTGTTAATCATCGACTAGGTTTATGGAATTAGGGTTAGAGTTTGATATTTTTATTACAATTGGAATTGATTGCAATGTATATATTGTTAAACAGGAGTATTGTGAGATTAGGGTTCCTATTCTGTTAATAATTATTGTTCGAAAGATTTTGATTGAAAGCAAATCCAGGTACGACCTTAACAGGCTTGTATGTTTGTGCTTGTAGGATTAGTTGTTAAATCTGACTAATTTGTATTTGACTTTAATTGATTCGAGTGTTGGTTGTGCGTGGCCGCGATCAGTATAGAACTCATGGTAGAGAGAAACTATGGTGGAGGGTGATACTAACGTTGGCAACCTGTTGATTCTTGTGTAACGTTGGCAACCTGATGATTCTTGCATCGCATTGTCCCAAGTGGAGCCACACCTAGAGATGATTCCGGTAGGTTAGGAGTCGTTACCAGCTTAATTGTGGAACGCAGTTATATATGTATTTATTATCTATACTATGGTTTTCATCGAGGTTATGAGTTACTCCGGGTTTAAGATTAGCGATCAATAGTCTTAAACTGTGTTGTTTGCAGGCTAATGAAAAGATAACAATTTGTGCTTGTTGAATTAGAATCTAAGCTGTATGTGATATTGTGATTTGCATGTTCATTTGCATGTGTTTTTTGTTTGGCATACTGAGCGTTTTTCGCTCAATCCTTATTTTTCCCACAAGTACAGGTGAAGATTCTATTATTTATGACTTGACGAGCTATGATGTATTTATTGATGATGGGGAGTGCGATAGCGATTATAACCATCCTGCTGACAATTGAAATTAGTTGTTAGAAATTTGAGATGAAGTGACTTATTATGAGTTAGTTAGTTTTCTTTTGGAGACTTTTATATGTAAGGATTTCTTTATTATGTTTTAGATTTGATTTTTAGTTATGCTAGTTTATGATGAGGAAAATTATTTTTATATGAAAAAGTTTTGAAAGTTACCCTATATGTGAGTATTTGATGATATTTGAAATACATAATTGTGGTTTTAAAAATTTATAGTCTTAACGTGTCTTTCATAATAGGGACATATGGCGGGTTGATAACACCTTTAGGTTAGGGCGTTACAAATTTGAAGACAATTTGAAAGGGAATTTCAAAAAGAAACATTAGGAGAGAGAAATCATATACTTTACCCCAAATTTCCATAATAAGCTACTATGTTAGTCCTCATGATCCAATATGGATACAATACGATTCTCTTGTATTTACTCTTAAATTGCTAGTGTTGTATTCCCCATTGTACGAGACCCTCTACTAATTTGAGTGCTAAAGTACCTGTACCAAGGTCACCTCAATGTCAGTTAATCCTCTACCAACTTAATATGATCATTTTCTTAAGTTCCTTGATTATGTTTTGCGAGCTTGAGATAACATCCATATTGCCTTCTTGGATACATTAACCATTTTATTGTACACCTCCCGAGAGAAACATGTATATTATGTCTAATATAACACACGTGGAATATATGCGATAAAGAAATACATGGGAGTACTTAAAGCCATTTTAGAATAAGGCCAAAATAGAAGGCTCACTAGTCAATGGTTATGTTGTAGGAAAAAGCATTTTGTCTTATTGCAAGTATTTCAATAACATGGAATTTTGATACAAAAGGCCTTATTGGTAATGGAAAATGTAAACTGGCTCTAAGGACGTGACTTCATGTGCTCTAGTACCAAGTGCAACATACAAGAGCCTTTACTGTTTGGATGGTTTATTTTTCATCTATATGCAATTTGTATAATATGAGTAAAAATGTCAATTTTTGACAAATAGTCTAAATGAAATATACATAAAATAGATGCTAAACTGATGCCAAACCAAAAACTAAACACACCCTTATATTGATTTCAATGAACAAATGAATAAGATGAACTCAATTGAATTAAACAACTATAAGACATGATCTTTGAGAAACTTTATGGTAAGATTTCTTATTTTACACTTGACAAACATATATTCTTGTAGATAGTAAAGAGACTTGTCTTGATCAAATAAAAAAAAAAAGATGATGTCCATAAGAACATGATAAACGAAGGAAAAGAAAGTTTTTATGTGTGAAATGTTATTCTGTTTGATCGGTATCTCGATGAAGGTAGAATAGAACTAAAACAAGTACAGCTAAGTATAACTAACTATTACATGTATAACATAAAAACTACATAGAGTACACGTTGTTGAACCATGTGGAGGTTACAATTTTGTTTTGACGAGAAAATGGATTGCACAAATGCTCCACAACTCAGTCAAGTTTTATTTAATAAGCAAAACTTTTTTATGATATATTTTGAGCTTTATTGTGCATATATATATATGTGGTGTGTGTGTGTGTGTGTGTGTGTGTGTGTTTTGTGTTTGTGTTTGTGTTTGTGTTTTGGTGCAGTGCATACAAAGAAAATGCACTGACTATCCAGTATAAGAAAAGGAAATGCAATTCTTATTCAGTGGAGATTGACGGAAGACTGTGGGCGTGATTTGTGGACCGGCTCACCAGTGCATATAAAATAGTTGTTGGAGCTTCTAACATCTGATCGTTGGTGGACTTTTTGAAGGCAATGGCTAACATGTTTTGTGCACCTATAAATAGAATTGTTTAGAGTATTTTTGTGTAAAATAATAGGGCTTAATTGCCATATATTATGTGAAAATACTCTCTTGATTTGTATTTATATTTATTGAGTGAATAATTATAATCCCCCTAATTTAGCATAATCTGATTATAATAATTACTAAAAATATATATAATTATAAATAACTATAATAAAAATAGCAAAAATCACTCCTATTTTCTTTTTACAATTTTAAATTTTAAAATATAAAAGTGTAAAAAAAAATTGATGTATTAGTTGGAAAAATTAGAATTCTTACCAGTAAAATTTCAAAACATAAAATGTAACTTTTATAAGTCTCAAATAATCATTGATCAATGATAAATTAATTGTTATTGTAAACTTCTAGATCATTCTATCTTAAGTTCAATAGTTAGAAAATAAATCATATATTCGTTAAAATAATAAAACAATGATTTTCAAATTACCCCTAATATTTTAAAACCTTAAAATAGCCTTAGAAAATTTGTGAACACTAATTATTAAAATAAATAATTTTTACGATAGAATTCCGCAACATGAGTCAATAACTCAACAAATAATCATAATTAACCTTAAATTTTAATTACAACAAAAGATGATTAATTTTTATAACCTACTAGTTATAAAAAGTTAGTTTAAAGATAAATCATTACAATTATAAAATACGCGAAAAGATTAAAAACTTATCAATATTTAAGAATCTAAACCTTCATTAAATATTTGAATTATACCAATATCTTAGTTAGAAAATTTTGAGTCTACAGAGAATAAAATCATGATTTAACCATTGTAACCGAGAGAATTTTTATAACCAATAAAATGAACAAAGTAACAAATGTAAAATAGGTATTAAACTTAGGATCAAATAAAAACTCTAGAATAAACCTATGAATAGTGATAAACCCATTTATAGTTTAAAAACCTGAATAGAAAATTCTTTGACCCTAATGGATACCAATGACAAGATTTTGTATCTTGAGATATAACTTAAGATATAATTAGAAGTAGCCATAAATTTCTAAAACAATAAAAGATAACCCCTCTACAGAACATAGTGGCTATAAAATGATAATTAAAAGATGAACCGCTAGTATTATAAATACGCGATAAGAGTGAAAATAGATCCATAATTAACAATCTGAACTATAGAAAAATATTTGCATTGTACCATTGTTCTAGTTAGAAATTCTAAGCCTATAGGAACTAAAATCTTAATTTAGCTTATCAAGCCTGGAAAAGCTTTGTCGCGTAAGATAAAACTTTAAAAACACTTAATCGCATAAACTTTAAATTCAAAATTTGAACTAAAAATAATATAGAAATGTTGTAGAAGCTTTAGATAAACTTTTAGAGATAAAACCCTTATATAATTAATATATAAAATATGCATATTTAACGAATTAACTTACCTATTTAGTTAAATAAGTATCAAAATAATACATATATATATGCGATTAAAATTGAAATTGAACCCCAACTGTTGTTTTCCTTGGAAATTTCTCATGCCACTTGTATCCCAATTTGTACAAATGGTACAAATTAAAGTCAAATGGAAAGAGACTCAACAACCAATGGCAAAACATCAACTAAACAACTAAAATCCTAAGCTAAACTAAGCTACACGGTGGGAAGAAGCTAGAACGTTAGTTACTGCTATTTCATGTTACACGTTGACAACATCTATAAGTTGAGCAAATTTACACTTCAAAAGTCAAATGAAAAAGACCTAACAACCGCTCTCAAATTACCAACTAAGCTCCTTATTAAATGAAGCTTTGAGAGCTCCAAATGTAAACTGGAACGGTGAAGAAATTCTCCCCAAAATTCTCATGGAACAAGCTGTAGCAAGAGGAACAAACAACCAACACAAATTGCAGCAACCAAAGCAAAATTCATAGCTCCAAATATCCAATGAATTTAGACTACAAAAGTTAAAAGATCTTGATCCAATAACCATCAATGAAACTCTACTGCATGTACATGTGGATATTCAAATATTGACTTGGGAAATTTGCAAAATAGCACACACAGCCAACTTTAATGTTGCAATGAATTCTGATGAAAACAACCCCTACAGCCCCTATTTTCGCATTAAAAAATAGCCCCTATATACCACATTTAGATCCTTGTTTGATGCATATAAATAGGTAATACTTAGCAACAAAAAAAATACCTTAAATCACCAACAAGTGATTTGAAAATCAAACTCCAAAACACAACACAAATAATCCCATTTCCTCTCTAAAACAGCACCGTGACAAACCAAAAGAAGAACACGAAAATAGAGCACCAACAGCCCTTGCCCTTGTTGTTCTTATCTTGATCCATGATAAAAGTTCTAATCCTTAGCAACATAAAACACAACAATTAGACCCTCTTTCACAACAAGGAAGAGAAGCTAGTTACATCCTGTTACCTAACCAAGGTAAAAATCATATTATCTTGGAGATTACATTATATTTAAGTATAGAGCTATGATGAAAAAAGTTGCTTTAGAGGAGCTTATATGTTCGGATGAGTAAATGTGTAGCTTGTGAATCTAACAAAGATAAGTTATCAATGTGTTGATAAGGTTCGATTGTTTAAGAATAGGAAAACATTAACTTAAGAATTTAGAACACTAAAGCTTTAGGAAATTTAGATCAAAAAGCAGAAGAAAATCAAACCAAGAGTGGAAGACATTGAACTATATGAATAAATTATATTGATACGTTAATCCTAAGCCAAAATGAACCGACCAATGGAAAGAATAAGAAAAATCCCATGAAATCGACTATTCATTTGTTAAAAACAGATAAGAAACGAATTATATATCGCAAAAGCAAAATTTTACCCTTAGCTGTCAGATTTTCATGAAAATTGCAGATCCGATCCGATCTATGTTTTCGTCATCTTAGAGACCTTGTAATGTGAAAAAAAAATGGATTCACTCGAAAAATCCTATGAAAATGACTATTTATTCATAAAAAAAACCGACTAGAAATGAGTTAGATATTATAAAAAAAAAAAAAAAAAGTTTTAACTAGAGCAATCATGTTTTCATCCGAAAGTTACAGACTTGATTTATAAATTTGAAAATCTTACATGTTTCTTTTCTTGAAAACAACACCACTACTAGAAAGCACTCAAAGAGTACTATTAAATTGATTATTTATACATCGAAATCGAATTAAAAAATGAGTGAAATATTGCAAAAACAAAAACTCACTGAAACTATTGCAAACATTCACATACACACACCATGAGCACTCTAGCACACATTCCTTGAGCGCTCAATGTTCGTTCTGTGTGCACTCGATGAGCGCTCCATAGCCGTCCCATGCTTGCTCTAGGACCGCTCCATGGGTGCTCCTGTTCCAGCCCTTGAGCACTCAATTTGCAGTCTTAATTTTATTAACATATTTGATAACATATGCACCTCTTATATATATATACTTTGTTCATATATATATATATAACAATATTTATTCTATTTGTTTATTCTATTTTATTTATTTTTCATGACACCTTAAACTCTTGGAAACTACAAATATGTTAGAAAAATAAATAAAGGATTAGATAAAAAATGTAACCATATAAATTATAGAAATTTCAATTTACATAAGACAAGTAATGTTAACAAACGGAAAAATAATAAATAAAAATTCACTATCAATATAGACACAATGAAAGAGAAATTAAATAAATTTAGAATAAAGAAAACGCCTTAAATGAAAATATAAATATTACTTAAAATCAAGACAAGCAAAATGAAAATAAATAATAAATAGTAAATACCAACTACTTTAAGATAGACATACTAAAAGAACTACATAAATAATAAAAGCTTAAAAACAAAATTATTAAGCAAAATAGGACTTAATATATTTTATAAGCCAAATATGGATCAGAAATAAGAAAATAGGGCTAAAAATAATACAAACCAATTTTAGAACTTATTACAAAACTATAAATATGGTAATGAGCAATTGTTATTTCATTTTATAGGAGATATTGAACCCACGTTCTCAAACCCTGAATACTTTCAAAGGACGTATCAAGTAAACAAGAATGCTCAGGTGAGAGATTTCTGATGATCTGTTATTTGCTTATGTTTGCTACTGCATGTTGTTATGATTGGTTGTATTGTTTATCTAATCAATGACTGATTGTTGTGAATGCTATCATCCACATGATTTCCCAAATAAATGGATAAGTATAATCACTCGACTAAACAAACCGGATATACTCATCACATGTGCTTGAAACCCCTGTAGGTAATGTTCTGGATTTCCAATTGAATGTATTTTTGAAATGTAGTTTCAAAAAACCATGACTTGGAGAATCTTAGGTCGCCCTTTTTATCTCTTAAACGAGATTTACCAAAGGAGTTTATGAAATAAACGTGGGACATTTCTGATATTGTTTTGACAATGGACATTGCTTGAGTTGGGGTCCACTTGTCAAGTGGCGGTAGATGTTGTCGAACTCGAGATCTACCTGCCCAAGTCACCATTGATTGGTGATGGTTAGCTTTGGTAGTAGATGTTCTACTTGTCTACTTCACCATTGATTGGTGATGGTCAGTTTTGACAGTATGTGTTCTACTTGCTTGATTCACCATTAATTTGTGATGGTCAGTTTTGGTAGTAGATGTTCAAGTTGCTTGATTCGCCATTAATTGGTGATAGTCAGTTTAATTCACCACTATTTGGTGATAATCAAATTTAAATATTAACCAATATTAACCAGCGTAAATCATGTAAATATGTTGAGGAATATTATCTTTTACCAATGACACATAAGCATTGGGAAGTCTAGATAGACGCTACCACCAGATAACCTCGTTTATGTTAAGATGAGGTATCCCATATACTTAAGTATGGGAGATAACTGATATGTAAACAATGTAAATCTATATCATTTATGGTTTCTGTTGTCCCAATAATGTAAGCAAGAGGGGGGGTGAATTGCTTTTTCACAAAAATAAATTCTTTTCGAAATGTTCAATTCACTTCCTTTTGATTACTTTATTAAACTTAGAATTAATTAAACTTGCTATTTAGAAACTAATCACAGCTGATAATCACACTTGTATATCTATTTTAATTCAAAACAGATCAAATTTAATTTTATGCGGAATACAGACAACGCTCTGAAGTACTCTATGCAACAGGTTCTGAAACGTGACAGTTTATCAAATACTTCAATATAAATTGCACGAAAATAAAAAGAGTAGGGTAGAGAAAAATGCAAATCGATTTATAGAGGTTCCGCCTCGAGCGTCAGTCCTCTCTTCCAACTCCACGTTGGGGACCTGGTATTCCACACCGGTTTGTTCCACTATATCCAAAATCAAAAGTTACAAGCTTGTCTTACCAATCCTCTTGGCTACAATACACTCTGTCCCAATTCTCACGGTTATCCTATAACTCACAATTGGTCTAACAGATAACTTGCAACACTCAATCCTCACAAAAAAAAATTGAATGATACTCAATCAAGGAAATACAATAAATATCCTATCTTTCGAACAAAAAATATTGTGAACACTTTGTAACGCAAGGACTTTTGAGAGAAATGCACTCGAAGACTTTTTCTTTCAACAGAGAGTTAGAGCAAGATTCGTTCTTCTCATCATCTTCCTTGTTGTTGTGCTTCCTTTATATATATTGTTTTATCTCAACGGCTAGCAAAGAAGTCGTTCAAAACAATTCGAATTCTTCTCAAATTGAAAATATTTGACTTGGCAAATTCCCTCCTTTGAAGTGTCTGTTACGTGTATGATCAATCCCGAATAATCTTCTTAGCTTTATCTAAATTTCGTCGATGCTGTCATCTGATAATGTCTCATATATCTTGATATATTTATCCATAACAATTTGGATAAATACTTCAACAAACTATCCCATAAAAATAGTGATATCCTTTATCCTTGAAGATAAGCTTTAAAAGATCTTCGTTTCGAAAATTTGAACCAACATGAACTTGGTAAAGTATATCCCTTATCTTTAGGAATTTGCTGACCACGTGAAACATAAAAATCTGACGATCTTCTTCCTCAAGAAAATTAAATAGACGTAACTTATAATAAAATTGATGAAATAAATCCCCTTGGATATTTTATCCAACTTTAGTGGAACAAAATGAATATACTACCCAAATATATTCATTTAGTGGAGTCAGGCCTTCAGATGATAGGTATAAATAAATTCGCAACATTTTGTGCATCTTCTGTTCTGGAACAGATTTAGTTTCTGATCTTCCTTCTGAAAATGAATCTGAAATACCTTCTGAAAATGACTCTGAACTACCTTCTGAAACAATTTCTAAAAAATCTGATGATTAGTTCAATCATGAAATATTTTGGTTTTGATTTTGGTTTTGGTTTTGATTGCTATACTTTATTTATTTGTTAAAAAGACTTTTACTCCTTTTTGTTATCATCAAAATATTATGAGAGATTCCAACAGTTTCGGACACCCATAGATTTGTTGCTTGCATTCATTACGTATGCATTCATATCGCGTAGAGATAGATTTGCATGAGTGATTAATTAATGCTTGATAACTTACGTGACTGGTAGTAGTGAAGAATGAACTCACTGAGCTATGGTTTCACTCACCCCCAATAGTTTTTGTGCAGGAATAATGCTAGCTGGGAACGGACTATGAATGTGTGGAGAGTACTTTGCTATCAGACCTTCTTGAAGCTAGAAAGTTAGATAAATTATATAAATAGCTAAGACTTTACATTTTGTAAGATTGAAACCCCATTTTATTATTTGGTAGGGGATACCGATTCCCTACGATCTTGGTAGAATATGAAAAATCAAATTCCATAATCGAATTTCAATAATATTATTATATGTATATGTATCATTTAAGTAGGAGATATTAATAGATAATTAGAGTCTTATAATCTTTGACTGCAAGACGATTCTCATATTACGAGTGCACACATAGTATGATAACTTTAGGATAATCCTACTAGGCCTCTATTTGAGGCTTGACAATAGTGCAATAGTGAGATTAGAGAGTTAATATTATAAGACTCTATTCACACTTTTCTTTGTTAGTTTTATAGTGAAGTTTTCATATGTTTGAGGCAATAGGTAAAGTTCTTATATGTTGACGTACTTATGTGAAGTTCTACGTGTGTATAGGTATTGGTGAAGTCCTCTTTATTGAGATATTGTTGTGAAGTCATCTTGTTGAGGTATTATTGTGAAGTCTTCTTCATGAGGCATTTATTTATTTAAATGAATGGCATGAAGTTCTCCTTGAGTGAGGCATTTATGGACCATGGAGACTAGAGGGCGGGTTGAACTTCATGTTATATGTCGATGTGATCTTCTCATTCCTTTATCTCTTTATTATTATTGTTGAAATTGGGCATAATTGGCAAATGAAATAATGGTTAGTTAAGTGAAATTGAAATCGGTTTAGAAACCCACCTTATATCTTCCACATGCATATGTAAACAAGCCTAGTGGTGCATGGTTTTTCAACAAATGTGTATAAATTAAATGTCCAACACCCTTCCCTCTCCTTTGGAAAGTCACCATGACCCAACTTAAACAAGAGGCCTTGCAAATGTTTAGCAAAAATAAACTTAGGCATAATATTTGCAATTTGATAGGAAGAAGCAATGTGTTGAAGTGCCAAGAAGCTAGAAGATAGATGATGTCATATAAAGTGAACATTCACATCAATATGTTTAGTGCGACTGTGGAAAGTGAGATTATCATCTAATTGATAAGCTGATTTGTTGTCTGTAAAAAGTTGAATTGAAGAAATCAACTCCACTGGCAAATCCCTAAGCATATAAAATAGCCATAACACCTCTTTAACAAGAAAAAGAAATGCTCCTATATTCAACTTCCGTGGATGATGTAGAAATAGTGTTTTGTTTCTTGGTTTTCCATGAAATGAGAGAAGACTCAAGAAACACACAATAAGTCGACAAGGATTTTCTATCAATTTTACATAAACCCCAATCAATAGTACTAAAGCCAACTAAAGATAGTGAAGCTTTATTGGAATAAAATAAACTATACTCCAATATTTCCTTCAAGTAGTGTAATACATGAAATGTAACATTAAGATGAGAAGTTCTTGGTTGGCAACAAATTGACTTAGTTGTTGCACTGAGAAACCAATCTCTAGTATAGTAGCATTCAAGTACAACAATTGGCTTACCAAACAACGATATAAAGTTGAATTAGGTAAATGATCTCCCATTTAATCATCCAATTATAGATTGAGATAAAATGGGTGAGAAACTAGTTTACATGATGTCAAACCAGTGTCTTCGAAGATATTAAGCAATAATTTACGTTGGTAAAGGTAAAAACCATTGGATGTAAGGCTTAAAAGAAATGAACCTCAGTAAGGTCCTTAATAGTGAAGGCTTTGTAAATAGCAGCTTTAACATAAGTAATGTCAAACAAATAATCCCCTGAAATTAATACATCATCAATAGAAGCTAAAATAGCCAAAAACCCATTAGAATTGCATCAAGTGAACAAAGAATGATCGGCTTTTGATTGTGTAAAACCCAAGGAACATATAAACTTGGTAAATTCCTTGTTCCATTGTCTTGACGCTTGTCTAAGGCCATAGAGAGATTGTATAAGCTTGCAAACTTGACCAAGAGTAGCTTTAACAGTCTTCATGTGGCTTCATATAAATTTTATCATTAATAAATCCATGTAAGAAGGCATTATTCACATCAAGTTGATGCACATGCCAATTATGAATGGAAGAAATAGCTAACAATAGGCGAACAGTTGTGAGCTTAGCTACTAGAGAGAAAGTGTGTGTGAAATCAATTCCTTAAATTTGAATAAAACCCTTAGCCACTGATCGTGCCTTAAAACGTTTTGCAGTACCGTTAGATTTGTACTTCACTTTATAAATCCATTTATACCCTACGGCTTGCATTCCTTAAGGCAAAGTAACTAAATCCCATGTATGATTCATTTCTAAAGCATTTAGTTCTTTATTCATTGCTTCTACCCATTTAGAATCCTTGATAGCTTCATGATAACTAATAGGTTCATGGACTGCAAATACATTTGCCATGGATATAATGTAAGTAGATGGAGATCATGAAAGAGATTAGGAGGTGAAATATCAGTAACGAATAGGTGAAAATGTTTTGACAGATAAAGGAACAAAAACAACAATATTATTAATATGTGTTACATTTGCTAAGTGATTTAATTGAACTCCATGAACATAATCATTTAACCAATCAGGTGGTTTCATCTGTCAACTGGATTTTCAAATAGGAATAGATGTTGAAAGAACAAAATCAACAGTGGGATTATTTGATTCTTTGGGCAAATTTATGTGAGGAGAAACAGGGACGTGTAAATCAACAGAAAAATCATCACAAACTATTTCAGAAGGGAACAAAGGAGGAGCAGGATCAAATGAGACAGCAGGCTCACTTTCTTGAGAACGAAAAGGAAAAATGTTCTCATAGAATTTAACATCTCTACTGGTGTGAATTTAGATCATAAACTTGATATCCTTTATGATCCATAGGATAGCCTAAAAACACACATTTACGTCCTCTTAAAGCAAATTTATCCATGGGTTTTGGAAGCATAGCTACATAACACAAGCAACCAAAGGTCTTTAAATGTGCATAGGTTGGTGTTTTATGGTGTAATAGCTTAAAAGGTGTTTTCCAATTCAATGATTGAAGTGGCATTAGGTTGATAACAGTAGTGGCTACTAATATACATTTCCCTTAAAATTTCTTTGGTAAATTCGCATGTAAGCTAATTGCACGCATGGTATCAAGCAAATGACAATGTTTCCTCTCTATAATTCCATTTTGTTGAGGTTTATAAGGCACACTCTTTTGATGTAAATACCATGTGTTTGGAAAAGTGTTTGATAGCATGTAAAGTAAATTCACTTGCATTATTGGTTCGAACAATTTTGGAACTGTGTGGAAATGATATCGAATGTAAGTAATGCAATTATTCAAGATAGACAAAACATGGTATTTATGACATATCAAATATGCCCATATGCTTCAGGAGATGTCATCTACAATCGTAACAAAATAATTGCAGCTGGTAAAAGAAGAAATGTTGTAAGGGCCCAGTAGATCAATATGAAGAAGATTAAAAGGATATTGAGAATGTGACATGCTTAAAGGAAAAAATAAATAGTGAAATTTAGCAAGATGACAAGTATCACAAAGGAAAGTTGAATCATCTAAATCTTTATAACCAAGTAAATGTTTAATTTTCTAAAAAGAGACATGTCCTAAATGATTATGCAAGAGTTTAAGAGAAAAACTTGCTTTATTTACACAATGAAAGGAATTTGTGTTATATTGAAAACTATCAGTAAAAGAAGACAAATGACTAGCTGAATAAAAAACATGGAGTCTATTTTGAAGCTTAGCTTCTACAACACAACACTTAGAGGCCTAGTCATGAAAAAGACACTTGTTAATTGTGAATAAAGTAGATAAATTGTTGAATTTAAGAAGATTACTAGTTGAAAGCAAATTATGGCAAAATTCAGGAACCAAAAGCACATTAACAAGGGTTATATTTGTGTTTAAAATAATGTTTCTAGCAATAGAAACATTTTTTGAACTTCCATTGGGCAATTCTCCTTTTATAAATGTTGTGAGTGTGTATTTATTTATAAAAAGATGAATGTAGGGTGCCATATGATTTGAAGTACCAATATCAACAAGCCATTCATTCAACTTGTTATCATGAGTTATAATAGATTCTAAATAAGAAGAGTCAAGTGAGGCAATACCTGCAAAATTCACACACACCTCTGATTGAAGATTTCCCGATTGTTTTCCTTTCATAGCCTTAACTACATTTGCACATAACCCTTTAATCAAGGTAGAGTCATCATTCACATTTTCATTAGTAGTAGGAGAATCAAGAGGGCTGTCTGACATAGAATGATTCAAATATTGGCTTCCAACAATTGATGTAAATCTCACATTTCTTTTCTCTCTCTGCTTGTACCAATAAGGAAATCCAATGATTTCAAAACAACTATCAATTGAATGACCAGTTTTTTTTACAATGAGAACAAATCATCTTCATTCTAGATCTTGTTTTTTTTTTTTTTTTTTATCTTTTCTGTCAAAACTAGTCCATTTTTTTTATATGTTTTGGCTTGATAGCGGAGGTCACCATTTGATCTTCATTGTTATTGAGTATTTCAACCATTTGCTTTTGTTTCTCAACTTGAGAAACCAAATAAATGGCTTTACTAACTATTTTTAGAGGCTCTATGGACCAGATCTAATTTCACACTCCCTCAAACACCACATTTAATTCGACAAGGAATTGTATCACCTTTGCTCCTATTTTCATTCTCAATCATTTTGTCAAGCATATTACATGTACGGTGAGACAAACCACCACAAATACATTCTACAAATCCACATAAATTGTGAAGTTAATCCTAAAGCCTTTCAGTTTATTGTAGTACATTGATACACTTTGATTTCCTTGTCTAAGATTGATGATTTCATGTTGTAGTTGATATAAAAGAGGTCCATTTGTAGATCCAAACCTTTCACAAATATCATCCCATAACTCTTTAGAAGACTGAGCATTAATGAAAGATTCAGATAGATCTATACTCAACTAATTCAAAATCCAACATCTAATCATATGATCACATCTAATCCATCTTTGCAAGTCATAAGTCATTTTCATTAGGATTTTGACAATCACTAGTTATAAACCCTATCTTTGCCTTTGCCCCTAAAGCAAGCCTAATTGATCTACTCCACACTAAAAAATTTGATCCATTAAAAATCACATTGGTAATAGCATTGCCAGGACCATCAGAAGATGATAAAAACAAAGGATCATTAAGATCCAAATTACTTTTCATCTTATTAGAATTCATGATAAGCAATCAAGAACTACAACGAAAGAGTATTAGACATGCGGAAAAAAAAATAAACAATCACAATCATTCTTGATACCATGTAAAAATAGTAAAGAGACTTATCTTGATCAAACAAAAAAGAAGATAATGTCCATGAGAGTGCGAAGAACGAAGAAAAATAAAGTTTGTATGTGTGAAATGTTATTCTATTCGATTAGTATCTCAATAATATACAAAAACCTATTTATATGAAGACAGAACATAACTAAAACAGTATAGCTAAGTATAACTAACTAACACGTGTGTAACATAAAGACTAAGTAGATTACTCGTGTATAAATTAAATATTCAACAATTCTAACATTTCATTTAAAGTAATTTTATATTTTTTATTATGTTGGAAGAAAAATCATATGTATATTGGTTAATGATATCGTTAAAGTGTAGATCTCCACAAAAGAGATGTTGGATCCTTAATTCAACGTTAGCCTTATATGTGAAATAATTATGTGTTGCGGGCTATCATATTAAATTAAGCTCAATTAAAAGTGATCAATAAGGTTTTGAGTATTTGGGCTTTAATGTATCTAATAGGGTATGGCCCTTTTATGTGTAGAGACTTTATGGTAATTTCTATTTTTATGATGGGCTAAAATAGGAATACCAAAAGATAACAACACGTTATCTCTATAAATAATGGTTATGGTCCTTAGATCACACGTACAATATTTTTTAGTCTCTTCTAAATCCCATCATTAGAGAGTGCAGAGAGAAAATTAAAGGGATCTCTAAGAGAAAAAGTGTTGATCTGAAAAGCCAACTGCACTGCTCTAAAGTCATTGCTTGCTATGGACTCAGGTATGCTTCCGCTTAATTCTATTCTTAATGAACAAACACGATCAATTTAGGGTTTCAATATGTGGTAATTTTCACATAAGGTTAATCTAGATTTAACAAGTGGTATCAGAGCATACATGTTTGATCATTAGGAATTACTTTTGTAATTTATACATAGGGTTCTTTTTCCCTATTTTTAAGAATTAAGGTTTCAAAGAGTAAAATTAAGAGGATTCATTTATGAACGAGAATTTTTTAAATTCTTGTAATATTAATATTCATGAATCTATTATTGAATACTCAAATATATATATATATATTTGATCTGATGGTTGCCTTTTACTTTTGGATTTCTCAATCGCCCATTCTTCTATGGAATTCCCAAAACATGTAATATAATTTTTTTTTGGACAACTTTAACAGTCTTGAACGTTTTGGTTAATTTTTTGAAATGGTTTTTATTATTTTATTAAAATCATGATTTCAATGATTTGATAATCAATTGGATGGGAACATGAAAAACTCTCAGTTTTGTAATATATACATATGATGCGTTTATTCATTTCGTTTTTAACGAATTGTACGATCAGAGCATCTAAAATCGTGCGAATTATATTTGTGGTTAGTCTCCTTGTTCCGTCTGCTTTATATTTGAAATCGTGTGAATTAAACAGTCGCGAATTTATACCTGTTTGTGACATCATTTCTTTTGGGGGGCATTCCGAGAATAGTCGCGACTCGTGACATCATTTCTTTTGGGGAGCATTCCGAGAACAGTCGCGACTGTTTCTAGATGTTTTTTTTTATACAATTCGTGGTATTTGTCAGTTTTCATTATCAGGAAAATATACATGAATGTGATATATATATTTATATATAAAGAACATTTATTATCAAAACCGTTTTGGATTTTAATGTTAACGGTTATTGAATATTATATAAATTCTGTTTTCTTCATGATATTTGTCAAATTCCATCTATGGAAGTTCCACTGAGATTTGCTTATGGCATCCGTGTTCTCTGATGGCGTAGGTCATCAATCCGATATTGGATTGTATATTTTGTTTATTTATTTTATAATCCTACGTTAAATAAGCGGATGCTGATATGATGTTGACCCAAAATTTAATATAATTTTAAATTTGAATATTGGTATGCGTTTAATATATTTTGAGATAAATTAATTGAAACAACATACCGCCAAAGTGGTCCTTCTTGTGGAAATTAATTTGTTTTAAAATATAAAAGGTTGTGTGCTTGTAACTTATATGAATATTTGACCGGCCTAAAAGAAGGTCAATGTTTAATAGAATTGTAAGTACATCCGCAGTAATAAACGCGTGACGATTATTTGGTTTTACATGTGAATAATTAATTGGCCTAAAGGAAGGTTTATTATTTGATATGTTCTTATTGTCAGTGTTTGATTACTACACCAAGATACCACTTAGTAGTTAATGTTTTATCCAAAGATGAAATATTAATGGGCTGCCCAGTATCTTGAGATGGGGTTTACCTTTATTTGAATTTATTATTATTGTTTTGAGACTTATGTGAACTTGTTTATTTTTTGTTTTGTTCTCATTTAGCCATGAATAATCCTACTAATATTACTGCCAGCATCAATTCCATTCCTATGCTTAATGACACTAACTTCAAGTCATGGAAAGATAATCTCTTGATAGTACTTGGAGTAATGGATCTCGACCTTGCTTGAAGGAATGATTCTCCTTTACCTCTTACTGATAAAAGTACCTCTGATGACAAGAGGGAGATGGAAAAGTAGGAGAAATCAAACCGCATGTGTATGATGATCATGAAAAAGGCCATTCCAGAATCATTCAGAGGCATAATATTTGAAAAGATAACTAATGCTAAGGAGTTCCTTGATGAAATTGAGAAAAGATTTGCTAAGAATGAAAAGGCAAAAATAAGTACACTCTTGACAAACCTTATCTCAATGAAGTATAAGGGTAATGGTAGCATTAGGGAGTACATTATGGAAATGTCTCATCTTGCTTCCAAAATAAGAGCACTTAAACTAGATCTCACAGAGGACTTGTTAGTGAATTTGGTTTTAATATCTCTTCCGACACAATTTAGCTAGTTTAAAGTGAGCTATAATTATTAGAAAAAGACCTGGTCTCTGAATGAGCTCATTTCACACTGTGTTCAAGAAGAGGAAAGGCTGAAGCAAGATAAGATTGAGAGTGCTCACTTAACCTTGAACCCTAAGAATAAGAACAAGGATAAGAAAAGAAAAAGGGACAAAAGAAGTTGCAAATACAGTGCTTCAGAAGAAACAATCAAAGAAGTCAAATGCACCGAATGGTAATGGTTGTCACTTCTGTGGAGCTATGGGGCATTATAAGAAGCAATGCACCAATTATTATGCTTGGCGTGCAAAGAAAGGTATGCTTCTTAATTTGGTTTGTTCTGAGGTTAATTTAACTTCAGTATCTATACACACTTGTTGGATAGATTCTGGTGCAACAACTCACATCAATGTGTCTATGTAGGGTTGCCTCCATTGCCGCAAACCAAGTGATGGTGAAAGATACATCCATGTAGGTGATGACAAAACAATTGATGTTGAAGCAATTGGAAAATTTAAGTTATTATTAAAGAATGGATTTTATTTGGATCTTGATAAAACATTTATTGTACCGTCATTTCAACGGAATTTAATTTCTATTTCTGCTTGGGACAAATCTGGTTACTCTTGTTCATTTGGAAATAAGAAATTTAGTTTGTTTCATGATTCAAAATTGGTTGGATCTGGTTCTTTATCTGTTTATGATCATCTTTACTTGATTGATAATATTGCTTCATTTAATGAATCTTTGCAAGTAAGTACATGAGATACAAAGAGAAAATTAACCAAGAGAATTCAGCTACATTATGGCACAAGAGATTAGGTCATATCTCCAGACGGAGAATAGAGAGACTTGTGTCAGATGAAATTCTAAACCCTTTAGATTTTACAGATTTTGATGATTGCATTAACTGTATAAAGGGGAAACAAACAAATAAAAGGAGATTTGAAGCCAACAGGACTTCAGACGTCTTAGAACTTATACATACAGATATTTGTGGACCGTTCCCTACAGTTGCTTGGAATGGTCAATAGTACTTTATAACGTTCATAGATGATTTCTCGTGATATGGCTATCTATATCTCATTCATGAAAAGTCATAGTCTTTGGACATGTTACAAAAATTATAAGGCTGAAGTTGAGAACCAACTCAACAAAAGGATTAAAAGCATCAAATCTGATCGTGGTGGTGAATACTATGGTAGATATGATGGTTCAGATGAACAACGTCCAGGACCTTTTGCTAACTTTCTAGAGGAATGCGGTATCGTCCCACAGTACACCATGCCGGGTTCACCTACTATGAATGGTGTTGCTGAAAGACGAAACAGGACACTTAAAGACATGGTGAGGAGTATGATTTGTCATTCCACCTTACCAATCACTCTGGGGAGAAGCACTTAAGACTGTAGCATATATCCTTAATAAGGTTCCAACTAAAGCAACTAACAAAACCTCATACGAGCTTTGGATGGGTAGGAAGCTTAGTTTAAAGCATTTACATGTGTGGGGATGTCCAGCTGAGGCAAGGCCTTATAGGCCTAATGAAAAGAAACTGGACTCAAGAATAATGAGTTGCTACTTTGTTAGGTACTCTGAAAGATCGAGGGGTTACAAGTTTTATGATCCCACAACTAAGTCGATATTTGAGTTAGGAAATGCTCGGTTCTTTGAGGATGTCGAGTTTGTGGGGGGAGATATGGTTAGAGACATTGTCTTTGAAGAGAAATACTTTGATATTCCCATAGGTGCTCTTGAATTTGGTTAAGATTTTATTCCTAATCTTATTCAAAACACAATAGTCTTAGACAATGGTGGAGATCCCGTTCAAGAGACTGTTCTGGAAGAAAAACTCTACCACCTCAAGAACCTATGCCATTAAGGAGATCTACTAGACCAAAAAGAAGTGCGGTGCCAAATGATTACATCGTATTTCTTCAAGAACATGAGGTTGACATTGGAATGATGGAAGATGATTCGATTAATTTCCGCCAAGCCATTGAAAGTTCTAACTCTCAAAAGTGGATTGATGCCATGCATGAAGAGATAAAGTCTATGAAGGAAATGACGTTTGGGATCTTGTCCCATTGCAGAAGGTAGAAGCCCATTGGTTGCGAATGGATATTTAAGACCAAGAGGATTCGAAAGGTAATGTGGAAAGTACAAGGCTCGTCTTGTTGCAAAGGGCTTTACACAGAAAGAAGGCATCGACTATAAGAGACTTTTACCAGTTTCTTCGAAAGACTCTTTTAGGATTATAATGGCATTAGTGGCACATTTCAATCTTGAGTTACATCAGATGGATGTAAAGATCGCTTTTCTCAATGGTAACATTGATGAGACGATCTATATGGTACAACCAGAAACTTTGTGTTGAGAATCCAAAGAATATGGTTTGTAAACTTAAGAAATCCATCTATGGACTTAAGCAAGCATCTCGACAATGGTATTTCAAATTTCATCAAGTGATCATCTCGTTTGGTTTTGAGATGAATTTGGTTGATGATTGTATATACCATAAGTTTGTGGGAGTAAGCACATTTTCTTGGTCTTATATGTTGACGATATTTTGCTTGCCAGCAACGACATAGGCTTATTGCATAAAACCAAGAGATTTCTAGCTAAGAATTTTGAGATGAAAGATCTTGGTGATGCTTTTTTTGTGTTAGGAATACAAATACATCGAGATCGCTCTCATGGTGTTCTCGGATTATCTCAAAAGAGCTATATCGAAAAGGTACTCAAAAGGTATGGCATGCAAGATTGTAAACCGAGTGATACCCCAGTGGCCAAAGGAGACAAATTTAGTCTCAGTCGGTGCCCTAAGAATAATTTTGAGGAAAAAAAATGCAAAAGATTCCTTATGCATCAGTAGTAGGGAGTCTAATGTATGCTCAGGTTTGTACGCGTTCAGATATTGTGTACATTACAAGAATGTTGGGCAGATACTTAAATAATCCAGGATTAGACCATTAGAAAGCAGCCAAACTGGTCTTGCGGTACTTACAAAGAACAAAAGATTACATGCTCACTTATCGGAAGTCATGTCAGATTCTGATTTTGCCGGATGCCAAGATAGTATGAAATCTACATCAGGTTACATCTATCTGCTAGCTGGAGGAGCAATCTCTTGGAAGAGTGTAAAACAATCTCTTGTTGCCTCTTCTACTATGGAAGCAAAGTTTGTAGCATGTTATGAGGCGTCTAATCATGGAATATGGTTGCGAAATTTTGTCATAGAGTTGCACATAGTGGATACTATTGATAGACCACTTAAGTTATTTTGTGACAATAAGTGAGCAGTTCTATATTCCAACGACAACAGGGGCTCGACAAGTCAAAGCATATAGACATCAAGTTCCTTGTAAAAAAAAAGAGTTTAGAGTGGACAGTTGTATAGAGCATATGGAACAAACTCCATGATTGCGGATCCGTTTACTAAAGAAGTGCAACCCAAGGTGTTTCATGAGCACACCACTCTTATGGGCGTCATGTCCTTAAATGATATTCAGTTTTAGTGAGAGTTTGTTGCTTTGAATGCTTTTATGTCATAGAAAAACTTTAATTAGTTGTTTTTTTGTTTATTATGTTTCAAGGATATTTTCTGCAAAATTTTTTTGTTTTCTTATACTTTGATTTTGGTTTATGGTTTGATCTCACTAAGGTTTATGGTGGACCAGTAGGAAATAGATATGTTAAGATCATATTGCATGAAATTTCCTTGCTACACATCTATATTATGATCCATGTCATTCAGTTGGGTCGATATTGTGACAATTGATGGGTTGAGTTATAATAAATGTAATGAATACGCTTTGATCCTATGTTGATATAGTTGATGGACCGGATTGGTTATAGATACATATTGGTCGTGACGGCAAATTTGAGCTCATATGGTTGTCTTTTGGCAAAACATAATTATAAGGTTATACATATAGTCCAAGTGGGAGATTATTGGATTCTTAATCCAACGTTGGCCTTATATGTGAAATAATTATGTGTTGCAGGCTGTCACATTAAATTACGCTCAATTAAAAGTGATCAATAAGGTTTTAGGTATTTGAGCTTTAATGTATCTAATATAATATGGCCCTTTTATGTGTAGAGACTTGATGGGTAATTTCTATTTTTATGATGGATTAAAATAGGAAAACCGAAAGATAACAACACGTTATCTCTATAAACGTGTTGATCTGGAAGGCCAACCGCACCGCTCTAAAGTCATTGCTTGTTATGGACTCAAGTATGCTTCCGCTTAATCCTGTTTAATTCTTAATGAACAAACATGATCGATTTAGGATTTTAATATGTGGTAATTTTCACCTAAGGTTAATCTAGATTTAACAAGAAAAATATTGAATAGTATTAATATTTTATGGATTTGAACAAATGATAAGGATATACATTATTATTGTGCACATGAACCGATTGCTGATATAAATAACATGAAAGAGCTGGTTAGAAAATGCAACCCAGAGCCGTTAAAGATACTACACCATTAAAAGGAAGGGAGAGCTTGCTTGAAAACAATATTCACTAGGTTTTGAGTAATAAGTGCACGGGAGAGAAAATGGTGTGACCTTTTCGACACTAATGAAAATAATGAGGTTGGGTTCAAGTCCTACCTGCTTGCTAATTATATTTCCTACAATTTAATGTGATTACACACTATTTATTTACGATAGAAGAGTCGGAATGTTAACAAAGAAAATAGGATAAAAGGATTTATTTGGATAGTATGTTTTTCATTTGTATTTTAATTTGAATCAAAATAATACATATAAATATGTTTAATTTATATTTATATTTTATATATTTGAATTATTTAATTTTTTCATGAGAATTATCAATTTTTTTATTTATATTTATTTTTTCATAAATAATTTATTAAAAAAAATTTAAAACAAGAAACCCAAAATTGTCGTCCAACAATCACAACCATGGTGCACTACTTAGTCAACAACAAATATAAAAGGATTCGATTTGGTGTTTCCCATTGTACTGGTCCTTTTCAAATCACATCGTGTTCCACGGGACGAAATCTTAGATTGATTTCGTGTTTAGACATCGAGTAGAAGAGGTCAAAGTGCAGTACAGAGGATAATTAAGTAGGAACAAGTTTTGTCCCTAATGTCTCCATCCTGTACTAAATAATAATAATGTGATATATATATATAGTAATAATATTTTATTTTATTTTAAAAATATATTTTTAAATTTATTTAATATATATCAAGTATTTATTAGTTAAATAAGATAAAAACATCATTTTTGGGACAATAAATATTTTCCGGATAAGTATAATCTGAAGACCACCTGCGCAAATTGCAATTACACCTAAACTATTATTGGTTAGCTACGGGTATGATTTTTAAATTTCTTCTTTGACTTTTCAAATATGTACATAAGTTTTAAACAGTCAAGTGGCATTTTAAATTTATCGTTGATCGATAGACCTTCTGACAATATTTTTGGGTTTCCCAAAAGTATTTAAGAATAATTTATATTTTTTTAATTATTGCGAGAGTGTGAGGTTGCATTTAAAAGGTGATCTTGCACATATTCCTAAAATTTTGTTTCCGTTTTTTATAGTGGCATGTGGCAAAAATATTTGCTGTTTTAGAATGTTGTTCATATTTTGTTTCAATCAATAGATATTTGATATATGTTAAATAAATTTAAAAATTAAAAATATTTTTAAAATAAAATAAATAATTATTATGATTCTATGTACATATATCATATTATTATTACTTGATAAAAGATTGGGACGATATAACTTTTTCCAGCCACGTGATACACGTTGTTGCGTGAAATTCGCGTTACAGTCCAGAAATTATGACTTGAATTAATAATGCTGTCTTCATGGAGAAGGGAGGGAGAAAGCGATATATAATGGGATATTATTTTAAATCGTCTGTCGTTAATACTGTGAATAGAAAACAATATAATAATCTCGCTCACGGCTTATCTACACCGAGTACAGATCAGTTTTGGATCTTGAAGTTGCTGGTCTTGGACTTGTTCATGTAATAATATTACAACTAAGGTTGAAGGTGGTTGTATGTAAATAAATACACATCTTAATTTTAATAATTCTTTTGTTTATTTATTTATTTCATCTTTGCGAGTTTAAAGTTTAACCTATTTAAAGGGATTTTTCTTTTTCTTTTTTTTTTTTGCCTTTCATCCTATTTAAAATTTAATATCAAACTATTCTTTGGAAGGAAAAAAAAAAAAAAAAAAAAAAAAAATCTCACCAATTACCAGAATCAATGACCTACAGGTTCTTTGGACTTGGCTTGGAAAGAGCCTTTGCTTGGAAAGAGCTTTGCTGGTCTCGACTTCGCTTTATTGAAACCAAGACCCATTGGGTTTGTGTTCAATTACAAGTTGTGTTGGAGCCAACCGCCCCTGTAGCTTCATCATTTGCATGTATAAGAGACAGTAGGGGCATATGCTCATTGTCTAAGAACTAGTAGATATGTAGTCGTGTTAAATGTGTAAAAAATTAATATAATATTTATATAGGTACGTTAAATCTTTGAAATTACACACAAGGCTATTGATGAAAGAAATAAATAATGAAATTACATTTGTCCAACAAAGTAAAAAGATAATGTTGCAACAATATAGAAGATAATTAAAAAGGAAGAAATATACATAAAATTACAAAAGTACCTAATAATTATTTATTAAATATACATTAAAAATATGTTGATTACCTTTAGTTTTAGTTTGCTTTATTGAATAAAATAGCTGTTTATCTAAATAGTGGACAAAATTTCAACTAAGGTCTTTTTTTTTTTTTTGGGTATAAATAAAGCAAAACATTTTAAAATAAAACATAATTCATATACCCGCACTAGGTATAGATAAACTGATTAAAAAGGAGATATTATGATACATAGAAAGCCAAAAAACTCACAATAAAAACATATACTATAACATGTAAAATTGAATTCTTTCTTGTCATACTTTTTCAAATACAACATCAGCTTTTTGCTAACATGACATATACCAAACGACAGCTCGTGATAAAGCTTAGTACGATAGATCCAGGACGGTGGAAATGTAATATAATATATCAACCTAGCACTAATCATGGAGATTCACGAGTTCATACACACGTTAATTAAATATAAATTGCAGATGGCATTGACCACGACAGATCGGCCGATGGATCATCTTGCTGGAAAATGTAATTTCCAAATCTTACGGTTCGAATCTATTGGTTGTTGGGTAAAATAGTCTGCGTATGTGGTGGGCAATTATTAACAGAATAGAATGGGACATGGCCAAAAAAAAAAAATTATAATAATAAAAGGAATGGGACATGGCCCAAGAAAAAAAGAAAAACAAAAAATAGCAAATCGGACGTGATAGAATTTGGGAATATCTAGTCGAGCACAGCCGACTATACATGTTTAATCAACAAAGCGAGGATCGGTGGATCTCTTTTTGATCCAAAATGGTGGATTTGTGTTTTTCAGCGATAACTGGAACACAATCGACCAAACACGATATCAAGTTTACCAAATTTTGCAGTCTGCAAACTTAGATATTATCACGAGCTGGTTTTGATCGGAGAACCTATCCAAACCACTGCTGGTGATTGCTAAATAAGGAATTGAATCGATTGAGCCGAGTTGGAATTAATAATGCGGTAGTCAATAATGATGTAAGTAATATTCTTTTAATATCTTTTAGCAGTTTTTAATTGGATATTTGTAGTTTTTCCTTAATATATTTTAATAGGATTTTTTTCTTTTAATTGATAGGATTTTTTTGTCTTTTTCTTTTTAAATATTATTTAATGTCTTTTAATAGGATGTCTTCTTTTCTTTCTTTTTTTCTGAATATTATTTAATATCGTTTAATAGAGAGTCTTTTTTAGTCTTTTCCCCCTTTTGGTAGATTTAAAACTTGCTTATTAATGTACATCCTACGCAATGAGAATAACAGTTATCATATCAAAAATACAAAATTGAGTTGTCATGTTCTTCTCTTCCCAAAATTCGAAATTTTACATTGTTATTTCAATTATGGACGTCAATATCTAAGTATTTGGAGAATCATAGTTGATGATCGCTTTTTGAATATTCTAAGAATTAATGGATAGTGATATCAAACCCTAATTAAACCATTGCGTCAGTTAGTATTAGAGTCAATGTTTGTCTTGGGATATTATCACACAATGAAGACAAGTCAATGAAAAAAATTTAAAAGTGAATTTTGTTCAACATGTGGAGAATGATGCAAGAGGTACAACAGAGTTAGATCATTGACACAAGTGCAAGAAGGACATTATTATTTTATAAAGATTGTTTTTTTTTTTTTATAGATTTGATTAGTATTATTTTAATAGGAGTAGCATCTTTTAATAGAATTATTATATCTTTTTATATATGTCAAGCCTTTTAATTAGATTTTTTAAAACCTATAAATAGATTAGAAATATAAAATTTGAGGGTGAGAATTTGATGTAAGACAGTAAAAGCGAAAAAATAAATTACATAAAATAAATAGATGTTTTGGTAGCCTCACACTATAAGTGAATTTTGATTTGATGACTTCGTACCATCGTTGAATTATTTGGCCTCATACCACATGAAGAAAAAAAGGGAATCACTTCTTTAGGATAATTTTTTTTTTTCAAAATATCAATGAGTCTATTTAAAACCTTAACAAAAAGAACTATTTATAACAAATTAAGGTCAAATATGAGCATTACGATCTAAACTTAATTTAATTGTTATTATTTAGCCATTTAAAGATATGATAAAAAAATAATCTAGAATAATAAAAAATAAAGTAAGGTCAATTATGAGCCTTACGATCTAAACTTAATCTATTGGCTATTGTTTAGCTATCAAAAGATATGATAAAAAATAACCTAGAATAATAAAAGTAAATATAATATAAAACTAAATATAAAAATCTTCATGCCATATGGGACACGGCGTTGATGCAAACTCTTATGCTTGTATTTTTAGTCCCCATCATTTCTCCTCGGCTTAGAAAAATTCACCTCTGATGAATTAAAGCCGATGTACCACCCATAAAGATCTAGATTAATCTTTTGAAGCTCTGACTCAGTAATCCATGTTGCACTTGAAAGTGGATAATCTACCCATTTCACATGAAAGTATTTGACATCTCTCTTAAAAAGGATTTACCATTGAATCTTGAAAAAAACTCCACTTGGATCATAAATTAGGATGAAGAAGACAAACATTTCGACTTGTCTTTGACTAAACAAATCAGTAACTAACTTCAAATCTTCATGTAATACTTTTATAATGCCAAAATAAACTAAATAAACTTCAACCAATAATAACGAAGAGATAGAATATCTTCTAATAATTGGTTTAAAAGATTGTCTTTCATTTATTGGTTCAATGAATGAATCAACCTCTTAACAGTTTTGATCTTGCCATTTAATTTTGAACCAATATTGGTAATCTCAATAGTTGAATCTTCAAGGGCATCTTTATCTTCATCACTCTTAATCAAGTTATCCCATTGTATATCGATTTCTTCACCTTGATGTTTTTCTGGTTCTATCTTGATCATTTTAGTTTCAATTAGAGTCTCTTCAAACTCACTCTCTATAGTCTTTACAATGTCACCTTGTGCAACCTCTATAATCTTCAATTCTTTTTCCTTATTGACAATCTCCTCTATAACATCAAGAGCATCATTTTGAATTTTTTTAATCTTTGACTTTGTTTCAAGGGAATTGTCCTCTATGATATTTTCTCGGATATTATGTGAGACTGGAATAGTAGTTATGACACGTTTCTTTTGATCCACAGGTAATTTAGGGACTCTTAGTGCTCAAAATAATGATCAATATATTAAAGTTGGTGTTTTGTTCTATCTAATTTAACATTAGCTTATTCTAACACAAGTTTAATCTTCTTACACAAATCAAGCCAATGAGATTCCACATCCTTTGACATTTTGCATGACACAAAGATAAATTATGCCTTTGATCCTAAGAAAGAATGTTAAAGTCAAATCCTGAGAAGAATAAGATGATAGGCTCTGACACCAAATTTGATGTAAGACAGTAGAAGCGAAAATATAAATTGCATTAAAATAAATAGATAGTTTGGCAGCCTCACACTACAAGTGAATTTTAATTTGAGGGCCTCACACGTTGAATTGTTTGGCCTCACCCAACACGAAGAAAAAAACAAAAGGAATCACTCCTTTTAGGAAAATTTCTTTATTCAAAATTTATTCAAAATATCAATTGAGACTGTTTAAAACCCTAACAAAAAAACTATTTGTAATACACAGATAAATATTTTATATTAAAGGACAAGATGTCATTTAAGATAAAATAAGAAGGTTTTATGTTCAATTCTAAAGTTTAATTAATTTTTATCGGTTTTTGTTTTATCGATTATAAGATGCATGAATGAAGATGAAGAGACGTTATTAAAGATGAAGAAACGTCATTAAAGATAAAGATACATTATTAAAGATGAAGAGACGTCAAGATAAAGAGATGTCATTAAAGATAAAAAAACGTTATTAAAGATGAAGAGATGTTACTAAAGATGAAGAGGCGTTATTAAAGATAAATAGTTATTCCCTCTAAACCTAGAAAATCCTCTCTATAACTCTGCTAGCATCCATAGGAGTTTCAAAAAACCAAACCAAGGTAAGTGATCTATTCTTTGCCTTTAGATTTCAAAGGAATCTATCTTTTCCGTAGGGTTTGTAATTAGATTTGAAGGATAAATTGAAGAAAAACCTATCTTGATTGGGAGTTTGGATTTTGAAGAATCAAGAAGGATTAAAGATCATTTCTAAGTAAGATTGAGTGTTCTTAACCTTTATGCTATTATAGAAATAATTTTGTTGACTTTTAGTCTGAAATTGGATTGAACAAATTCTAGGATTTGGGAGATTTGTTGAGAAAAATATGTTCTTTGGAGGAAATTTGTGTTTCAATCGAGAAGAAATGTGCAGATTTGTGTTTTTTTTTTTTTTTAGATTAGGGTATCAGATGATATATACAAATAGGTTTATATGATGTTATATGCTATTGAAAGATGTTATGCTTATAATATCAGGTTTTGGTGAATTTGAATAGTGTTCTAAAGGAGGATTGGTGATTTGGAGTTCTGTTTCTTGAAATTGATTCACGTACAACCTTACCTTGTTTATTGTATGTGCTTGTAGGTTTAGATTTGTTTGATGTATGTGTTGTAGGATCAAAATTCTAAATTGAATTAATTCTATATGACAATAAGAAATTATGCTTACTGCTTGTGTTTTGCTTTGGTTAGTAAAGAACATGTAGAGTGTGATACTAACGAGGTACCCTGATGATCTATGTGTGATATTGTCCCGAGTAGACTCCTACATAGAGATGATTTCAGTTGTTTAGGAGTAGTGCGAGTACAACATCCTAGGTGTGTGGGAGAATCCCAACACCATATGTGTATACATTACTTATTTTTCTATATGCTTGTTTTTATGGAGTCATGAGTTACTCCAGATTTGGAACTAGAAGCATATAAACCTGAATTGTGTTGCTTGCTGGTTAAATCATACATAATAAATAGAATTGGATGCATTAGAAATAGTGACATGAAAATATATATGTTGTGTGTGCATATGCATTTGTATGTGGTCTGGCATACTAGGCTTTTTGCTCATTTCATTCATTTTTCAGGAACAGGTACGTATTAGATTTTTATTATCATCTATCTGGTTTTGATAAATTAATGGATGATGGGGAGGACGATAGTGGATTAGACATTCTTGCATATATTTAGACCACATAGACTGCTTTGAGATTTAGTTGAAAACTTATTAAACTTTTTATGTTTATGAGTTAAGACAAAGTTATGAAGTTTTCCTTTTTGTTAAAGTTTGTTTTAACGTTGGCTTTGGTTTATGCCAACATGTTTGTTTTTAAAGAATTTATTTATATGAGATGTATTAAACAGGTACCCCTATGAGGGTATTGAAGTTTTATATTTTGAAACCATTTGTGGTTTAGACTTGTTTTAGCCTTAGCGTGTCTTTCTCAAAAGAGGACACGTGGCGGGTTGTAATGCTATTAGGTTAGGGCGTTACACTATTTATAATAAAGTAAGGTTAATATAAGCCTTACAATCTAAACTTAATCTAATGACTATTATTCAGTCGTCTAAAGATATAATAAAAGACAATCTAGAATAATAAAAGATAAAGTAAATTGGTCCCACGATTCCTGTTTTAAGCCTTCTAAGACAAATCTTCCCATAATATCCCTTGTTAGACTTAGTCTTCTAAGTCCTGTCACCAACCTAGAAGACTAGCTCATGGGATTGAACTGGGCTAAGAACTCAATTATCGAAATGACCCTTTACAATTGGTGTGGCTGATTTTGAAACATATACCGCAAGTCTTAATACTGGAGCAACAAATTTGCTTAAAGACGTATATCGATATCGTGATCAGGTGACTCCATAATCATACCAACCACAACAAACCAGTAGTCACTCATCCTATGGATTTTTTAAGAGAAATAAACAAATTACCTAGGATGTTAGGAGTACTTATAGGAATTCCTAAGAAGTCTTTAGTGATATGTTGGTGTGAAAGGTGCAACTACTTGAGGAGGAAGAACTAGAAGAGGAAGAGGGGAGGGAGGGGGATGATTTCAATGTCCTCGGCTAGTGGAAGAAAAAACATACATGATGATGGTACTTTCCATAGTAGTACGAGATGTTTTAGCTCCTCCGGCTTCAATGGTTTCATCATAGTTAGAGTTTAGTTTAGGCAAGTGGGTCATTAATTTGCACCACCATAAGCTAAAACAGAAATTGTTGATGCATGTGTGTGCTTGAAAGATTGGTTTGATGTCGATGACAAGAAGTAGATGGGCCCATACTTTTGGTAGACTAAGGAAAGTGACCCAGGTCGAAGCATAGGGCAGGGGGTCCTTGTCACCACTGGAGTTACAGTCGTAATAGTAGGCATAAGCGAAACAGTAGAGTGAGACCAAAGGGTTTTAGGATGAGACAGTCAAATATGAGGTAGAGGTATATGTTTCATTTTTTTTTCCAATCTCCTTGTAATTTGTCAAAAATAAAAAATCTTACTAATAAAATTTGATTTTTCCACCGATCCTAATGTTTTATTAATTTTATTTATTTAAGAAATTTTAACGTTTAATATAATTTAATTACTATTATTTAATAATTTCATTTATTTATTTGCTAAAAATATTTCCATTTTATACATTAATATAATTGAAATCATTTCAAAAGAAAATAAAATATACTAAATATATTATATTATTTAAAATATAGATAGATTTAATTAAAATAATAAAAGAAATAATATTATTTAAATACAATTTATAGTAAATTAAAAAAACATAAATCACTATTTTTTATATAATTATTTAAAAAGATGCCGACGTGCTCGTTCGTGTGCTTTGCATACCATGCCGGCCCACTTAATTCGCATGCCTCGCATTCTGTGTAACAACACATATGTACCATAATCCATTTACTATGCTAAGTCCAACATTATTGATAGGGGATGAGATTCAATATCATCCCATCAGTAGTAGTACCGATATTCTATCAAGGGATAATAATACGAGTATATGGATGTGTGGATATGCGTATAAAGCAAAAACCAATGAATAAAATAAGTATATATTTTTATTTATTCTTATTGAAGAAAAAAAAAATCTACAGCAACAATTGCAACCACCATTCCCATAGAACCAAAAACTAGCCTGTTTCCTACTATTTTGGTTTTGGTTCCCAAAATTTAGAACCATGCACCACTGGTATAGGTTCGGTACCAGAGCCAAACCAAACTGTGGTAATATCTAATCGTGTTTACTTACATTATTTTTCTCTTTCACACTTTACCACTACTACTACTACTACTACAAATAGTTGATCATAGTTGTGGATAAATTCAAATATGAAATTAAAGTTTTCAATAGTTAAATATTATCAACATCATAGGGAATGGTGTGAGTAGGGATTGATGTTCTTAAGCAATTAAAGAAAATGGATCAACGATTGTCTTCATATTACAAATATATGTTTACATGGTTCATCCAAACATACTAAATTAGTATATTTTATAATGACATGATGATCTTTGTTTACCCCAATTTATATAATATTGATCCATTCAACTATATATATATAATTTTCCTTCAAAAAAAAAAAAGAAAAAGAAAAATAGAACCACAAAAAAAACTTGCCTTACTAAATTTATTTCTTCTTTAAAAACCTTCCTTCTTCTTTCATTGCATCTATGCATTAGTTTTATTGGTTCCTTAATTACTATCATCCACCTTTCAACAAGCCTAATTTGTTGGTCTAAAAAATTATACCAACCTTCCTTTATAGGTGTTGCTTAATTGTCTTAAAACACCCTTAACTTTTCCTTAGAGCTTCAATTTTGGTCCAATGTATGCATTTTCCATACATATGCCCCTTCCCCCTTACTCTCTCTCTCTCTCTCTCTCTCTCTCTCTAAAGACTAAATCTTCATTCTGAAAGAGTGTTTAGCAATTATCTAAAAGGTGGAAAGTTGTAAAAGTTGCAAAATAAAAAAAAAAAAAGAGGAAAAAAAATCAAAGGAAAGGAAGTTTTTACCATTATGTGGATATGAAAAGTAGAAATAGCTAGAAAAGAGTGGAAATAGAAAAAGAATATGACAAAATTATCTTCTATTATTTTTGTTTCCCTTCATTCTTAAGAGCACTTTTGTAATTAATCCCTACTTTCACCTATTTCCATTTATTTCTCGCCATATTTGAAGAGAAAATATTGAGCCATCTAAATGAAAACCATCTCACCCATTTCTACTTACTCCATCCACTTTCTACCCTATATAAAATATCCAAACATCTATTTTCCTACTATTTCTTTGACTTTCTTTTCATTTCCTCATACTTCCACCTCATTTAAACACAACGTGAGTTTTTATTGGCAAATAGCCTAGAGAAATTTATGTATTTCCATAATTATATGTGTCTATTTGCTATAAAAATATGGTGGGAAAGGTTTAATTGGAAAATAATGTAATGAAATCAATTTGTTGAGGGAAAGAGAAAAGGGGGTAATACATTTGATAGCTTAAAGAAGCATTAAGCCCTTTTGGGTTTACGATGGTTGAGTAATAATGATGTTAAGTCCATTTTGAAGGAATGTGATTTTGATGGTGATAGTATGTTTAGTGGAATGGAGTTTTGTATTTGGTGTTTACATTAAGGCTTGAGTTAATGGAAATTTTTTTACTTTTGTTAAAATAAGCTTATATAGAGAATATGAAACTCAATAATTTAGTTATTCAAAAGTTGTAATGTTTTAGGAAAGATTTGGGGGTTTGCAAATTCTTAAAAGTTTAAAATAACTAGATTATTGAATTTTGATAATTGTGATTTAGCTTTTTATTTGACTTTCATATTTTACTTCTTGATCTTTTATTGCATCATGCCCCTCATATCACGAGTTCTTAACCTTGTAATTTACTCGCATAGACTACCCTTTTTTAAATGTAATTTAAGTGTTAAAAAAGTATTATATTGAATAACTATGTCAAAAGGTTTGTGATCTTTTGAAAAGAGTTTAGACCATTTGGATCATTTTACACTCCATGCTCTTTAACTCTTTGAAAAGAATTTAGGCTTTTTGTTAGCCGAGTTTCATCTTTATATTCTACCATTGAAACCCTACACTTCTTTCACACAAATTCTAATCTCAAACATTAAGATTCAAGATTTATCCCACTTCAAGAATATTCATTTCCTTTAATTTAATTTGCAAATTAGTGCCAAAAAATTCTTATTTAACAACTCAATATTTACCTAAAAGTTGAAATTCTCTTCCACACTTTGCTATTACACTTTCACACTTGTTGAAAATTTGAATTTACACGTGAATCTAAACAAAATTCGGACCCAATCACCAAAGAATACAAGAATACTTGTAGTCACCTTAGAGAGCCAATCACTCTGTTACTCTACACTACCCTTTACTCTTCTTTGCAATCAGGGGCAGTAATAAATGGAAAACACTTCAAAAATGAATGTTGGTAGGAGATAAGTGCAAAGAAAAGGGATCAACAATAAATAAAGCAATTATCTTAACGATTATCGAGAAGTGATGGAAAAATAGAAGAAGTTGATGAAGGAGAAAGAGAAAGAGACACACCGTTGCTCTTTGAAGAAATAAGAAGAGAAGGAAGGAGAATGGAAATTACATTTTAATATATTGCTATTTATAATGGGGGCAAAAAGATAAAGACATCTCTAAGCTATAGAAAATTTTACTAAATTTATTATTTAATGGAATTACATATTATTTGGTTTAGTTTATATATTTCAACACCTTTAGGGCTACTATGTCCTTGTCTTTTTAGTAAGATTAGAAAGGAGTCTATTCCTGATAAAGTACGAATGTAGATGCCAACGTTTAAATTTGATGTCCAAAGAGCTCAAAATGTGCCTATTTTTAGCCTTGTATTTCTGGCATTGAACTATATTGATTCTGTTAATTTTCACCATAATAACCCTGGTAAATTTATTAATAGCGGCCATGATTTAGAAACTAATGCAAAATATCTTTTTTTCTCACCGTCAACCCAATTCTTTTTATCAATGAAAGTAATATGTCCAATTTTAGAAAAATCCTACCTATATAAGGTCTAGACGATAATGTCATGAACTCCCAATGGATTTCCAAATTCAAACGTCGTTGAAAACATGATGGCAATGAATCATGGTCATTATGTTAATTGATGCATATCGAAATGAACATCTAGTGATACCATATTGATGTTTATAAACACGCCTGATACAAAATGTTTACCCCTGTTTTTTTTGTGTTTTTTTATTATTTAATACTTGAATTTTGATAAAATATACAATTAGGTATATAGAGTTTGAAATCGATAAATTTAGTACCAAAAAGAACTTTTTATGGATGCTAACAATGCCTTCATAAAGTTCTTTCATATACTAAATTTATCAATTTTAAAGTTTTTCAGGTATCTGATTGATCAGTTTTAAAGTTTAGGTACTAAATTGATCATTTTTAAAGTTTAGACACCTAATTTCATATATTACCAGAATTCAATCCTTAAAAAAAAAAAAATATTATACTAACGGTACTTAATACTTCTTGGTTGCTCCCCAACACACACACACACACACGACTCTTTCGAGTCTTACATCGACGTTCCGAGGAATAAATTTGCACTACTAACATTTATATTATTATTCAATTGAATATTTCATAAAATACCAACAACTAAATACAATCTATTGATAGTGAGTGTAAATAACCTTTTTTTTTATTTATGTTTATTTAAATTAATAAATTTGGATACATTACAAATAAAATTAACGTATTACATCAGTATTTTTTAGCCACATCATAATACAGCTGTCAGTAATTTATTATTTGATTTATTGAATATAATTTTTTATATCTTTAAAAAAAAAAAACTGTATGAACCAATAAACTATTACCTCCAAAATCTGGCAGTAGCATAGGACAATATTTCCATGATTAATGCTATAATGATACTGTCAATCGTACCTACTATCTATTCGAACGAGAGTATTGGCATTTACTATCTATTGTATAACAATGACAGCTATATCCATTTATTGCAAAAGATCATATAGTGTCCGGTTTTTGTTCATCATCAGTACACTTTCATTATTTCTCGAAAACGTCATCGCGATCCATCCGATGCGTTGTGACATTTGCTATCAGTTGTTGCACTAATAATGGAAGTTGACCAAAAAGTGAATATACAAATAAAGCAAGTGAGCGGGGATTGCTTGTTCAAGGTTCCCTAAGGTCAACCATATAATATACAAGGAGGCTCAGCAATATATGCCTCCGCATCACATCCCATTCACATTCCCTCTTTCTTGGAACAAAATTCCATATATGCAGCATAAGTATAGCCACAGTTCAATTTGGAACTAAAAACCAAACTGAAATCGTAGGTCGGAACCAAACAAAAACCGTCGCCGACGATTCTAAAATCTAAATTGGATCGGTTGATTGGTTCTAAAATCGGTTAAGGAACTGTCAGTTTTTAGTTTTTAGGCGGTAACCAAGTGAAATAGGCAGTTCCAATCGGTTCCATTAAAAAAAAATATTTATATAAAAAAATTAAAAATTTTATTAAACATATAATTATTAATGCTTACACATTTTATATGAATAGTAAATTTTATTAACTATTTGTAATATTTAATATTTTATTATCAATAATACATATAAACATAATTTAAAATTATATATAATTTAATTTATATAAACTTCGATTAAAAGCAAAATTTTTTCTTAATAACGAGAGACTATTTATTGTATTATAAATTTTATGTTATCCTCTAGAGTATTTTGTAATCTCATTTTACTTACCAGAATTGATATAAGTTGTGTTTATATCTAAATAAATATGTATTTTAAATAAAATTTTAAAAAATTTGGCTAAATAATTTAAACATTTATACCAAATAATTAATTATTTTGAGTTTAAAATTTATTTTATTAAAATGTAAAATTCATTTGTTTACTTAAAGAAAAAAATGGTTTCATAGTTCCAAAACTAAAGTAAGAAACCGCTAGTTCCATAGAACTGGACCAAAACTATGGGAGAAGGCTTTGGTTTTGGTTCCTCATTTTCAAGACCCGAAACCATACTCATGTCTTTTTGCCTACGAAACCATGGTCCTTTTTAGAAAAATAAAAGTTAAAGGTGAGTAGACCTTGATCTACCTATCGTAAGTAGATCCTTTATTGAGAGTTTGTTAAGTAAAAAAATGGTACCACTTGTGAGACCATTATAGATTCTCAATAGAGGATTTATCTAAAATAGATGAGATGCACCCATCTTTTTTTCGAAAAGTAGAGGGTGAAAAGGAGGTGCAAGCCTCTGCTGCCAAGTTCTTCACCTTCTTGAAAAGCCAAGTGTACCAACTCCCTGGTATACACGAAAACGTGCACATCGTTTAGCTCCATGAAGGGGAATGGCACTCTGATGGCTCCATCAAGCTTTGGAACTTCAACATTGGTATAGTCTTTGTATTTTGTATTCCAAGTTTTCATATACATAATCATATAATATGGGTTGTTTACCTGGCAACGTTATTGTAAGTGCAGATGTAAATCTCTGAGCGCAAAGGAGCAAGTGGAATCAGACGATATAAACAAGACTATGGCTTATACTGTACTGGATGGCGATCCCTTGAAAGGCTTTAAGAAATTTAAGATTACGGGGCATGTGATTGCAGAAGAGAATGGAAAACCAAGGTGAAATGGGTTGTCGACTATGAGAAATTATATGAAAACATTCTCCACCGCATGACTACATGAACTTGGCGCTTGCTATCACGAAGACGCAGATGCTCATCTTCTCAGTACCTAGGATCTTATGTTATGATTCAGTAATTATGTTGTGCCCATTTTCAGGATTTTTTATTTTTTTTTTTTGGGCCAATTCCCATTTTTCCGGCTTTAAAAGGAGCATTGCCCTATGTATGTGTGCGCACGTGAGTTTATGATTACATACTTGCAGTGTGATTGCGTGTTTCCTTTTAGTGTTTCTCTATAAAAATTTAGCATATATTTGTTATTCTGCTTAATTTATCACAAAAATAAATTCCTAAAAGCTAGTTCACGCAGCAAAAGATTATGAGAAGTGCCATAATCCATTGATTTATACATAAATACTAGATTGCGATTTTTAATTACATGTTGATTCTATGAAAATCCAAATAAATGACATCTAAAATTAAAAAATTACATGTAAATTCAAAATTCTGAAAAAAAAAAAGAGTAAAGACGACTCAAATGTGTATTATCGATAATACTCGATTATCCTTTATCCTACGCCATACTCATATGAGTAAGCTCTAAAACTACTAAAAATATAACTCGAAAATAACAAAACATAGAAGCATCTCAAAACTTATAGACACAAAGTAGATCAATGGTTAAGTAAAACGCTACAGACAATGTAAAAAACCAAAATTTTTATAAAAAAGTTATAATAAAACTTAAGCTTTTCCAAAATATAAAAAGATTATCATTTTTAGGAACTAAATGAAAAAATTTATACTAAAACCAATGTAACTCAACGGTGACTTTTTATATTGACTCTTTTTTTCAAGATAAAAACTTAAAATAAAATTGCTATTGGCTAGCTTTTCTCTCTTTTTCTCAGGTACCTATTAGTCATTACTTTCACCTCATCACTGGTTGTCCGATTACATTCTCCATCAACCAACCTTAGGTGAAATACAATACATGTGCCGTCGTATAATCTTTGAATGAGAGACTATAAATAATGTTTGCGTTTCGATCTCAAAAGTTTTGTTGACCCTATCGAGGGCCTAAATGACAATAATGTGATCAAGGCGATCAAGACTTTGAATATGGTATCACGAATATTATAAAAAAATTAGGTAAAATTACAAAGTAAATAATTTTATGGCAAGTATTTAGTTTTATGTGGAAAAAAAAAATTCTTTAGTGAATTACAAAGTTAGATAAATTATGATTTTTTTTTGGCCGAGATAAATTATGAATTTTTATATGAATTAAAAGGCTATAATAATACTGGTACGGAGTCCTGTTTTGGCATGTACTAATGAACAATAAGGGAAAATTACAAATTTTTTTATCTCTCCTACAAATTTAATCAAATATTAACGAATCTATGGTCCTTTATGAGTTGTTAAATAGATTTGGAGAATATAAGAGGAGTTAAAGAAGTTTAAATTAGTTTTTTAAATAATGAGAAAAAAATTGAAGTTTTAAGAGTTTTTTGCAGAAATTAAATGTAGAAATCTTAAGTAGATTTATCAACATTTAAATGATTGATGAATATTAGGGATATTTATTTTTATTGCATTTTTGAAAATTTTAATAATACGACCGTTTTAACTTTTATGAACAAGTAAGCAAGGTAGACTTTTTCAAGGAGTTACAAACATTTATATATAAGGATAAAAGTTATAATAATTGATGCCGAGCTGATTGTAGACCAGTTCCCGAAAAAATTAGATGAATCCAAAAAGTTAAGAACAAATAAATATGCGGTCTATCTTTCAAAAGCTATAACTTTTAGCATACAACACTATTTTCTTATTATTATATGCATAGGAAACCCTGTTCGAGTTCTACCAAATCTTGTTGTAAGAAAATAGTTTTCAAGTCCAAAAACCTTATTTAGGGCCCTAAAATGAGTCTTGAAGTTTTATCCCAATTTTTTTGTATTTTAGACACAAAAGGGTTTTTTTTTTTTAATAAATGATAAATAATTGACATCTTCTTATTACAAAACATCTTTTATCACATAATAATATTCTAGAACTCATTGAGTGAAGGATTTTCTTAATTTTGTTTTAATTTCTAAGATTAATTGTTGATTGATCTTGTCTTTTACTGCTCTTTGCATTAATAATGCAGAGAAATTAAGTGAAAAAAGAAAATTAAAAGTTTTAACTGCTAGTGGGTTTTACGACCTACCATTATTATGTAATATCATAATAATTTACAAACTCAACTATTGATTATGCCATGTGTTTATGTGGGTGTGTGTGTGTCACAATTGCAAGTATGGATTGGACCTCGTCCGGTCTTATGTAGGGAAATTCTGCCGAATTTCTTTGGTTAAGCTTCAAGGCGGAACAAAGAAGCTTTGTTCAAATTCTACGTAGGGAGATTACAACACACAACTATCATTCCAACCTTCTTTAGATTGTTTTGCTCTTACATCGAGTACGAGTTGGGGGAAAAAGAAAAAACCAAGTAAACTGAACCAATCCATATATCAAACAAGGAATTTGAATTTTTTTAAGTAACTTGGTTTTAAAAATTCCCAATCCAAACCATTCTGTAACTTAATTGTTAGATTGGAGGGGCAAACTATTTCAATTCGTAAAACCGGATTAAACTGTTTTAGAAATACATAATGATATCTTACTTGTAATTATAAATTCTTTTATGATGATTGTATGTCATATGTTTTCTTATAGTTCCATTATGATGTATAGGATGCAATGAATATTGATTAATATTAAATTATTCTTTTTTCAGATTTAATATATATTATTCTATCAGTGACTTGAATTTGTGTTTCTTTTTTCCCTTTCTCTTTAAATCATTTAGCTTTGTGGAGTATGAACATTGCTTATTTAGTTATGATTTTTATTATGTATTAATTGTTTAATTTACTTTGTTGGTATATCTTTTGTTGTGGTGAATGACTTTTATTAGTTTTATAGAGGATTATGAATTATGACTTGTTGTGTATCGGTTAATGAATATACTCGCTCTAAAGTGAGCATCACTTTTGTGATAGTATTTACCCCTTTTACTACTATGCTTTTGAAATATAACTTGATGATTTTAATAAAATATGAAGCATTGTAAAAGAAAGAAAAAATGGGGAAGAGAGCAAAATTGTAGTATGGAGAACTACAAGGAAATGGATCTTGAAGCATTGATTTAGAAGACTACTTCCCTTTACTCTGGTTCATCAAGAACCATAGACATATCGGTCTATTTAATATTGTAAATGATTGTGTGATAACAAGCTTACTTTACGAGTAGGGGCGATACATAATTATACAACTGAGAAGGGGGGAAGAGGAAACCTTAATTAAGTTAATTCTTTAATTATTCATTAATATTTACTTGCTATTAAATTATATTACATATTATATATTTTGATAATTTAACAATGATTTCAATGTGATATTTTCTAAGACCTCATGAAAAAATTCATTTAAAATAATAATTAAGAGTATTTAATGCATTTCTTTAGAGACAACATATATGTCACCTAAAAATTAATAATTAATAAAAAATATATGGAGCTAATATTTGTATAAATTTTTTTAATAAAAACAAATTATAAAGTCTATTTACATAGGATAATTAATCAATAATTCGTGTTCATTTTCTTAGCATTATATGTAAAAAAATAATGTTATTAAATCAAATTATATAATTAATAGGCAATATGATTGCTTTTTAAGATACAAATAAATTATAAAATGAAGATAGGATAGCTATAAATAATTCATGTATATTTTAATAACATTAATTAAAGGAAAAATAGTTACTAAATCAAATTATATAATTAGCGTGTAATAAGATTCAAATGTAATATGGATAATACTAATTATTACTTGGCATATTTCAAATATAAAATAATTATTAACAAGGATTTATTCAGTTATATAATTTTATGATAAAAGAATTTAATGTTATTACTTATTATAAAAGAAAAAGTTAAAAGGAAACACACACACACACACACATATATATATATATATGTATAGAAAGAGAGAGAGAGAGAAAGAAAGAGTAGTTAGTGTAATAGAGAGAGAAAGCAACTAGTGTGATAAATGTTAAAAAAAAAAACAAAGGGAGTGAACCCATGACCTTATGGAAGTAAATATAGAAACTTGAACACTACATCATACGTAGTTACATGTCATGGTCCTCTTTATAATATACATGTAACATATAATTTTTTTCTTTTTTAAAAATATTTAAAAATTAAATTTTCCCGCCGTTCGCCCCCTACTTCCCAACCTCCCCCCCCCCCCCCCCCCCCACCCCAAATGCAATGAGGTAGCATGGATAAAACGAGAACACTCGACAATTGAATCTCAAACGTGAACTTAATTCACACAATTGTAAGACAATTGCAATTTTAGAGAGAATTCTCTAAACTTGGATTTCAAATTGATAAAAATGTTCTAAGAAACATAAGTTAGGGTTTATGGACTATTTATATGCATAACAAAGTCCTAAAAATGACAATAAAGAAAATAACTCGAATAAATAAAGGCTGGAGTAAAAGCTGGTAGCTTAAAAGGCGAAATGTCGAACGGCCTAAAGTAGGCCAGCACTTAGGACAGCAGCCTATCTCCCTAAGCCGGCGGCCTATCTCTCTAAGTTAACAGCTTATATCCAGCTTTGTTGGTTCCCTCAAGGTCGGCCTTTTAAGGCCAGCAGCCTTCATTCCTGTGCTTCCGAGGTCACTTCTTGGCCGCTTCTTTTCTCGTAAACGCGCTGGCTATCTCATTTACATCATCATCAGTATTCTATAATAAGTTTGATGCCTGTTGACTCAATGACAAAGACCTAAAAGCCTCCTTTTTAAATTCGCTAAAGGAGATTTCGACTAAGGAGCAAAATGTAGAGAGTCATTTTGGTAATTGAGTTCTCGACCCAATTTAATTCCATGAATCAATCTTTTGGGCGAGTGACATGACTTAGAAAATTAAGTACAAAAAGGGATGTCTTGAGAATATTTGGATTAGTAGGCTTAAAATAATGATTGTTGGATTAATTTATTTGGCTTTTGGCCCTATTTGGTTTTCTCATGCATAAAAAGTAGACTCAAAAGATATTTTTCTAAACTAACTTAACCTTTATTTAACTAAAATAAGGCTTATATGGACTAAAATATGACCATAAGCTCTTTTATATTAAAATGAGCTATTTTATAAGAACATTAGACTTTTTATATAAAAGAAAGGCCTCAAGCTTTCTTAAGCCCACTTTTAAGCCCATTCCACTACTAAAAAAAAATTGCTTTAATATAAGTGATTAGGTCCTTGGGAATGATCTGATAGTGATTTGCAATGCTTGATCTCAATCATCAATCAAAATGTCATCTAATGGTTAATATTAGGCTCCGACTTCTATCAATAAGAGGCTTCTTTTTTCGTTTGGCCTCATTCTACATATTACTAAGATTGAGAGAAGCGTTGAAGCTATGGTAATATATTTACAGGAAAGATCAAAATAACTATTCAATGAAGAATAGATAAAAAATAACTTAGTTTACTTAATTTGATCTTTAGTCATATTCATGCACTTGAGAAACCAAGTTTGCATATTCCTCTTCTCATGCCTCTTCCTATGACATCTGTAAATGTGTCACCATCTCAAGACTACTCTCAGGTCAACTGGAGAATTGGTTGCACGTGATCAACCAGTTGTAACAATCCCACTATATTTTAGAGTATTATAAATTAAAACTTGTCATGTATTAATTAATGAATGTACTTTGATGATGAGTGGTTGAATGGTAATTTGATGATTTTGGATGTGTTTGGATGGTTTATTTTTAATTTGTATTTATAGTTGTATCGAAACGATATATATAAATATATCTTATTTGCATCTACATTTTATCTATATTTGATCTTTTACATAAAATTGGCTACTGTTTTTTATTTGTATCTATTTCTTGATAAATAATTTGTTTGAAAAAAGTTTAAAAAAAGTGTTTGTATATGCCAGAAAAAGCTAGCCAAGAAGACCCCTTATAGAGGATTATGGTTTATGAATGTGCTGGTTTTATGAAATATTATGTTGTAGTTTGCAATATGAGCTTTGTAGAAAAATATTTTATCTTTTTCTTTTTAAATAAGTTATCTTTTTCACCTCAAAAAGTTACAACAATTGGATATTAGAATCAAAATGATTTTTTTTATTTTATATCAATTTTTTTTAATTTTAAATATTTGAATCTCTACATAAATATAAAAAATTAGACAACCTTTTTTACATCAGAATTTTAATTTAATCCATAATTCAAACTATACCAAATTATTAATTTGTGGAGAGAGTGAAGTTGTTGCTCTTTAAAGGAATAAGAATAGTGGGAAGAAGAATTGGAAATTACACCTTAATACATAATTATTGGTAATTGGGACAAAATGATAAAGATACCTCTAAGCTATAGAAAATTAGTAAGTTTATTGTTGAGTGGAATGACGTACTACTAGACTTAGCTTATATATTAATTTCAGCAACATTAGGTTTTATTTTGTCCTTGTCTTACTGGTAAGATTATGTAGGAGCCGATCGCTTGAAAAGTTATGTTCTATTATTATTTTTTTCAATTTTCAAAAATTGAATTTCATCTTTATTATTTTTTATTTTATAGTTTTCTCTACCAAAGATCTTGGCTATTATGTTAATTGATGCATATAGGAAAACTGAGGACAAAACACGTTACATATAATATACATATAATGTGTCAACATCAATAATTTGCAAACACATTGATATGAGCATAACTATTATTTATAAAATTACTTATTATATTGCTCATATATTAATATATAATTAATAATTATATGCTACATCTATATCACGTTGCTACTTGGATCACTGCTCAATATTTTTCCATAAACACGCCTGATAAAAGATGTTTACTAGTGGTTTTTGTTTTTTTATTCTTCTTCTTCTTTATCATTTTAGATAAAAAAATAATTTTACCAGTACTGCTTGGTTCCACAGAAGACGAGGCCAATGAAGAGTCAGCATATAGACAACTCGCCTGCCAGCAATCTTTTGTTCTATCTATGATGGCTTTCTCGTGACAAGGATTATTTTATCGTCATTTATTTACATATAGTACAGGCTGCCCACGATTATTTTCAGTAAAAAATATATTTTAAATCAATCATGAAGCACTGGCATTAGCATTAACCAAGAACCGGTCGTTTATTCACCACTGTTCCTTGGAGTAAACCTCGCACTAGCTACTAACATTTCTATCATTATTAGCTTGAATAATTCATAAGATACCAACAATTTCTACTTCTTGAGGTATAATTACATACCGAGAGGCTCGCCTAGTGGAGACCGATGGAAAAATTTTATGTTATATAAGATAATCTTCTTAATAGTCGAATTGGATCTGAAATTTTTATTTCTTATTAAAAAAAAGCGTATTAGTTGATACTCCTAATTCTATATTAGTTGATACTTCTAAGAGTTTTGCGTATCTATTGGTATTCGGTGTAAATAATTTTTTCTTATGTTTTAAATTTATGTTTATTCTAATTAATAAATTTGGATACCTCACCTGTAAAATTAACGTGTCACGTTAATATTTTTTACTAGCATGATCATAGAGTTGTTAGGGATTTTTTTTTTATTTACAGAATATAAACATTTATGTATATATATATTTATAACTATATGAACGGTTCATCCCTTATTAAAACTATCATCCCAAAACGTGGATACTGGATAGTATTATTTTTCCAATTATCAATGCTATGATGATACAGTGTTGGGTTTGCTTATCGGTAATCCTTTTCATAATTTCTCAAAAACGTCACCGTGATTCTTCCAATTCGACATGACATATGCCATAAGATGTTGCACCAATAATGGAAGAAAACCAAAAAAAAAATAATAATAATAAAGCAAGTGGCAGGAGATTTAAAATTATTACTCGTTTATCATCTTTCTTAAAAAAATTACATATATAATTTATATAAAAAAATATTATAAATATACTATCGCTATATCGCATATAGAATATGCGATATAACTTTTTTTTTAAATATGTACCATACATATAAAGTATTGATATTTTTCTTTATGTATCGCATATAGGATGTACGATACACGCAAAATATCGGCATTTTACGTGTATCGCATTTCCTACTTGCGATACATAAATTTTTACTATTTTTGCATAGTATGTTATTATATCTCTCCTTCAAGATACGATACATATATAAAATTTTGTATCTCTTCTCTAACATGCTATATATATATATATATATATATATATATGTTAATTTGGTGTAAATTTTTTGGAAACAATGTTAGTGACGTGTTTTACCCCCAGGCGATTGCTTGTTCAACCTTACTTAAGGGCTTCTACAGCTATTGTGGGACCTCTGAATTGCTCAACCATTATTCTCCTCCCTGTATAAAATGCAAGGAGGCTCATCAATATGTCTCCACCTCCCATTCCCATTCCCCTCTTTCTTAAACAGGTTCCCCATATATCCAGCCCTGAGAAACCATGGCCCTTGTTGGACAAATAGAGGGTGAAAAGGAGGTGAAAGCCTCTGCTGACAAGTTTTTCACCTTCTTCAAAAGCCAAATGAACCAACTTCCTGATATACACGAGAGCGTGCACAGCGTTGAGCTCCACGAAGGTGAATGGCACTCTGATGGCGCCATCAAGCTTTGGAAGTACTCCATTGGTATATAATCTTTGCATATTTCTATTCCAAGTCTTCATATATAATCATATTAATATGGGTTGTTGACCTGACAACGTTGTTAGTTGACATCAATTATTGTTTAAGTTCAGATGGAAAATCTCTGAGCACAAAGGAGCGAGTTGAATCAGACGATATAAACAAGACTGTGACATTTACTATACTAGAGGGCGATCCCTTGCAAGACTTTAAGACATTTAAGGTCACAGGGCATGTGATTGTAGAAGAGAATGGGAAAACCAAGATGAAATGGGTAATTGACTATGAGAAATTACATGAAAACATTCCTCCACCGTATGAATACATGAACTTGGCGCTTTCTCTCATTGATCAGACAGATGCTCATCTTCTCAGTGCCTAGGATCCTATGTTATGCCGTTTTGCAGGTCCTAAAATTCCTATATTGTATGTGTATTTGTGTATGTATGTTTGGTTATGATTCAATAAGCATGTAAATATACTTGCAGTGCGTGATTACGTGTTATTTTCTTTTGTGTTTCTCTATAAAAATTTAGCATATATTTGCTATTCCGCTTTATTTATCACAAAAATCAAATCCTACTTGTAGTATCTTTGAATGAGAGGATATAAATAAATGTTTGCGTTTTGATTTCAGAAGTTTCATCGACCCTATCCATGGCCCGAAAGACAATAAAAATGATCAAGCCTTTTTAAATCCGCGTGTGGTAATTTCAAACCATAATTTTTAAAAACATTTTTTGAGTAAAATTATGTCCATTTTGTGTTGTTTTATGGATTAGGAGTAACTATTAGTGAATTAATGAACCTTTATGAAATTTTGAAAACATTTGAGTAAGACCAAAAGCAAAGTTACGAGAATCAAATGCTTTTACAGAACATATAATGATTGGCGAACATTTGAGCATGCAAACTAGCTTAACCTTCGTTAAAAAATTCAGCTTATGAATATTTTTTCCTTTTTTTTCACTAATATAAATTTTTGCACAGTAGCTTTAAATCCAGTCACCACTATAGGAAATCATACTTATATTTGAATGAGCAGGTGACCTATCAGCAGCATCCTAATGTTGATAATGATCGATCCCATAATTCTAATTATAAGGAAGATACTTTTACCTGTAACAATAATCAATCCCATAACTACTAGAGTCATGGGTCGAAGTCTTACTAGTTGAGCCAAAATCTGCTTAGAACATTTTTTCAAACATTTGAAAAATTACAATATTTTGATTGATTTTATGAACTTAAGGAATAATTACAAACTTCGCAATACGGTATTACGAATATTCCAGCGAAATTAAAATAATTAGCAAAAATTGCAAACGAAAGAATTTTATGACAAGTACTGAGTTTTACGGTAAAAAAAAAAAAAATCTTTATTCAATTTACAAAACTAGATAAATTATGATTTTTTGTACGAATTAAAAAGCAGTGATACTAATATAGTCTACATAGAGCCCTGTCACTTACTTATATAGAGTTATGGGCAATAAGGCAAAATTACGATTTATTTTATTCTCTTACAAATTTTATCAGATATTTATGAATCTGTGGTCTTTTATGAGTTTTCAAATGGATTTTTAGAATATAAGAGGAGTTAAAGAAGTTTAAATTGTAATGAGAAAATACAAAATTGAAGTTTTGAGAGTTTTTACGGAAATTAAATGTGGAAATCTTAAGTAGATTTATATACATTTAAATCATTCGATGAATATTTAAAATATTTTATGGTCCTTGAAGTATTTTTTAGGATTGAAAGTTGTTAAGGACATTAAAGAAATTTTGCGTTTTGTTGAGTAAAATTACAAACTTAAGCATAATTTACAAAACTCTGCAAAGTTACTAACTTAAAAAGGAGATTTTATGTTTGTTTGAGTCAATGATGGGCTTTCAGATACTTTATGAAACAATATTAGGGGTAGTTATTTTTATTGCATTTTTTAAAATTTTAATAAATACGACAGTTTGATAAACAAATAACCAAAAGGTACATTTTTTAAAGTAGATTAAGAACATTTATTTATATCATAATAATTTACAAAATAGGAAGAAATTAAACGAAAGAAAAAAAGAAAAATAAAAGTTCTAACCACCCCAACACCGGTAGGCCATCGGGGAAAGGGGTTTATGACCCACCATTATTAATTTATTATATTATATCATAACAATTTGCAAACTCAATTATTGATTACGCCAATTTTGTACATGTGTGTCTGTCTGTCTGTCTGTCGCAATTGCAAAGTGGACCTCGTCCGGCCCCTGTGCGGGGAAATTCAGCGGAATCCCCTTGATAAAGCTTCAAAACAGAAACAAAGAAGCTTTGTTCATATTCTGCGTAGGGAGATTTCAATGCACTATTGTCATCATGATCTTCTCAAGATGGTTCTGCTCTTGTATCAACTACAAGTGCGGAAAAAAAAAATGACCAAACAAAACCACAAGAAACTAAAAATATGATATTTTATTTTTTGGCAATTTAGTTTGAAAATTCTCAATATAAACTAATATATAAATTAATGGTGGACCTTGAGAGGTAAATCAAACTAATATGTAAATCAGATCAAACTGTTTTAGAAATATATATTAATATCTTATTTTTAATTATAAAATTTTTCATGATGATTGATAGTTATATATTTTATTATAGTTTCGTAATGGTATTTATTATTTAATGAATATTAGTTACTGTTAAATTGTTGGTTTTTGAGATTTAAAATAGAGCTTACATGGTTTCTCGTGACTTATTCGGTTTCTCATGCATGAATGTAGACTTGAAAAATATCATTCTAAGCTAATTTGGACAATGCTTGACTAAAATAGGGTTTATGTGGACATAAAATATAACCATAAAATCTTTTATATTAAAATGGGTTGTTTTATAAGAACATTGGACTTTTTATATATAACAACGGCTTCAGGCTCTCTTTAAGCCCATGTTCAAGCCCATTTTGCTACTAAAGAAGAAAGAAGAAAAAAAAAAAAAAAAAGAAGAAGCTTCAGTATCAACCATTGAATCCTTAGGAATGATCTAGTAATGATCGATAGTGCTTGATCTCAACTATCTGTTTAAATGTCATCTAATGGTTATCTATTTAAATGTCGTATGATGGTTCCTTCTCAACAGATGAAGTAGGGAATGAAGGTACTCATCACACAATGCCCCTAATTCATAGTGGTAAAATGCAATAGCTTAATAGTAATCCATATCTTGACTAACAATGGGTCTTCATGTTCAACAATTAGCTTAGATGAAGTTGGCCAGTATTAATACAACTAAAATTTGTCCTAGCTCCACAACAATTAAGGCCTTTGATGGGTCCAAAAGGGAGATTGCTAAAGAGAGTATGATTTGGTAGTTGACATTGGCCCACAAACCTTTACTATACCATTCTAAGTCTTTGACATACCGAGGTCTTTTAATCTTCTCTTCAAAAAGGTCATGTACCTATTCAGCTAGGGAAATGCCATCAAGTCTACACCAAATGTTCAAGTTCATTTCTAATGGCCAGATCATCACGGTTATGGGAGAGAAAGATCCATGCCATTTACAAAGACAAAGATTTTGGGAAGGACATGAAGACTTTGGTCTTTAGATCTTTGAGGAAGGATGTATGATAGGAAGGGGCATGAAGGGCAAAGTAGTTGAGGAGTACTCAAAATAAGGTCATATGGGGACATTTGGGTTAGGATATGTCCCAACCCTAACAAAAACTCTAGAGAAGATGCACAAATTGAAAGGAAATAACGGAGAATGGTTGATCAACACCCCTATTGAGTATCCAAATATCAAAATCACATTTCTACAATCATCTTACATTCTGAAGTTGGACTCATCGACACTAGTTACTCCACAAAAGCAATAGTCAACAGCAATGATGAATTAGAAGGGCCATCTTGCAGCTCCCTTGCAATCCAAATATTGAACAATTGGTTCTCAATTCCCTTCAATAGCATTAAGGCTACTTTTGAGTAAAGGTTAAACCACAAGAGTGTTGTTGCGTTCTTTATCATTTGCTCAATAAAACTAAATGTACTCAATGTTGTTCGAACAAAATGAAGTAAAAGTATCTTCTTTTTCATTCACTTATCTTGTTTCCTTATTTTTCCTTCATTTCCCCATTTGCCTTCATTTACTTATAATGATTCTGATGAAATTCACTGATATCTTGCACTAGTATATTATGAAAATACTAGTACCACTTATGACCTTACTAGGATAGTAATCAAAGGTGATATTAGTGGTCACATAGGGACACAATGAAGATGATAGAAATATGAACGAGGTTGGATTGAAATTGATGAACTAACAAAAGTGATAAGCTTTGGGACCAATGAGAGTTTTAAAAACCTTAAATTAGGGGGCTATGTTATTTTATGAACAAAGAAAAGAGTTAATTATATTGTTAGCTAATTACTTAGATGTGCTTGCATGTAACTATGAGGACATGCTAGGGTTAGATGCTTCCATTGTAATTCACTTGTTGCCACTAAAGATGATATTGAGCCAAAGAAGCAAAACTAAAGATGCTCCAAGCTAGATATCTTATTGTAAATTAAAAAAGATGTGAGGAAACTTCTAAAAGTCTGTTTCATTGAAGTATCTAGAGTGGATAGCCAACATTGTATTCGTCCTCAAGAAGAATGGGAAAATTAGGGTTTGTGCATACTTTCATAACTTAAATCCAGCCACAGCTAAAGCTATATTAGGAAAATATTAGACACGTAATAGAATATATGTAGGTTTTTGTTGATGTCTTTTGATGATAACAAAAGTTATAACAAAAGCATTTATATAGTTTTATTAAAGGATAAAAACAATAAGGTTTGAATTTAACAATGTATGCTTAATTAACCTAACCATATTTTGAGGTTTTAATGTTTTAGAAGCTCAAATGTTTTTTGGATGCAAAAACAAAGCTAATGTTTCCATATTTGAAGCAATGAACGAACCACATTAAAGACCTAGCTCCATGAATTGGATATAATAGGAAATTATATTTAGTTGTTCCACTCATATGTGGGACAAATATCCAGTTGAGACTTAAAATAATTTTTATAATTTTAATATAAATTTTTATCAAATTTGATGCCAAAAATATTAATGAAAATATTCTTGAAGCATGAATTCAAAGGATATACTTTTCTAAGGAATAAAGGTTTTCTAATAGAAGAAGATTTTGAAGCATGATTAAGGTGTTACAGAGACAAATGGAAAGGAAGATCTTGGACAACCTAATGAATCTTATAAGAATGAAAGGTAATCTTGCAAGGACTAGATGAAATTCATAATTGAGATGTTCTTCTTTCATATCTCTTATGCCAAGATATCAAGTTAGAAATATATGCACGGCTTGTACATATTCTAGAAGGATTTCCAACATTAAAAAACCACACAATAAGGAAGCAATTCAAAATTATTCTTGCTAGAGATTTCGAAGAAAAGATTTTCAATGGCTAGTATATTAGGTTCCTATCTAAATTGTTCAAGAAGATTGTTGAAGAAGAATTATGATTTGAAGGATTTACTTTAAAGAAAAGAGACTAATAACTAAGACAAAGAGTTGAAAAGCACATTATGAAAAGAGTTATAACACTCATGAGCTTATATGGGAATTTCTACTTCATTACAAAGCAAACAAGAGTTATTAGCAGCACTTTTAGAGGTTTACGAGAGGAATCTTAATTTTTTTTTTTGTACTAATTAGTAAGAAATTTTGTTATTGCATTTCCTCTAGCATTGGCTATCTTTACTTGTATCTATAGTAATTGAATAGAAATGATAAAGTATACTTGTAGGACTGCGTTCTAACATAGTTAGAAGCTAAGTGAGGCAATGTAGATTGCTATACTGTAGACGACGCAAGAGTTTTTGTACTTCTTCTTTTATTGGATTTAGTGGGACAATCGGTAAAGACAACCAATTTCCCTACTTAGAGCTAAAAGAGTGAATAAACACATAAGTTAGAACTAGTATGCATAGTTAAGAAATCTCTCTCTTCTTTCTATCTCTTTATTTATTGTGTTTATGCATTTTACTCTAATATAGAATCCGAAATTAACTTAGTACATTTGGATTATAATTTTGATAAGATAGAGATATTCAAAGTATAAACTAAATCTAATCACAATTTAAAATATTAAGAGGGTTTCTCAAATACAAATTTCAACAAAAGTTTTAGACACTGTTTCAATGGGTTTAAAATAAAATATTTACAAAAGTATTTTAAGTGACCAATTCGTCCTCCTTCCTTGCCTTTGGTTACTTAAATTTTGGGACCAACAAGATAATTTCCCTTTCCCTTATAGATGTCTTGGTAAATATTATAATTCGAAACCATCTTTTCTCATCCATGAATGGTTTCTAGAAAACAATCAAATTAAAATGGTGGAAGAAGATGAAATCAAGACACCTATTATAGGCACATTTTACTACAAAGTCATATCTTTTAATCTCAAATATATTGAGGCAACTTACCAAAGAACAAAGGTTACATGACATGCTCACAAAGAAGTTGAGGTGTACGTAAATGAAATGATTAACAAATGATAAAAGCGAAAGATTGTTTGGTAGTTTCGAGAAAACTCTTCAAAAACTTGCTTAAGTTCCAGTTGAAGTTTAATCTAGAGTAATGTACTTTTAAGGTAACTCTAGGCAAATTATTATAGTTTGTAGTCAGCTAATGAGGTATGAAAGTAGATCGAGAAAAGATAAGAGTTATACCGAGTTACTTCCTCTAAATTATATTGCTCAATTCATATCCCAGTTGACTGATAAGTGTCATCTTTTATTCAGGTTATTAAAGAAAAGTTCTACTATACAATGTGATAAGGTGTGTCAAGAAGGCTTTAACCAAAATCCTCTAGTAACTAATGGCTTCCACAACAAATTGCCCTTTATTCTTGTATTTAACAATACTTCCTAGTTAATGGGACGCATGCTAGGGTAGAAAGATGAAAGCAAAACTAAAAAGAACCATCTATTACTTTAAGTAAGTTTACTTAAAGGGGACAAAGGTTCTTAGAAGTGGAATGGGCCTGTTGTGCATTGGTATGGATCGTGCATAAGCTCAAACAATACCCTCTGCATTACTCTATTGAACTTCTCACAATGCATGACCTTTTAAGGTATTTGGTAGATACACCAACCTTATTTAGAAAAATCTCTAAATGGTAAAGACTATTATCAAAATTTAATATCACATATGTGAATTAAAGCTCAATTAAATGACAAGTGTTTATAGATCAACTTACTGAGAACCTAATTGAAGACACCCCTCTTGGATAAACAGGTTAATTTCCGTATGAAAACATCTTAGTAGCATAATCAAATAAAGAGTTTGAATCTTAATCTATCCATAAGTGTAAATTATACTTTGATTATGCTACCAATGTCTATAGAAGTGGGATTAGGGTCATTATAATGTCCCTCGAAGGTAATCAGTTCCCTGCATTTCAATATTGACATTTATATACACAAATAACATGGCAAAATATGAGAGTTGCATCATGAGCTTAAAATGACACTGCACATGGATATTGAAGACTTAGATGTGTATTGAGACTCTTTGTTAACCATCTTTCAAATTCAAAGAGAGTGCAAGACCAAAGATGCAAAGGTGAGCTAATGCCTTAGCCAAGTTGGCATCAATGATCCAAATCACTGAAGGTATAGAGAATCAACCATTTAGGGTGAAAGTTAAAGATGGAATTACGTTATATTTGGAGCTAAATAAGTCCCCAAAGAACAATCCTGGTACCATGATATCAAAAAATTTCTTCAAACGGGCAAGTGGCTAAAAATGCCACTACAAAAGGTGCAAAGACATTAAGAAAACTAACAAGCCTTTTTCTACTTAGTGGCAACACATCATATAGAAGGTACTTTAATACCACACTTTTGAGTTGAGTAGATGAGAAAGAGATTGAAACATTTATGAAGGATATCCCTCAAGGAGTTTGCAGGCCTCTTATGAACGAGCACATGCTTGCTAAAAAGATCATGGGATTAGGCTACTTCCAGATAACCATTGTAATAAACATGTAAGACATTATCATCTATGCCGAAATTAATCAAACAAGATAAATGCCCCTCTTAAGGAATTATAGTTATTATCTTCTCCTTAGATTTGTTTTAATTTGAGGCATGGAAATAATGGGGCCAATTTCACTAGAAGCTTTAAATGATCATTAGTTCATATAAGTAGCAATCAATTATTTCATCAAGTAGATTGAAGCATCATCACATGCCAACATCACCAAAGGGGTTGTAGATCAAAAGTGACATCATCGCAAGATGTAGAGCTCCTAAAATCAATCAATCAATGACAAAGTTGTGCCAGCAATTTGGGATTAATCACTGGAAATCTATTCCATATTGATCCTAGATTAATAGAACAGTTAAAAGTAGCCAATAAAAAAACATCAAAAGAACAATTGAGAAAATAGTTATCACTTAGAAAAAGGATAAATTACACCAGAAAGTCATAACGTTTGGGGTAAGTTCATTTTAGGTCACAAAGTTTTAAAAAGTTCAAAAGAGATCACAACATTTAGTAAGTAAATTTATTTTAGGTCACCACGTTTAGAGAAGTAGGTCAATTAAGGTCATCATTGGTATGTGTCAATAGAAGAAATATTTAATTAGAACTTAGAAAACCCTTATTTTAAGGTCCCATTAACATATATCAATAGGAAAAATATTTAATTAAATCCCATAAGACACTTTTCCAAACATTGTGACCTCTTTTAATCTTTTCAAAATGTTGTGACCTAAAATGAACTTACCCTCAAATGTTGTGACCTTCCAATATAATTTACCCTTTAGAAAAAAATGGCATGAAATACTACCTTTTAGACTCTTGGCAAATTGTATTTCCATTAGTCTCAACAGACCCAACTCCTTATTTCTTGGTATGCAAACTTGAAGTGATTTTAGCAATTAAAGTGGAAATACCTTCCTTCAGAGTTTTGGTAGATACTAAACTGGATGGAGTTGAATTGGTAGAAAAGAGGATTGATCAAATGAATCCCATTAATTGAAAAAAAAGGTTAACTACCCTATGCCATGGCTAGTTGTATCAACATAGCATTGCCTAAGCATTTTAATAAGAGGGTTTAACCACAAAGTTTTAAGGAAGGAGACTTAGTTCTAAGGAAGGTGCTACTTGTTGTATAAGACCCCAGAAGGAATCTTCCTCCTAATTTTGAAGTGCCTGTGTAGTGAAAAAAGTGTTGTTTGAATGAGGCATTAATCCTATGAGATATGGATGGTTCAAATTTAAAGGACCTTATAAATTCCGGTGCATTTAAGTTGCACTATGTTTAACGACTATCTTTAATGAATCAATTAAAGTTGGCAAGTTTAAAAGATCTTTTTTTTTGTCTATTAGTGATCTAATTTTCATTATTTTCCATCAAAGTGATAGGCCTAGAGATCAACAACATTGGGTTGAACATTGACCTACCGACTTCATCAATAAGTTTTCCTCTACTTATACACCTCTTATACACTTTAAGCATGAGCGTGTAATGAAAAATGAGGAAGAGAGAATCCAGAAAATGGTAAAGTTATAAAATATTTTGATACTTTGTTTATAATTTGAATTTCTTGAATGGAATGCATATTTCGAGGAATCAAATGAATGAATGGGTTGGTCTTATTGAATAACTCTAGGCTTTGTTGATTTACGAAGGTTGTCCCTTATAGGATAATCGTTTTTGGAAGAAGAAAGGATGCTTGACCATGCATTGGCATCATAAGATAACTTATAAGGTTAGACTTGACTAATGAATCTTAGTAGAATGAAAAGAATAGTGTCCTTCTAGTTAAATCAACTCCATAGGTCATCTTGCTAAACAAACAAGGAACTAGTGATGATTAGGCTTTAAAAGGTGGTCTACAGTTTACATGCTTCTAAAAGAGCCTAGTAACACTCTTAATTTAAGAAAAATTCATCATAGTAAGAATATTCTCTCTCATCATGAGTGCTTATGTAAAAGTTTATCTCTTTACAATAATCAATTTGAAAAGAGCATTATCTAAGTCTAAAGACCACTAGCAGAGAATAACATTTACAAGATGGCTAGCTTAGAGGAGTGCAATGCAATGCAATTGTAGCATCGCTAGCTTAAATGAGGGTTACTATCAATGTTGAAGGTTACTAACTCAAAGGAGCACCTGTCAATTTCAAAGGATTGCTATCTAAGAGGAGTACCTTTTTAGATTGAATGATCAAGTCAATGATTGTTAGCTCAAAGAGAAGCCATTCAAAATTAAAATTGCTAGCTCAAAGGGGAGCCATTGGTATTAGTGTTAGCTAGCTTGGAGGAGCACAATTAATACCATTATTTGCTAGCTTAGAGAAGCGCCATCAATATCAGTTTTTACTATCTCATGGGAGTGATATCAATTGTTAGTTCAAAAGAGTGCCATCAAATATTAGTTATTTTTAGCTTAGAGGAGTGCTATTGAGGATCAAATGGTCAATATTAGAAATTGATAGCTTGAAGGAGCGTCGTTTAAGTTCAAATATTGTTAAATCAAGTGCAAATTGAATTGTTAGCATAAAGGTGGACAATCATCATCCCCAATAGATCTTTGGAAAATGAAAGTCGTTATAGCCTTCTACTTTGTCTCTACCCTTTAACAAAAAAATGGAGTCTATTCCTTTTTCTTAATTGAAGATTTTTTCCAAACTTTGCCATAAAGAAGGGCAATTGTAGATACATCACTTTTGTTCTTTCCGTTTTTAAACTATGTGTGTATATTTATGTATATACATATATCATAAATTCTAAAAGATTAGAGTATATAACAAAGATTAAATGTTATGTTCTGCCTAAGTTACAAGATTTCACACAAAAAAATATTTAATATATATTTCAAAAAGGCCCAAGTATTACTTAAAATATTTTTTATTAAAAAAGGGGGCTTAAAATTGTGTTATTTGGGCTTATAATAATATTATTTTTATTATTAATTTGATGTGAACTCAATCAATTAAATGGCTCATAATAGAAAAACCTATTTAAATGGGTCTAGAACAAAACTCTTACAAGATCTTTGCTTGCATAACTGAACTGAGACACATGCCAATAAGCTGATGGAAATATGACACATGAGGAAGAAAAAGGTCATGGGATCTACGCTAAGTAAATGTGCATAAATGCATCTTTATTTTGTCCATGTAGAATACAGACGTCAGCACACAAGGGACAACACACATGTGATGTGTGGCATTGCTGCCATGTCATCCTCTTCAACCTCCAACCTAATGAATCCACAACTTCCATATCTAAACTAGCAAGTTCAAGGCCATTTTTAACCGATTTTGTTTTGCAATTTCACAAATTAATGGTGAAATTGCAAAATAGAAACGACTTACTGTACATTGGGGTAGAATGGGTGGTCTTAAGTCATATGTTTATTTAGCCATATCAAGCTATGAAGATAGAGAAGAAAAAATCACCATTGGTTATTATTTTCTTCAAAATCTAACTTCAATTTGGACAATTTTGGACAAAATTAATGCTTCTAAAGCAATATATTCATTATAACACACAAAATATTTGATTTTGATCCTCAGAATCACCGGAATCTTTGATTTTTTATCAACAGAAGCTCAATTAATATAAATAAGGATTGTTGTTGCTTCCCTTGGCACATATGAATCAAAGTAATGTTCTAAGTTAGGATTTTGAAGCTTTTCCTTTGAATTTCTCCTTTTACAGGCAAAATCAAAGTAAGCTATCACTACTGAGATAAAATTTGGCATTTGATAGCTTTAGTAGTGGAGCTTTTTCAATGACCTCTAATCACTGCTAGACCTTCGAACTGCCACTGCTATGCTTGAACCAACGACTTTTGACCATCTTTTGGGAACTTTGCTGCCACATAAGTGTTTACCATGCTCCATTATGCCCACCCGACGCTCTCCGCTATCTCTAACTACTGCTAAAACACCATTAGCCACTCTGACTATTGCTCCTATGTGCTACCAAACCATGACCTAGTCGGATTCAACTTAACCACATCGCTCTCCAAACCACAACCCTGGCACGCAAATCCTTGCTCTAGGTAAATTGTATTATTTTATTTGTTTTGTTTGTAATAATAATAATAATAATAATATAATAATAATAATAAAAGGGAAAATGGTGCATATGTTAACAAAAAAAAAAAAAACATGTATATAAATAGAATAATAATAAAGAAAAGATAATAACATAATAGCCATAATATATGTAATGCAATATAAGGGATTAATAATAAAGTTCAATTTGTTACATGCAAAAATGTATTTTCCTAAATATAAATCAAATTAATAGTTTTTTGAGGTTCTTTGTAAAACATATGTATTGCCAAAACAACAAAGAAACCAATCCATTAAAGTTTTTAAAAAAGGAACAATTCTTGTCTAATCCTGACTATAGTATGTAGGCATTTATAAGGTGACTTAAAAAGTAAGAAAGGAATTTTTTCCCCTTATCTTATAAATTTTATCTCAATTTGTAACATTTTTTATATAAAGAGTATTAAAGGAATAATTTTGACATTGAAAAATTTAAGGTGGTAACTGTACGGTTTTACTTAGATAGCCCTTGGATTTATGAACTCTAGTTTTTAAAAATAGTTTTACAAAGATCAATAGCTAAATTAGGACAAACTAATTCATTAATCATAATTTATTTTTCTTTCAACCTTGGTTTTTTGATAGAGAATATTTGGCCCTAACCTAATGAACCAACATCCTCCTTTTGGGCCAATGGACCCACGAAGAACCTCACCAGCAATTGGGCTGGGGAGCCCCACAAGGACCCTTGGCCCATGAGACCTTAACTACACGAGGACCTTGGCTTGGTGTTTAAGCTCTAAGGGGGCCACAGTCTGGTGAGGACCGTGACTCTTCATTCACCATAGCTTTAGCTTTGTGCACCGAGGATCACACCACTATGCCTTGCCATAATATCCTTAAAGGAACAACTCCTAACCGGCTATCTCAATCCCATACAAGGACCATATCAGGTACGAGGTCACTTGCCTCATGAGCCTAAGTCTACATTGAGACAAATAGACCCTCACCCCAAAAGGTAGGGGATGGGATCTTTAGCCACCTTATTCCATTCTCCCGAAGCCTACCACTGACTTAAGCATCCAAATAGTCATATTAGATTATCCCTCGGTATGCTACTGACCATATTCTATGTATATAGGCTCGTTGTGCTCCAACACTCCCTCTATCAAAGGATTACCACCTGCAACACAGTTCATGGCAATTATTAAAGTTTTTAGAAAATCAAATTTCTTTTAATTATTAGTTTAGGTTCATATCAAATGGGTTAAAGTTTGGCATGAATCAAAGTAAAAGGGATTGAACTAGAAACCAAAAGTTTAGGCTTGACAATTGTTTTAAAGATGTACAAGATAGTTGTTACATTAATGTTGTTAAGTTTTTGTATATTAAGCTAAGAAGTTGCGCGCTTACATGTAATTCGTAGGTACTTGTAGCTTAACAATTGAAGAAATTTCATTGGAAAGCCACATGAAAGAAAGACTTAACAGGTTCGCTGGTCCATCTAATAACGAGATTACCAGTCCAACTGAAGATGGCCACAAAATGAACGTAAGATGGGCTTATTGGTCCGGCCCCATTTGGGGCAAAAACTGCCATTTTCCGTACTGACTTACATGTGCATTTCTTACTGGCTTGCTAGCATGAGATGAAGATGAAGGACCGTACTTTTTCATTCTTATTTTATTTTTCATCTAACTACAAATTTGCCATTAAAGGGGTTTAATATAAGTTCCCCTTTTATAACAAACAAGAAAATCAATTTTTTATTGTTTATGAAATGACAACATGAGTTTCTACTCTCTCTTTAGGTGATCGCCTGATTAATTATTACCACATGTATTCATTACCTTCATGTACACAACTAAGCATGCTTCATTCTGTAAACGGGAAAGAATTGATTTTTGAAATTGTAACAGGCATTATTATCATGAGATCGACTATCACGCAACCCAAAATGATAAAACGCTGTAGAACATTGTATTACCTTTGATGAAAAGTTTATGATGAATGAAACGCTGAGGGAAGCTGGTGTGATGAATTAGGAGAAGAGGATGCATGGCAAGATATCTATAGTATATGGATAGATCGTACAACTAGAAAAGCATTATTTGAAACAAAGATGGTATAATCCAATAAAAAAAAAAGAGTATGTTGGAGTTGCTTCAGCAACTAGAAATGAGGAAGGGTAACTGATTATGAACTAAGCTGATTTTTTTTTTTCTTTTTTCCTAAGTTCAGGGGCTATTGAGTGTATGCATGGTTGAGGAACTATTCCTGAAGAAATTTTGTTTTCTAACTGATTATTTATCTTTGTTTCTGAATTAAATTAGCAAGGTCTATAATTGACATCGAGTCACTCTTCCATATTTTCTAGAAGCTCAACACCTTTTGAGAAGTTAATTATTATTTTGTTTGTTTACTTGTATCTTGTCCATTTAAGAGTAATGCTAATCATAAAGGAGATCAAGTAGTTTCAATTTTTAAGAGAGCAATGTATATATATGATTGGCAGTCAAATGCTCGTTTTTTCTCCAGAAGCAACTGTTTGTTATGTCCCACCTTTCAGATGTTTGCTTAATCTGTCCCACTTAACCATGGAACTCAAAAATGAGATGTGTCATTTTATTTTTCAACAATGTACTTATGTATAAGTAATATTCCTTGAAAATTAAATGAAATTATCCCAATGAAAGGTTTTATAACATTAATTCAAGCTATTCTTCATGCTCGCACATGTTGGAATAGCTTAACGATGATTCGCATTGGACTTTTGTATCCATAATGTCAAGTTCACTTAACTCTTGATTAGGTGTCTATACCGACAAATATGGTAACTCCATATCTTCACAACTTTGTTGACTAGCGGCATCTTCTGCTTCGATCCGTGGTTTAGGTGTTTCTTTTTTTTTTTTTTTAAACACCTAGTTTAAGTTTATATTCTTTATGTTATTTTTATTACTCAGAGTACCGATTCTCCATTTCACAAGGTAGATTTTTTTTTTTTTTTTTTCCAAAGAGGATCCTATTTTTAGTTTAAGAGATGTGACATTTTGGTTTGAGTATATTACTTCCAATTTTTTTTATTGTTGTCATCTGTGATGTTATACTTGATTGATTCTTTCATGGGTCCATGTATTTTCAGGGAAAAAAGGAAAAGAAAGAAAGAAAAAATAATGAAATTGGTACACAGTTTGAAATTGCCTGCTTAATTCCCATACTAATGGCAATGGTTCACGACAAAGATCATTTATGTTAATAATCATGATGAATGTAAAGGCTAGGTGGCAGGGAGTTTTTTTAAATGTCATGCCGTCTTCATATCCACTGCAAAAGAAGATATAAATATGTGTTAGTTGCCGGAATGCGACCCGCACATTGGCGTCCTCTATATCCTCCCGACTAGCTATATATGAATTGAGTTGTACAAACAAGGGTCCCTTCTAGTCTGTTATGACCTACATACCAAATGATAAAAATGGCAATAATGATATGATAAGGACCTTAGCGACACAGCGATAAAGAATTGTGAGGTATCTAGTCAGAAAAAGCTGCGCTGCGACGACAATTTGGTGGGGTTAAAAAGCAATTAACAACAATTTTATGGAAGTTTTACTAAGTGAAAGACGAGGTGGGTGACCCTTTTATCACATTCTCCTTCAAATTAAATAGAGGTGCATTTATATTGTCTTGCATGCATGTATAGGTTTAATTAAAAGCAAACATTCACTTCTTGGGGGTGTAATAGCTCTATTATTCATCATCATAAATAAAATACAAACAAAGACTTCACTTTCTAGGTCTCAAACCCTAACCCCAAAAAGAATCTTTTGGAATAATCAACCAAGTTTTATGTTACTAAGCGTCCACCTATTTTTTTTTCGATATTTTATGATGTTTCAGTTGACAAAAATTGATTCCAAGGAACTTTCTATTGCATTTTTCAATAGATCTCTTCTTGGAAGTATGAACTTTGGTTTGTCTCTTCCTGACATTGAGACTCGCACAAAATTTATAGTTTATTGGCAGCTAATACAGTTATAAAAGCTAAAAGGATATTAGTAAGAGGTGAGCAATGCGAGGTAGTTTTACTCCATCATAGAGTCATCACGATTTGTATTGCTAAAGCACAAAATCATAAATTAATATATGAATTCGTTCTCTTTGCTGGTGGATCGAGTCAAGAGTCAAGACCATAATCACAAAAATTTGTTCCAACTCAAATATTAATTACTTTGTGTTCTATATCCTATATTATTTAATTTGGCTAAATTGTTTAGGTGGGCATTAAAGGTTATTAGGTAGATTTTTAGTACAATTTTTTAGTAATTTACTTTCAAAGAATAGGGAACAGATATAAATATCTATATATGTACAGATACCCATTATGCAACTCGTCCTTGTATTTTTCTTCTTACTTATTTAACCCATGACTCTAATAGTATTTGATTTGATTTTATTCAATTAAAGATTTAGAAGTGGTTACGAGAACATTACTTGAAAAAGAGTTAATTCCTTGATTTTTTTTTTTTTTTTTACTACAATTAGAGATGGTGCACATTTATAAAAAAGGCAACCTTTTGAACAAAGGGATCATATCTTTTTATAAAGCAAATTTTTTGAAATATAAAAATGACAAATAGTCTAATATTATATTATGTTTGTCATTTTGATGATACAAATTGCTCCGTAGAAGTACATGATGGAAACATATATCCACACAACAGGTTACGAAGCATGGAGTTGTAGGTTATAATTGATAATTGAATCGAGATATTCCAAATAAAATTACAATAGCTGAAGATATTAAAAAGCAAAAATGCATTTACCAACTGTAGAGCAAAATGACTCCTTTTAAGGATTATGTGTCATTCAAAATTTTATTTAAATCTCTTCATGAAAAACCAGTGAAAATATAAGAGAGAAATCAAATGTAGCATATAAAGGAAAAGGCATGGTAAATGAATTTTTAGAATCCGAAGGTTTGATGGAAGTAGAAGAATCAAATCTTAGCTATGTGGCCGGTAATAAAGTAAATTTAAAGTTTGAATATGATAGTGAATTTGTGATGATAATAAAAACTACTGTATAGAAGGAGGATTAAAGGAAAAAAAAAAGAATTAATCATAAATTTTTTTAGGAGGGTAGTTGACAGGAGAATTTTCGAGATTGGATGGTCAATTGGAGTAAGAATGAATTTGTTATGAGTTATAGGGTAATGAGACCCTATAAAAAAGTTGCTATAAATCATCCTTATTGATGATCAGATGTGAGAAAATGAATTGGATAAGACTACTTCTTTCTTTTTTTTTTTTTTTTTTTGACAAGTTTTGGAGGCTTGTCAATCTCCTCAATAAGTGATTCAGGATATCCTTCATCTCTCGTTGTTTGGTAGGAGTCATGAGTAATCCTATATGTATTGGTATTTTTGGGATGTTGGAAATGCTTATTTGTTGGACTCTTATTTAATATACTACAGTTATGGTTATTATATTAGAATAGATACATGTGATAAGCAAGAATATGTTTGTATACTGTGTACCAGGCTTCGCATCTCATTCTTTAAATATTTCAAGTACTACTGATCGATACATGTACTTGTATTACGACCTATTGGGTTTTGGAGAACTATGTAGGATTGCCCTATTAAATAGCATCATACGAGATATAGGATTTATGTGTTTTTCTTTCCCTTGAAAAGATTTTGTTGAAAACTTATTTTTATAACTAGATGACTATATTGCATTTTTAATTAACTAAGTTTACTTTGAGGTGAACCCTTAGGTCCAAAGCATTTCCTAGTTGAGTTATGCTCATTTTGATGCGCTCTAGTGGGCAATGCTTACAAATAAGTATATTATGAAATCTATATCATAAAGAGGTTGTTTTATAGGTTCTATCATAACCCGAATCATAGAAATAAAGACATCACTATGCCAAAATTTTTATAAAATTCAATAATGAATTCTCATTAAAAATATGAATAAAAGCCCACCTGGCTAACATATTCACTATATATATCACTTGAGGTGATATATGTGATGAAATTGGTATGTCCTATGTTAATGGGACGTAAGGAAAATTCTCTTCTACTTTAGTAGATTTAGTATAAAGGCTTCTATAAAAAGGAGGGAATCATCAAATTAGAAAAAGGTAAGTGAGTTTAGGATAATTTCTTCTCACTCTTATTCCTTTTAAATTTCTTAACTCCCTCTCCTTGTCTATCATTTTTGATAAAGAATCAACAACCAAGATAAATAAATATGGAGAAATTGCATTTCTTTTTGTAATCCTCTTAGTTAACATAACTTACCTCACTCTTTTATCATTCAACAATAGATTTTACGAAATTGAGGTCACATAAGTCATAATCTACTTTATGCACTTTTCATGGAATCCTAAGTTCTAAAGAACCTTTATAAAATTAAGGAACTTTTTCCATTCAACAATAGCAGTATATCTTGAATTAATTAGTTAGGCACAAAGGCACTTTAACAAGGTGAGATGATAGACTCAAGCAAGGACTTTGACTTATTCAACAATAGCATTATATCTTATAAGAGACAACATAAAGGTTGATACTTCTAAATGAGACATTTTAGGAATCAACATAATATCAAACAAATTAAAATTATAAGGAAACTAACCAAAATTGAAGAAAGTTTTGATTGTCCTTACAAACAACATCTAATTATATCTTAGTAAGTTTGGCGAAATAGTCCATTAAGCTCACTTAGCTGTACAACTTTTGTGGATTCTAGCTGAAAGGCAGGTAAATTTCCTCCTAGGTTTCGTCTTTAATCAATTCAACATTCTGGTCATTACAAATCATCAAGTTCGAATAATCAAGAACTTGATGAATGTTCATCCATACAAAACAAACTAATATGATTTAAGCAAATCTTTGTAGTAAGATTGAAACTCCTAAGCAATACTATCTTCATTTGTCAACCACAAACCCCTCACATTTATAATCTTGGAAAATATATTCCCCACCATCCCTTTAACTGATGAAAGGATTTTATATCGTAAACTCCCTGCGTAAGTTGGTTAGCATGTGATCTATGAAGGCATTGCATCTCCTCTTGGCATAACACTTTATCAAGTTCATGTTAAACCCTAGATTCCTCTTCTAGCTCAGTATGCTTAATATTTTTGCTTTGAGGAGAACTTGGCAGCTAAGACAAAGAATTAATAACCTGTGACACTTTTTGACAAGCATATATGCTTATTATATTAGATTGGATCTACAACATGCCAAATTTTTCATTAGACCTTAGAAATGAAGTAGTTCTACTCTACCTAACTTGTTTCCTTCCACGATATCTTTATATCCTTCCTTTAATTATCATTTGATCTCATACCGAAACATTTCCAATGCCACCGATCTCTTTTGTCCATCTTTGAAACAAGTAGGGAATAATTAGATCCATTGGTGGCTAAATGAGTAATTTAAGGGTTTGAGAATTTTTTAATCCATTCTGGCTTCATTAAACTTCTATCATACCACTCTTTTGTGACTACTCCCTCATTCCTCTTACTACATCATGTAAATCTCCGGCTTTGGTAACCAAGTCTAATATATTATAGTCAAACATCATATATGGAGTTCTAAAATTTTTCTTATTGGTTTTGCTCACCTCAACTTTTCTCCTCTAGATTAGAATTTTCATTAAGATCCCTAATAACCAGTCAGGCTTCCTCAATATAATGTTATTTGTCTCAATTTATCCTAGAACATTAACCAAGAAGAAACTTGTGATTAGATGATAACATGAAATTCCCACACTCTCACAATTCATCGTTTGAATCCATGAGTCTAATATATAAGCATGAACTAGAAAATTCTAACATTAATATCTTCTCTCCATCATAACAAAAGACACCAAACAATCCTTGAATTCCACACATTAATGCTCATAACATACTCCCCTTCTAATTCTTCCACATACTCCAATTTGTTTTGTTTCCATTAAGAAAGAAAGGTTAGGTCTATGTTGATGAATCCTTCTCTTAAGCACTTTAACTATCAAGGATTGACACAAACCCTAAAGTTCCACGATATGTCGATCATGGTGATTTGGTGGCAGCATTAGTCTACCCATATCTAGAGGTCTCAATATATTCTACCTAGTAACCTTTACTTGGTTACTTTTTAAAATTAACTTTTCCTCTAACAGAATTCCTAAGCCTAACTTGCATCCTCTTACTTCTAGTTGGCTTTTTACATGTAGGATCACTTTTGGATTCAATGATTGCAATACTTTTCCCTTTCTTCTTGCCAATATTATAATTAAATTCCTTATTGTCTTCCTAGGCTCGCTTAAGGGACAAGTTGCTAACAACCCTTATAATTGGGAAGGAGATTATAAGTTTATTTTTGGGTAAAGACATAAGGAAGTTGATGTTCATTCAAGATATCAATGTTTAGATTAATTTATAACTAATTTTCCTAAAGAGTCAATTATGGATACCTTTTTTGAATCACTTTACAAAACATTGATTCTCCATTTTAATCACTTGACATGTTGATATTTTAAATGAATTTATCCTCAAACCTTGATTCCTCTTTTTAACCTCTCAAAATTTTAATACTTTAAATGTATTTACCTCTAAATATTAATACTTTTTTTTTATCTAAATTACCCATGTGGTAATAGATTAAACTTTCCAAACTTTTTAGGCTTTAGTCTAGTTGTTGTGCGCTTTTGTGACAATCAAATTAATATTTAGGTACATTGTCACATTTGGAAGTTGAACATTATTATTTGCAATTAATTTTCCAAAGTTTAAAAGTGTCAATATAGTATTTGGATTTTTGTAAATAAATGCCTAAACTTTACTAGGTTTTGCATTTAACACCTAAATTTTACCACTTCTTTTCATTTAACTACTAAGTTCAAGTAATGTAAGTGAACTTGAAAAGCTTATATATTAAAATTGACACTTTTAGAGTCTTGGTAATTAATTACATTATTTGACATATTCCAGGTACCATATGACACTTAAACTTAATATTTAATTAAATCGTGTTTGTTGATTGCTTATATATTGCATCTGTATGATAGATCACATGTAATTTAACATCACGTGTGATTATATACAATAGTCTATACTAGAATGTTTTGATTACCCTTCTTTGTATTTCATTTCATGTCGAATTATATCTGAGAAATTTCATAAGTTCAACCAAAATCAACGACATACAACTAGTGTTTAAAATCTATAAACAAGAACAATCTAAATCTAGTATCCTGAGAAGACTACGTCGGGTGTGAGGGTTACATCACTAATCTAGTAAACACATCTACTTCTTAGTAAAATTGACTACCTAATCCACTATTGCATCAGATTCATGAGAAATATATCTCAAATGTACATGGGGTAAAAGAGATAACTTCAATTTAATATCTTCTATAAGAGACTTATAAGTTCGATTCAATACTAATTTCCACTAATTATAGCTTCCACAACACTAACAGTATCTAATTCCAATATGAAAATGTCCAATGAATTGTCCTTTACTAACTTTAGTCCATGAAGAGTTGCCAAGTATTCAGTCATTTCAACATTTAGCAATTGCACCATTTTGGAAAGGATACCCATCACTTCCCCTGATGCATCTCGAGCCACACTCATGCAACAATACTAAATCTCTCATGTAAGTACATCAACGCATTAATATTCAATATTATAATGTTAGGCATCAAGGTGTTTACCAAAACTAACATCATATGAATTTTGTTCTTCCTGTACCTATACTTTGACTATATTTTCATTTCTTCTTAAACATCTCCACTAATCCAATGCTAACACTAAATTTAATTACAACTCCTTTAAGGTAAACTTTTTAAGCTCCATGCATCACTTCATACCTCTCTTGTTGAACGATGTAGATGTTACAATCTTGTTTTGATGAGAAAATGAATTGCACAAATGTTCCGTAACTTAATTAAGTTATATTTAATAATGTAAAGACCAACATGGCTCATATATAAAGCTAAAGCGTGTTCAGTCCCTAGCCACATATAATCCTACAGTATTACATATAAAGCTGTCTTTAAAGAAAGGCTTCTATAAAATGTTTGTCTAAATATGCCATATGAACCATTTTCTATAAAAACTACTCATTAGCAGTAGTATCATATATAATATTACAAAGACGTACCTTGTTCTTTTTATTCATAATAGAAAACCTTATACATAATACATATATATATACAAACTACGACTTGAGAACAAGCCTTAACAAAAAACATATACTTCAAAAAGATCTTTAAGAAAAGTTACATTATCCATAAAACACTTTTCCTAATCTATTACAAAATGATCATCATTAAGATCGGGGTCTCCAATCCTCCTGCTCATCCAGAAAGTCCTCAAAATCAAGCTCATAACCCAACTAAGAGTAAAACTCATCTTCATCAAGACCTGAAATTTGAAAATCATGAGCCAAAGGCCTAGTATGCTAGTAACACAAGTAAATACAAAGTAACAAGCACACTAAGGCTAAATGCAACCAACAACCAATAATTTGATTATCTTTAATTAAGTAAACCAATCAGCACTAGAGTGTTCAAACTTTAATTTCAATCCTGGGAAACTTGAGGGTCCTTAATAACAATAGGCAGCCCGAATACCTATATCTTCTATATCTAACTAAAAACAAATAGTAGCTTCATCTAGGATTCACAGTCATTTTCCATCTTTACTTAACTTAATCCATAATATCACCTAGTTCAACTGGACCCATAAATATGAAGTAAATCATATCATTTCCTCTTAAGAATAAATAAACATTATGCTGATACCATTACCTCTATCGACTACTTGTTGAGCCACTTATAAGCATCATTGCATCATGACTAGGGTAGCTTAAGCACCTAACTACTATGTTAACCTCATTAACAAGGCTGCCGCTCCTCGGACCAGATTTAGCAGCACACGCATAACCATTTCAAACATATTTAGGTCATCATTGATATTAATTGATTCAAGTATGCATAACCTAACAACCATCAATCAAGCTACTGCATACCTGAAATGTTTGATAACAGACTAGTAGATACACTCAACTAAGAAGAAGAATCGATAAGAAAAAATTCAATTCATATAAAATTGAACATTAATCACAAACAATTCCTAAGCTCTACATCTAATATAAAACTTGAATAAAATTAATATTAAATTTTAATTTAGCATTTATACACACAACATATATATTATATATATATATATAATACATTCCTTTTATTTTAAATTTTTTTAAATAATATTATCTTTTTTTAAAGGTACACGGTCGTGCATACCCCCATGTTCCCTGTATAAGAGAAACACTGTGTAAAACAATTCTTGTGTTTTGGTTTGTGAATTTGATTAGAGAAAAACACAACTAGATAAGAAACGTCGTGTTTCACCCATGTTTCTACATTTAACTAAGCACAATGTCAAATGGAAAGGTACACGATTTGATACATGGGGTCATGTTTCTGTCGTGTTTCTCATGTAAGTCAAATCTCAAAGATCTCAGAGAGAAGCACGGCTAGATAGGTCATGCCATATTCTAGCCGTATTTCTATGAATTTTCATTTCCTGAAGTAAATAGAGAGAAGCATGGTGAGATACATGAGACCGTGTTCCACCCATGTTGTCTTACTTTCTTTCTTTGTTTACACACAGTGAGAAACGCGATTTGATACATATGGCTTTGTTTCCACCATGTTTCTCCTCGAGTAGTAGTATTTCGAGGGCTCGATTGGATACATGCCCAAAACACTACCTTGTGTTTCTCTTCGAAAAACAGGGCATTCATAAATTGAAACTTAAACTTCAAATTTTCACTTGTATTAGCTTACAAACACTTGTTACACCAACTCAACAACATCAGACATACATAAACTCTATTTTTACTTCATCTAAACCACTTTAATAACTTTTTCTTCCTTTTTAGAACAACAAACTAACTTCACTAACTCATTCATCAACTCAAAACAGCTTCAACACATTCCATAACTTATCTCTCACAACTTCAAGGATCTATCTACTTCTATAAACCAATTAGCACACCAAAACCACATTTCACTCTTATAAACGTTCATTAAAACAGGGTATCATCTTCAAGAAGAAACAAATTATTATATGATCTTAAAAACATGAAAGATTTACCTTGTTTAGCCTTATGTTAAGGACGAAGTCTTGAAGAGAGCTTGGGATAATTTTTTTATAGAGATTTGGTGAAATTGGTTGGGTTTCTCTTTGTGAAGTTAGGAGTCTCGGTTTTTGCCTATTTTGGTTTGTGATTGTTCTAAAAAATTTGCTTTGTTATTACACTATATTTGCTTTATTGACTTTTGAGGTGGCTACTTTAGGAAAAGAAAGAAAAAGGCTAGGACTTATGTTTGGATTTGGGTGTATGGGCTTAGGTTGGTTCAAAATCTGCATGGGTTTGGTTTTGTTTTAAAACTTAGGCTTAATCTTACACACAACAAACAATAAAATACTAACTCTAAATCATACTAACACATTCTAACATGTAATATAACACAAATGCCAACACATCATATTTTATTAACTAAATATTTACTATTAATTTCATATTTCAAGCAAGCAAAATATATATACATGCGAATTAATTAAGCATTAGAATTTTAGATATTTCAAATAAGCAAAACTTATTTTTAATATGTTTGGGTTATGTGTGTATATAAGTTTGTGTTTCTGTGTTTTAGGTCAGTATGTACAGAGGAAGTGCACCGGCTCACCGATACAAGAAAAGGACTGATGTTCTTAAATACAAAAAAAAATTGAGGGGAAGACTACAAGCACGAAATGTGGACCAGCTCGCTGGTAGGATTGGGACCGGCGCGCCTATGCATGAAAAAATAGTCGTTATAAGATTTGACATTCGACTGTTAGTTGCCTTTTTGAAGGCAATTGCTAGCTTGTTTTATATGCCTATAAATAGAAGTGTTTTGAGTGTTTTTGTATAAGAGAGTAAAGCTTAATTAGTAAAGATTATGTGAAAATATTCTCTCAATTTATATATTTTTTTATTGAGCGAATAGTGCCATAGTGAGATTGTAAGGCATTATTCACACATTTATTTATGAGTATTTTTGTAAAGTCCTCATGTACTTGAGGCATAGGTAAAGTCCTTATATGTTGAGGCACTTATGAAAGTCCTCTTGATGAGGCATTTGTTGACGTCTTTTTTGTGAGGCAATTGTTTAATAAATGGATGGTATGAAGTCTTCCTTGATTGAGACAATTGTGAATCATAGAGGGGGCGAACTCCACGTTAAATGTCGTGGTGATCTTCTCCTTCCCTCATCTCTTTATTTATTTTTTGTTTTTTATGTTGTTGAAATCGCATGAAATGGGCATAAAATGGCATAAGAGCTTAAAATTGGTTAGAAACTTGATTTCACATATTAGCATAGTGGTGCATGGATTTTTAACAATTGGTGGTATCAAAGCTAGTATCTAAGGTTTAATACTTAACTGTATCTTAGAGCAAAGTTTTTGGGTTTAAAACACTAGGCGTGTAGGTTTTGTGCTAAAAATAAGTTGTTTATTAAGTGCTAAAAATAAGTTGTTTATTAAGTGCTAAAAATAAGTTGTTTATCTAGATGCTTAACTAAGGGAAAGTGTTAAATTAAGGGGAAGAAAATTGTACAATGATTATCCTTATCAAAAAAGGAAAGATTGATGAACCATGTGAAGGTTATGATCTTATTTTGTTGAGGAAATACATTGCACAAATGCTCAATGACTTAAGTTAAGTTGCATTTAATAAGTTGTTTATTACACATAACTTGCGGAACCTTTAATTAAGCATTATATATTTTATCAAATGAGCTTTAAGTGAATACTTAATTAAGGGGTAGTGCTAAGTTAAGGGGGATTAATATTAACAATAATTGTTCTCATAAAAAAAGGGGAGCTTGTTGAACCATGTGGTGGTTACAATCTTGTTTTGATGAAAAAATGGATTGCACAAATGCTCCACTACTTAGTGAAGTAATATTTAATAAACAAAACTTATTTTTAATATGTTTGAGCTATGTGTGCATACATGTTTGTGTTTCTATGTTTTTTTTTTATGTTTTCTCATAGTGCATATAAAGGAAGCACATCAACTCATCGGTACAAGAAAAGGAAGCACGGTACTCGAACAAAAGAAATTGAGGGGAAGACCGCATGAGCGAAATGTGGGCTTGCTAGTAGGACTGCAACAAGCTCACTGGTGTGTGAAAAATAGTCGTTGCAAGATTTGACATCCAACCATTGGTAAGCTTTTTTAGGACAATGGCTAGCTTATTTTATGAGTCTATAAATAGAGGTGTTTTGTGTAAGAGAGTAGAGCTTAATTAGTAGAGATTATATGAAAGTACTCTCTCAATTTGCATTTGTTTTTATTGAGTGAATAGTATCATAGTGAGATTAGTAAGCTAATTTTGTAAGGCAATATTTACACATTTATTTTTAAGTATTTTAGTGAAGTCCTTATGTGTTTAAGGCTACGTGAAGTTCCATGTGTTGAGGCATTTGTGTATAGTCCTCTTGATGAGCATTTGTTAAATTTCTCTTTGTAAGGCAAATTGTTTGATGAATTGATGGTGTGAAGTCTCCTTGAGTGAGGTAATAGTAAACTGTGGAGACTAGGGTCATCCACATAAATGTCGATATGATCTTCTCTTTCCCTTATCTCTATATTATTATTATTATTATTATTGGATAAATTACCAAAAGGTCTCAACATTTGGGGATAAGTTCATTTAAGGTCCCAACATTCCAAGAGGTTAAAAAGAGGTCCCATCGTTTGAAGAAGTGGGTCAATTTGGGTCCCCAAGGACATGTGTCAATAGGAGAAGTGTCTTCCTAGCTTTAATTAAATATTTTCTCCTATTGACACGTGTCCATGATGACTCAAATTAACCTATTTCTTCAAATGTTATGACATCTTTTTAACCACTTGAAACGTTAGGGCCTTAAATGAATTTATCCTCAAATGTTAGGAACTTCTTGTGTAATTTATCCCATTATTATTACATGAATTGGGAATAATATTGCAAAAGAGATAATGGTTGGTTATGTAAAATTAAAATCAATTTAGAAACTTACCTTATAGCTTCTGCATATGTGTACCACCCTAGCTGTTTTTCGCTTCCTAACATCTCTTTCCCAAATAAGCTATGCCACCTACACCACTCTACCCATCACCTCAATATCTTTACCACCCAATAATTGTACTCTATTAGCATACTGACTCATGGGTAGAGGATTATAGCATGTTCAACTGACTATAATTTACCATAAAACAAATAATCCTTTTCCATGGTTACATGTTGTTTGGCTAAAATTTCCAAGACAAGTAATAAGTTATTGTACAGTCACCATTGAAAATGTTTTACCTTTCGTTGCACATCTAAATTCCAAAAAAGTTTCCACTCTTTTCCAACCTTCATATCTAGACTATATAGAGAAAAATATATCCATACTTTATTGTACACCCACCACTCCTTATGTAAGATAAAAAAGTGTATCTGGACTTGCCCATACAAGTAAATGAATCCCCTTAATTGCATTTTTCTTTGAATCTAATAACAAAACCAATGAAGTCCTTAAATCCCATAGGTGACCTTTTCTATTAATAAGTGAAGCAATATACAAATTCAAGTCTTGCCTCATAGCACATGAAATCAAATGAAAATTCCTTCATAAGGGAATAACCTATCCTTCTATACCTTCATTGAATCACCTCTATTAATTTGTCATATTGATTCCTTAAAAAGAGTGCCTTAACCTTCTAAAATACCTAAATAGCCCCAAGATGCCTACCTCCTTTTTTTTGGCTTCACAAAACTCCAATTTGTGTAAGTAAAATTTTCCCCAAAACCTTTACCTAAAGAGCAACTAAGGAATTCTAAAGTCATTAAACTAATTTAGATATAAGCATTAAAGTAAATAGATGTAAAACTATTATTCCTAAGCTACTTAAGTCTTTAAGACTTGTAAGCATTATTAAATTAATCCAGTGAACCTTTTCCTCTCCTTTTGTTGTCCCCATCAAAATGCAGCAATAAGATTGTTCACAGAATTACATTATTTCTTGGGAAACTTAAAACAACCCATCAAATAAGTGGAAATAGCGAAAGCCACTACCTTAATTTAAGTTTCCCTTCTCGTTTGTTAAGCAAATGTTGATTCCAACCTTGTAGTTTAGCTTCAATCTTCTCTTTGACATACTTAGTGCATTAGCCTTATAGTTACCCCAAATTTAAGGCAAACCAAGATACTTCTTGGATGATCTATTACTTTAACTCCTAGTAACTATTTCACTTGTCTTAGCTACTTAGGAGTATTACTAATAAAGAAAACATTAGACCTTTTAATTTTCATGAGTTGTCCAAAATACTACATAATAGTCTATTACTGTTCACTTGAGTAACTTTAAACTAGAGTTTGAATTGCCCAACAAAAATAATGAATTACCAACAAACAACAAATGAGTAATTTCAAGACACATTATTTTAGGACTTAAAATCCCCTAAACTTTCTTCCTTTGCTAGATGATTCAATCTCTCTGATAAAACATCCACATCCAGAATGGAGAGATAGGGAGATAAAGGATCTCCTTGTCTCAAGACACTCATAAGAGTAATATGTCTACCACCTCTCTATTAACTATAATATTATACTCTACCATCATGACACACCACCTAATAAACTAATCATTCAAATCCAATTCTTAAATCTCTAGTCCGCCATAACAACAATCCACTAGCAATACTATTAGAAGGGACATGAAAAGAGAAAGCATATTGCATTATTCTCCTTACTCCATCAGCAAAAGTTGATTTATTACCGGTCTCCATCAGGAAAACAACTCTAGGATTATAATTATTTGCTATTGAAGTTTCAAGTACAAAGGGAAGACCTAATCCTTGACAATTCCATCTTAAAAGCTTCATATCCACAATGTGGTTGTTGAAGGCCACCCACCACAAACCTTAATGGAAATCCCATATAATCTTCTTATGATGAGTAATCTCCAATAGTTTATTCATCCTTCATTTGGGTTGTTCCTTTCCCATCCTTAAACTCACAAAACGACTCATGTGAAACCAATTATCTAACCTTTAACCATTGAAATACCCTCTTACTTTAACCTTTGCATACATGTAGAAATTCATTTTCTTATCCTCTATTCAAAGACAAATCCTGCAATACTTTTTCCATAGAATGAGGCACAAGGATAGCTAGATCAAACATTGATATGGATTGTAGGTAATCAATAATAAGTTAAAAGTCTCAAACTCAATTCCAAACTATGATTGTGAAGGCAAGCCCACCTATAGAGACTACAATATAAAGATTAAGTAATCATCTGATAAGGATCAACGAGTAGTACTAACCCTTCTCCTAAGGTTTACCTAATAAAAATTAAGTTTATAAAGTAACTAATAGTTATTTTAGTGATCAATCACAAGTCAAGAATCAAGAAAGATTTACCAAGATGAAAGAAATGTCTAGATTCTAAATCCCTTCTAAGTATCTATATGATTCCTCACAAGATAATTTAAGTAAGTATTGTAATTTTCTTGAACGGTGGAAATTCCTAATGTAATTCGACATCTCTATCTAGATTATTGAATTCTAATCCTAGATTGATTAACTAAAATGACATTCTAGATAAACCCCTTAGAACAACATTATTAATATGAGATCTCCTTATTATATTTGACCATAATCTTAGAGATTATGTCATTCTATGTTTAAGATTGCATGCAACTCCCTCTAATTGTTCAAATACATTCACTAAAGCAATCTATTACTTAACTAAAGTGAAATTGATATTAAGATTAGCAATGATAGCAATACAATTAGATTCAAAAAAATCAATCAATAATTTGAAAACAATGAAAGGCAAATCACATTGAAAACTAAGGATCATCAAATTCTAGAAGAAGAGTTTTACTCCTCCATGGAATCAACAATAATAGCACAAGGGTATAAACAAACATCAAAATAATACAATTAAACCTCTAGAATAATAAATTCTTGCAAAGTAATTGAAGCTTGAATCTTAACTTGCTTAAATTCAAAGGTAAATTTTGATAGTGTCTTTAAAAGTTTAGATCTTTCTTCAATATAAAGTTCCTTTATGGTTGAAATTAGAAGTTTCTTTCATCTTGAATAGGAAAGTCATTACCTTAGTGAGTAGAAAGTGGATCTTCTTAATTTAGAAAGTGAAAATCTTCAAAATAGGAAAGAAGTGTTTTTGTGTTAGAAAATTAGTCTTCATCATTAATCAAAAGAATTAAATCTTGAAATTTTCTTAGAATAACACTAAAAATACTCTCCCCTACATTTACACCACTTTCCCTTTTAAAAGTTCGAACCAAAACGCATTGTAAATTAGGTCAAGACACGACTGTGACATAAACATGTCATTGCCCGCATCCCTTTCTATAGAACTTTTGTGAATCCAAGACCTAAACAAGATGCAAATGCAACACAAATGGGTCGTTGTTCTTGTCTTTTTCTATCTAATTTTGCAAAATATCTCATTGTGCATGACACAGTTGTGTCACTGCCTGTGTCATTTTCTGCCTTCTTCAAATCTTGATCAAATCACTTTTAAAGTGTGCAAAATTTGATCAAATCCTTCCTTTTGTCTTCTAATATGATTTGAAAGCCTGAAATCACAAAGAAAAAATTTTTTAAGTGCTATTTTCATAATTTTAGTTATTAAAGTACCCAATTAAAGCATAAGTTAGCACTTATAAATTGCAATCAAATAGTGTTTATCTGACCTTGTAGAAATCTAATTCAAATCTGGAAATGGGTCAGGACCATTATCTTTCAAATGTATTTCCACTATGAAAGGGGAATATAAGTTACTGGTTTTAGGTAGCAAAGGTTTTTGTTAGATGATACATGAAGAGGTATTCATAGAAGAAAAAGACTAATATATTAGAAGTTGCCAAAAATATAGATGTTTCGGTTTCTTATGGGATGATGGAAAACAAAGGAGAACAAGCTTTCGTAGGTGTACAAACAATGGCTTTATCATTGGGAATAGCTAAAGGCGAATACAGTTTAGGAGTAGTAGAATTTGGTTTTAGAGGAGACTTAAGATCAATAATTTGGAAAGGTTATCTATATTTGCTACCATCAGACCCATGTCACAATTCTCTTCCACTTTCCTCTAAGAAGCACCCTCCACATCTCTTTCTCTCATGGTTGTCAAACTTAGGAGTCAACTCATATGTTTTTACGAGTTTATGAGTTTGTGAGCCCTTTTCAATTCAACTCATACAAAAATTCAATTACTAAGTTGACTTGTATTAGAATCACTATTGTATAATGTAGAATTTTTTAACTCACGTATGTATACACGATTCTACCGAGTCTATTTTCTGGCCTTTAGCTTAAGGTTGTATGCTTGTGGACCACTATCCAACAAAATGCAAGCCAAAATCCTCTTTATTCCAGCCATTTGCTTTTCTCGCTAAAGTTAATTAAAAAATATATAAAAAGGTAGGTTTTTCTCTTCATCTTTCATTTAGTTTTGAGTTTAATTGTGGCCATCACTAGTCACCATAAGTTTATCTACTTTACTCAAGTCATTTGTTGTGTTCTCCGTCTCCTTGTTCGTTGTTCTCTAAACTTTGTTCTCAAGTCATCTCCTTGTCTAGTGGCAAAGCAAAGTTAAGGTAGATCAACTATCAAGTAAGTTCTCTATCCTTTGTTTTCAAATCTGAGTTTTACATTTAATATTGAACAAATTTCAAATGCATGCAAAAGGCAGTTGCAATTTTTGTAAACTTGCAAACTTAGTTCTCCACTTCTTAATCAATTTAAGCTTTGAAGAGTCTTATCATTTTCAGCCTTTTATTATTTTTGCATCCTTTGAAATTGATGTCGGTCTTGTGTTGTTACATTGATAGACAATTCTAAATTTTTTTCTAGTGGTCAAACATTGGATAGTTTGGGTGCACCTTAAAAAAATTTCTATAAACATCTTTATATACTAAATTCCATATAATAGATTTATTATTGTTTTTAATTTTATATTGCAAATTTTTGTTAATCTTTACGAAGGTATGTGTTTAGCAAAAGGAAAAAAAAAATTTCAATATATGTTGGTTCAATTGTTTCAAAAGTTGTCCGCTGCACTTCTCTTTGATGCTATGGATTGTCTTTTTATTCATAGTAAGGTTAGTTGAATAGCTTGGGATGAGTATTTAATTAAGGAAATAAAATAGATATTGATGTTGCTAAAGATGAAGCACAAATGGGTAATTTAGAGGATGTGGATGCTATTGGTAGTAGTCATGATGTTGACATTAATGATGATGATGATGATGGAGATCGAAGAGCGAGTGGTAGCTTCAATGATGATAAAGCAGCGGATGGTTTGTTTTGGCTTTGTACTTTATTATAATAATTTATGTTTTAGTGAATTTTACATTGAGAATATTGTTTTAATTATTTATATTACAATTTTATGTATTACCATAGCGAGTTATGTTTGATTATCTGTACTATTAAGTGTAGAAATTTTATTAGGTTGTTAATTGTAGCTAAATTGATGCTGAATTTTTTTTTTCATGATTAATTTGAAGTCCTCATTAGTACAATAAGTATGTTTATAGTTTTTTCAAGTAAATTTATATTGGTTATAGATTCTTACAATCCTATTTTTTTATTTTACATTTCGATTCTACGGATCCCCTAACATTATAGGAAGAAACTTGAGTTTGACAACCATGCTTTCTCTATTAATAGCCTAGAAACCATCCTTCACACTTAGAGCTTTCATCTAAGATCCATAAGAATTACTTGAGCAACTCTTGAAAGAACATTATCTTGCATTGTACCCTAATCTTCCACAAACAAAGCTAAATCAAATAATATCTCATATTTGAAGGTAATTTTATACCTCTTCTCTTTATATCAATTAATCCACATATCTTTTCTAAGTGGTTTATTGCAATCAATTTTAACCCTTACCCTTAAAAAGTTCCTTCTCACTCTATTTTCCCTCATAACAAGTTCATAATTAATAAGAATCCCTAAGGATGCCCTAATAATTATGGTATTAATAGGGGTTATTTGGTCCAATTTAAGGTCATGAATTTGAACATGTATAGCAACTAAGACCAAATCAATTTCATTAATATTATAAATTAGGTCTCTAAACATCCATAACAAAACTGTGGCCTAAAACTAGCGTTGTACAAGCGATGCGGGTTAACGGGTTGTGCATGCCATCCTTTTTAACCCACAAAAAAAAAAAAAAGAAAAGCAGGTCATACTAAGATTTCAACCCACATTAATGTTTAGGTCATTTTAGCCTACTCTATAACTCACAAGTTAAAGAGGGCTAACTATTATAGGTCGAGTTGGCTTATAAACTTGTATGAATACATTTATATATTCAGTTGTTCATATACATCATGTTGATAAATATTATATTTCAAGCTTTAATTTAAATTTAAATTAGGTTATTATATAGATGATAAGTGATAAGGAGATATCAATACTTTTGTAGTGAAGGTATTATTATATGTCATGCTCTTTGATATTTTATCATCTAAGTGACACATTTAAGTTATCAATTATTTAAGTGAAATTAAAGCAAATATCTCCAAAAATTTGTGAAAATATGGATCTTCTATTATATATAAATAATTTTTATCATATTTAAATGTAGCATATACTTCTAGTATAATTATATTATGATATTAAAATTTATTTTTTCTTTGAGAAAAAGAGAGAGAGAATATTAATAGGTTGTGGACTAACCTACTTAATCCACCAACTCATGTGAGGTGGGTTGGGCTAGAAATTATGGCCCACATAACCCATGAGTTAAAGCAACGTTAGATGGGTTGGCTCACATAGCCTACTTATATAGATTTACCTCAAAAAAAATAAGTACCTTCATCATAAACACTTCTCAATATCTTTAGTGGGCATTACAACTTATGGTTACTAACTCCTTCAACTTTTTCCGTCAAATTCTCAAGATCACTCCCAACACCATCTTCTACACCAAGTCACTCACAATGATTTGACTCGGCCAAACTTCATCTTCTTCTTCCTTGAGACCCTTTCCACTTTCTCTCTCTAACCCTTCTTCTTTCTCTCTTTAAGCTCCAGCCATTGTCCTGTTTCAACTCAACCCAACACCTTCAAACCTAAACACATAAAGGAACTCCGTCTTCATCATCTTTGAGACCTTTTCCACTTTCTTTTTCTAAGCTCTAGTCATCGTCCTCTTCAAACTCAACCCAAAACCTTCAAACTCAAACACAGAAAGCAACCTAAACTTTGATTCACCTCTCAAACCAGTCTAAAGGGCAAACTGAAACACCACCGTAATTTGGACTCAACTCAAGTAGAAACCACCTTCACTAACCACCACAATGGCATCACTTAACATGGACCCATATTTCATATTTCATTTGAGCAATCCTTCACCAAATACCACTTTTCTAACCATCCCCATTCCCAATACGTCACTACGACACCGACATCAACGGATATGAACTCACCCACTCTATTGAATAGATCATAATAGAACGATTACCATGGTATAAACAAAACTAACTCCACTGCTATTTTCGAATTGCGTCTAACCTAAGATTGAACCTTATCTGTCTCTTCACTCCAAAGGTAAGAGAAGATCATGTGCATTGCACACGACATTTGATGAAAAAGGTTAACAACGTTAGTGACAGACGATTATAATGTCTTATTTGACTTATTTAATCAAACATTTGTTACTTTTTTTAACCCCTATAAACTTTGATGCCTTAAATGAACTTAACCCCAAACATTAATGCCTTCCCATGTAATTTTCCCCATCTTTAGTGACTAGAAAGATATAAAAAACTTATTTAAACTAACTAAAGTAAAAGTAACTTGTCTGAAATCTTCCCACACCATTTGCAAAATAGACATAACCACAAGCTTATTGGATTATTTGTTTGAGAAAAGCTACCAACAATCGTGAATTCAACTTTGCTAGAGGTACTAGAATCAAATTCTAGCACTAGACCATTCTCCACATCACTATCATCATATTAGAATTGCACTGGGTGCTTACCCTCTATCTAAGCTAGTCATTACATCTGCTACAAAAACAAGACTCATTAGAAAAAGATACATACTACAAAACATGAGGAACTGTAAATGATTAATGAATCTAACACAAATAAGGGAAAACCAGAATTATATGTAATCTAGGAACAAGAGAAAAGCAAGACACAAAGATACTAAGGTACAATGGATAAAATAAGGAAAGAGTAAGATTAATATGACAAACAACTAAGTAGAGAGGTTAATAGGAAGACATGGAAGACACAAGAATGAAGACCATAGAATTCATGAAGTTAATACTTACTATGCCAATGCACAGGAATCAGTTAGATGATGCAAACTAAGTATTAAAGCTATTGTGACGTAAAAGTTTATAAAGATGGTTTCAAGGAATTGTGAAAATTCTTTTTCTTTTATGTATATGAGCATGATGTCATGGGAAAAGAAAAAAAAAAGGTATGAAGAACGAAATGATGAATGAAAGAGAAAGGAACAATGTAATTATTAGATGGGAAAATTAGGGGGAAAATGATGTCACATTTCTAAGAAACTATTTACCATCCTAGTGAAGCTAACTATCACAAGGAGAGGAAATTCTAACTCTATAAATTAGGTTGGGGCCGAGGGGGGGAAGGGAGCAGGGGATATGATCATCTATTTTGGTGGCGGGCTTTATAGTAATTGTGTGAAGAATAATGATCATGTTGATTTATTGGGGATGGATGATTAACCGCATCTTAAATTTTTAAGGTTTAGTTAACACTGAGATTTTTTATGTTTCATGGACTTTATTTTCTTAACAATGCCATCAATGTGATGGAAAGAATAATTTGATGGTTTTTGGAATTTCTATGTGATATTTTTCAATTTAGTAGATTTTAAAGCCTTATATGCTCATGTTACGATACACTTATGTGATGAACCATGTTGCGCCCTTGTCATAAGCATGACATGCTAGTAATCTTTTTCTTTTCTACAATGTATTTTCAAATAAATATATCTTCATATCTCTCTGTCTCTCTCTCTCTCTCTCACACACACACACACAAACTAATCAAACTGAAAATCGACAAATTTACACGAATAATGTATTTCATCACTAGTTTATTTAAAATTATTTAGGAAAAATACATCTACTGACTCGATTGGTGGATAGGCTTTTTTCTCAAAAAAGAAATATTTCACCTTTACCACCAATGACTACATTAAATGCTAGGTAATATCTCTTTTGGTGCTTGAACTTTGTTAATTTGTGCAATTAACTAAATAAAATTTAAAAATATCAATTCTTTTAGTTCTTTCTAAGTAGGTTTTAATGATAATAATCATATAAAAATTACTGATAATTTATTGAGTGTGTTGAAAAATAATTGAGTAAATAATATGAAATCTTGAATAAAATCAAACTGCTAGAGCATAGAATTATAATTGAACAAAGAAACAAAAGTTACATAGAGCATTACCTAGAGCATATACACGTCAAACCAAAAGAAACAAAAGTCATAAAGACCGTTAGACAAAGCATGCATCTACTAAACTTAAATGTTCATAGAAAAATCATAGATTGCCTAGATTTTGTTTGCGATTGGCTTTAGACACAATTTGAAGACCAACTCTAAAGAGTGAATACATTTGCATAATGTATTCAATTGTTCCACTAAGAAGGATTAATATCCATGGACATTTAAATCAACTTTCATTAAGCTTTATTGAAATTATCTTAAATCACATGAACAAGCTATTGGTTTCAATTCCATATCTAAAAATCCGAGCTTATTAAGGGTTATGTTGTATTTTTCCTTTGAAGACGAGAAGAAAATGATCAAGATAAGTCAACTAGTGCCTAAAAGAGTTTTCAATTGAAGATTCAAAATAAAATCCAAGATGTGATGCTGCAAGATATATTTCTATATTTTGATGATGAGAAATGACACGGAATGGCCAATTAAAGTTGGATAAAGCCAAATAATTCTTCATGTTTAAATCCAATTTAAAAGAGATATTTCAAGAGAAGATAACTAATTAATGACAAATATATGTGGAAGGGTGATAATTATATGATTTGATCTTTTTAGTTTTCAAACCTTCACAAGGATAAGAAGAAAAAGATACTTACTACGCAATCTCAAGAAATGTTTATCATCTGATGATCAAAGCTCCAACAATCTTTATCCTATTTTTAACCATTGAAGAGAATGATATATAATCAAGGAAAATCAAATTGGTAGAATATAACATTAACTAGAACATCATCATGTGTGAATTACTCAAGTGTTGGAGTATTCACAAGCTTAGTCAAAAAAACATCTCTATTACTTTGCTAGTCTACTATATTGATCCAATAAGTCAAGCTAAGAAGACTATAGAAACTAAACAAATGGAACTAAGTCCAAGACAAGTGTTTGGCATTTCATTTGGGGAATTGAGTTTTGAAATTCTATTTGTAATCAAGAATTTTTTGCTTTAGGGAAACATACATGTATGGAATATGTAGTACCTAGCTTAGAGTTAGAAGAGTAAACGTTGGCAATAAACCAAACCACTATATTTAACTATGTCATAATTTTTTCTTTTCTTTCTCTCTACATTACCTAAATTTTAAATTGTTGCTCATCTATATCATTGCAAGTTGACTCTCACGACAATAATCAACAAGTAATCAAAGGGATTATAAAATTTGCCCAAAAGCTTCTAATTTTATAAAGTAACCAATTCAACTCTTTTTCTTGGTTACTTAATTGGCTCTAGAAAATTTACTATCTATAAATTTTTTCGAGTTTACTTATAGTGTAATCAGTTGTAACAATGAGTAAATTTCAAAAAGCTAATTACAAATACAGCAAAGTTTAGGTAGTTAATTACACAAATAGACAAATTTTAGGGATAAAATTGATACTTTTAAACTTTTGATAGTTAATTGAGGAAACATGCAAAAATTAGAAACCTAATATACCGGTTACTTAAATGGTTGTGGAAAAGTTTTCTTTTTTTTTTTTTTTTTAATTTGTCATTGACAAAATGGTTGTCTTTCCTTTTAATGAGTTTCAAGATTAGGAAAAAACTGCGGAAAATTCTATAGTCCCTCCATTAATTTGGATAAGACTAGTCCCGTCATCATATAGCGATTCACACTATACCTAACATTAATTGAATCACTAAAATAGTTAATATTCTATTTACTATTTTATTTTAATAATTAAATTAATGACAAGACAGTCCCGTCTACAGAACCATAAAAACTCCCAAAAACTGCAAAGAGGTAAATATAAATTTCCCAATCCCGTTATTTCTTCTTACTCTTATTTACCCCTTCTAAGTTCTACCATGAATTGTCTTAATTCTTAATTTGTGAATCTTTATGTTTTTTTTTTCCTCTTGGTTTCATTAAATAGGATTTGGATGGGGATTAACCCGTCTTAGTAATTCTAGAGTTATTTTAATTTGAAAGCTGTTAGTTAGTTGATGTCCCCATACGATGGCCTAATCAAATTAAAATAGCCACGACCATAAAAATCCAAACTTAACATGGCATGCTTTCTATTATGATATTAATTCCATCCCGAAATTTTCCAACTGAAAAATAATTGAATCATCATCATCATAGGCTGGAACTATATCACATAACATATATATATGTGATACGTGGACGAACTTACGAATACTTTATTACGAAAAAATGGAAAAAAAAAATTAGTAGCGACAGTTCTATAATTTTGGATATTTTCAGGAACTTGTAGTTTTCCTTTTTCAAGGGTGGTCCGAGGGAAAGCGGGCAACGATACAAACTTACAGCTTTGCTCATAATATACGTTGCTTTTTGGCTAATTTTTGCTATTTATGTCTTTAAAAATTGAGTTTTTATTATTTTTAGAAAGATTTTGAAATGTAAAATTTTTTTGTAGCATTTTCAGATTTTAGTGCCGCTTGTGACATTTTTCATATCATTTTGTTTAGATTATGATAGGGTTTTTTTTTCCAGTATTTTTCCTTTTCTTAGAAAATTTTAGGGTTTGATATAAAGAGTACCTTTAGGGTGAGACTTCAATTTTTTAGGCAGTTTTAACAATAATATTCAAAGCATATATTTGTTTCTTTCTCTTCAAAATTCTTATTCTTGTTGAATTTCAAATTTGATGCCTACTTTATTTTTTTGTATTCTTTTGAATTAGCAAGCAAGTAGAGGATCATTATCTAACAATCATCCATTATTCAACGTATTTCAATTTTTATTCTTCTCTAGATAGGCTTTTGCTACGTTAACCTTTCTTGCTTTCATTTATTCTTATCCAACTTTGTATACTCAAAAAGTTGATTCTTTGTCTTTTATTCTTCTTAGGCCTCCCAAAAAATTTTATGGAAAAAGGGAGGAAAAGCGGATCAATCCTAATAATAATAGCGTTGATGCCATAAGGGTTGAAACCATGTTGGCTTTAGAGAACCGTGTTAACTTATTTCTAGCCTCAATATTGAAAAAACAAGAAAGAAATTACTAGTAACCATGTAGCGATAATAATGCCGCGATACACATTAAATAAATAGAATCATGAAAAAGGGTAAATGTTTGTTGATCATTTAATTTAGTTAATGCATCCGAAGATAAAGCAAGCGATTTTTTATGCTTGAAGAAGTAATGGCATTAATTAGACGTTGGATGAAGAGTCGTGTCGGGCGAGGTTTAGAGAAAACGTGCTGGCGCCAGCAACGAGTGAGATAGACAGGCATCCTCATAGAGAGAATTGCTATGCATTTAAGTCAAAGCAGACAGGGGACCTCTGGGAATAATCAACCCCAACGACAACACAAAGATGAGAGAGAGGAGAAAGAGAGAGAGAGAGAGATAGAGAGACAGGAATAGTAAACCCTATGCAGTGATTATTTATGCTTTAATCAAACACTGTCCTTGAACCCCTTTTGCTATAGTCCCTCCCTTTCCCTTCCCTACCCTATACTCTATAGCTTATGCCAACTATCCGATTACATCTTTGACTGACCACAAAGTGAATTAAATCAGTCTTATTCATCACACAAACTTAACTAGGAATGCGGAAAGTGGATATAATAAATATGTCATTAATGTTAATTTTCCTACTTTTTGACAATGACATTCTAAACACAAATAAACTTCCATTCCAAAACCACCTCGTTTTCTTAATATATTATGGATATTAATGTCAACTTTTTCCCCATGTTTTTGAATTATTAACAAATCAATATACTCTTAAGATTCCCAATACTTTGGTTTTATTCGAAAAGGGATATAAGTGAGTCGAGACAGCTCGTGAGTTACTCGAAATCAATTCGACGAAAACTCGAATTCGACTCGCTTACAATTGAGTTGAGTTTAAGTTTGAGCTTAAAAATCAAAGCTCAATCGAGTTTGAGTTTGATTAGAGCTTCAAGTTTTTTATTCGAATAGAGTTCAAGTTTAGTACTGTATCAACTCGATTTGACTCGTTTATAGCCCTATAACAAAGATATATAGAGGCATTTATTAGGTGGTCAGATTTCCATAACGCAAGACAAGTAGAGCTTCTCGTACCGTAAGAACCTATGCAACCTTAGATCAACACTTCAACCTAAAAACCCACTATTAACTAATGTCGCATGTTAAGGATTCTGACGCCGTTTTCCTTGTTGGGCATTATTGTTGAATGAGATGAAGTAAATTAATAAATATGGTAATATGGATCGGAATAGTAATTACCGAACCAAGGATTAAGACTCCGCCACGACCTATTATTATATATTATTATTATTATTATTATTATTATATGAAGGAAGAAGATGAAAAGAGTTGAAACACATACATGTTACATCTACTTTTAGTTGGCATTTATTATACAATGTAAGGTACTTTTTTACTGTTTTTCCTCCCTCCTCCGATTACAAGGCGGTTAGATACTTGAATAATGTCCGCCAACTCAAATTAACTCTTAACCAAGCCTCTCTGTCTAGTCTTTTTCTTAATTTTAATACGTAACCATATGCTCTCCTCCCGCAAAACCTATCCAGGTTTTGGTATATATTCAGATTTTTACTCCTGACCGGGAATGTTATAACCATAATAATAATTTTGCTAACAAATACAAATACCAATGTACCTTGTATTACACTTTTTGAAGCTTTCTTCCTTTCTTTCTTTTTTATTTCTTTTGGGTGGGGGGTGGGGGAGGACGGGAGGTGGGTGGGAGATTCGGGCAGGGGGGTTAAGTTTAAAAGGACGACAGGTCTTTTACACTATTCCTTTAAAAAGATCCACGTCTCGAAATGGACCATCTTGAACCCTTGTTTAGAAATGACTTGTAACATACGCATATATATTTCTGTAATGAAATCTTGGATAGAGATACAATTTATTTACTTTTAGACCTTAACTGCTGATTTTTTTCATCTTATGTAATGGGATGGAATTGAATTTTAATTTAATAAGAATATAATAGAATTATAATAGTTATTATAATATTTATTATAGTATAAAAAAATAAAATCTCTATAATACTCTATCTTTATTAAAGAGAGACGCTTATTATAAAGATATGTCACTTGTATTGGTGAAAATTTCAAAATAGTAGTATTTATAACATATTTTGAAAAAACCTATTGAATGACAATCATTTGCGTGCAGAGATAATAAATTATGAACACTGTAGTAATAGTTTTACATAGAATAATAAGGGAATGAATAATTAGTCTCTTAAATGAACTAGATGTGAATCAATAAGTTGTGCATGTATGATTTTATTTATTTATTTATTGTCTAATTTAAATGATTTTGACTAAGGTATATGTCATTGGTTAGAAATGGCACGCACTTCCTATAGCTGATAGATTGCTTAACAAAGAAGAATACATATTAAAATGTTTATGTCCATAAAACACACAACACATAATACAAGAAAAGCATGGAGCATAAATCACCTTTTTTTTTTTTTTTTTTTTTGTATAGTTTTTCTTCTTTTCTTCTTATACTTCCTTATATGCATTCTAAAATGGCTATTTAATAAAATATTGCTACTCCATGTCTTCCAAGTAAACTCTTTTCCTAGTTGTTTTGAAATGTGCAATAACAACCAGTCAACTACTTCGTGAACCGCCCATAGTTAATTAGTTTCTAGAGAAGTTACTCAGAACAAATCCCTTCCAATAAAAATACAGGAAAGAATACATATCAAAGTTTTAATATTTTTCCATTATTCCATTTATTTAACCATTAATTTTTTTTCTATGGAAAAAAGATCATAAGGGCCTATATTTTTACGCATTATATAAAATAGGCCTCCAATTTACAAAGCATGCATTCGAAGTTCTATATTCTTTAATTTCTTTCATTTAAAGGTTTTTGTTAACGTGCTTTTAACTTAATCCAACATGGGTCTTTGAAACAAAATAACTGGCATGGTCATATGACTAAGCATGTGATACAATAATTTATTTTATTTTTCTTTCTTTCTTCTTTTGAAATTTTACTACAGAAATTCAATTATTTTATTAAAATATATGCTGTCCTATCTCTCTCTCCACTTTACTGACACAAACACAAAGTAGTACAAAAAAAGCTGGTACACTTCCTCTAAGTTGTTATACCAAATGATAATATCACTATATTTTTATTATCCAACTCCAAGTAAACGCAACAAAACTGCAAAATATATATACAGCCTCTTCTACATCTCAAAAACTAAAACTAAAACTAAACCTTCTAATAGATTTTCCTATCCAATTGAACCCAGAACATATTCCTTTTTCTCTACATCCGGCTCACTATTTCTTCCATTCCTCTCATCTTCCTCACTTTGTTTGAACAACCAACAAGAGTGAAAAATTAAGGAGAAGTGGAATTACATTTCAATAAAACTATTTATTTGCTAGAAGTGTCATAAAAGTGGAAAATGTTACATTTTTGAATTATAAAAACAAAAAATAAAAAATAAAAACTGAAAAAAGTGTGTTATTTGAGCTATAAATAAAGCATAGAGAGAAAGAGATAAAAAAAAAACATATATTTAATGAAATAATTGAATATTTAAAATTTTTATCGTGAAATTTTAAAAGAAGAAAAAGAAAGAGAGATAAATTATTACGTGACATGCTAACTCATATAACCACATTATCTAATTTAACGTTTTAAAGTGTCGTGTTAGATTCCAATTACAACATTTTTTTTTTGTCATTACAACTAGAAAGGGAGGTATCAAACTTAAAACATATCACTTAAAGGATTAGAGAAAATGATGTTAGGCTATAAAATCATTGGCTTTTAAACGCACCTTAACAAAACCTTTGAATGCATGGAAATAATGAATATAGGTATTTAAATGCTTGTTTTGTAAATTGTGGCCTATTTTACAAAATGCAAGCAAATATAGGCCCTTTGTTGCATTTTTCCCTCTTATATAAGTCTCTGAATACTTTCAGCCTCTACAAAATTTGGACACCTATCAAACGCAATAAATTTTTAAATCAATGCTTGACCCGACCAGCAATAATTTCTGATTGGTTTACAATAATTATTTTAGTACAATGACACTGCCAAATGTACTTAATCACTTGATAAAATGAAAAGAATATTATATATTTAATTACATTATATAATTAAATTAATACAACAATAAAAGGGCTATAAGAAAGCAGTGTGAACCGAATCAAGCCCACAGCTACCCTACTATTAGGCCAATTAGAAGTTAGCAGATGTTAAGGATAAACGAAAAAAATTAATAAAGCTTATTTTTGTAATACTTGGAAAATAATAAACACTTATAAAAGAAATTGATAACTCTATTATAAAAATCCTTAAACATTGAAAACTAAATGTGCGCGTCTCCCTATAAATAATGCTAGATATACCAAAAATTATTGATCAAAATTAGGATAAATCTCTAAAATTGAAAAATCATACCTCCATCTTATCTTTAACAACTAAAATATATACGCTTGCTTCCCCATTACCACTAGATAAAAGATGAAAAACTAATGCTAGAATGACATAAATGGCAACAAAGTTTTGAGGTTTTATTAAAAGTAGTCGATTGAAGCGATATGTTCATAATTTTAATCATCATAAGAAGTTTTTTTTGGCCACTCATCGTCATAAGAAGTTAAGAGCCTCGTTTTAAACCTTAGACCGAGTATCCTAACTAACTAATAGCTGTCCAAGGAAAAAGATATTCAATAGCTAGTTTTTAAGCCAACTAGCGCTGATATGATTGTGTGTTAGATAAACATTATTGATAGTTATTTATTACGTGTATATTACGCGATTCATCCCATCGAAGCCTCCCGCCCTACAGATAGTTGTAATTTGAGGAAAAAACAAAGGGGGAGCAAAGTTCATGTAAGCATATATTTGTAATATGTTGCGTAGAAGAAGGTATGCATCACTTAAATGACGAGTATTTTGTGTAATTGGGCATTGAGTGCCAACTTTTTTTTTTTTTTTTTCGTTTTTACCCCTTTGACTCAAAAAAGTTATACTGCTAGGACAGGAGGGAGTATTATTGTTGTTTACTGGATGAGTAGTAATTGACATAGTGTGCCCACAAATCACTGGTAATTCGAAAGAAGTAAAGCTGATGAAATAATAAGATTAATTGCGCTTGCACCCAATGAAATTTAAGCAGAACGCCGGATACAGTAAAAGCAACTGTTAAAAAGTAGATATTCAAATCAACATTTAATACTTGTATCTTGTATGAACATACGTGTATAGTAATTCTAAATAATAATTCTGCAACTGCCGATAGCAGAACCACATTTAAAGCTTGTCTGAAAAGGCTATAGTAAACTAAAATTAATTTCATTCTAATTCCAAACGAGAGGAGGTTAAAAAGAGCAAAGAAACAGATCCTGATGATAACAGAACCGACTTTACAGCCATCTCCACTCAAATTTTAACGAAACCAGCTTAGCTACACACACCTCTCTCTCTTGCATTTATAATTAAATTTAACATACACATGACATGACATAGAATAATGATATACTTGGTAAGGGACTTGACACTTATAGGTAATATATATTTACCTAGCTAGTTGTGGAGTGGATTTGGACCTGTGTGGACTAATCTTTTATCTTCTTCGTATAATGTATCAGGATTATTGCCATTATTGGGGTCTAGCGGCGGCTGATGATGATGATGGCTCGGAGTACCACCGGGCGGAACGTGGACATTCACCTTCTGAAATGACCCGGATTTCCGTGGGGAGATTGTTGGACTTGGTGGACCGACACAAGAAAAGCAAGCTCAGCTGATATGATTATGACCCATAAAAAGAAAACCAATGCACTTCTAGCTCTACCGTGTCTTCTTGCTTTTGACGATGATGGTGTCGTTCCTTCATCTTCTATAGAAACCCACATCATGTAACGAAATACACGACAATAATATGCTACCCCACGTAGGCTGTTACGCAAGTTGAAAAGCAACTTCAATAATAGAAGGTGGGAAAAAACAAGGTGAGGTTTAAGCTAGGGTAAGATGACGATGCTTCTCTCTAGCTAGGATGGACATGGAGTATGGCGCGTGTGTGACTAAAAGGGTTTTTTGGGACTGTTTTGAGTGTTATGAATAATATAACCGTGAAGGTTCTAAAGCAATAATAAGAGGCAAAAACGGAGAATACATAGAAAATGGAGAATAGAGAAAGAGTATGTGTGTGTGTGTGTGTGTGTATATTTAGGTGATAATATAGTTTGGTCCTTATGTTAAGGGAGCAGTCACATGACTTAGGTAAAAAGGTTTTGTTTTGGTTTTGAGCTTGACCCTTGATTCCTGGAACCTTCTTATTATTTTTTTCTTTAGTTTGGGTACTGAATCTTGGGGTTTTGCACCTTTTTAGCTAAGCCTCTCTCTCACAAAACATTGCTTTGATTTCCGTTTAGTCTTCTTTTGTTTTTTAGTTGGGCTTTTTCCTACTTTTGTAATTGAACATCCACTAATCATAGGGAAAAATTTTGCTATTCCAAGCGTGCCATCTTCATTATATCTGTGTAAATAAATATTTTATGCATATAAAAAATTATTTATTTGAATTCAAAATTTTTATTTTTTAATTATTAAACATATGTTAGATATTTATTTAAAAAAAAAAAAGAAAGAAAGATAGACAGCAAACACATTTTCCTAATAATAATAATATATGGTTGGAGAAGGTGTCTCTGTTGGGGGTCTGTCCAGTATTAATAGCCGTTGTCTCCGGAGGTTAAATAACCTTATTTAAAATTTTTGTTGAAAAACATAAAAGTGGGTGTATTATTATTATCATTATTGCTTCATTATATGTGCAACAAATAGGTAGCGCGTGCACGAAACCATTGCCATTGGTAAACAACGCGTGTGCTTGCTCACATCAAAATCTAAGTCATAAGTCTCATTAGTTCAACACACATCTGACCACCTTACTGCTTGTACATATATATATATATATATGTATGTATATATATATTACTACGAAGGTTTGTATAAAATTAAAAAAGTTAGAACGAAAACGAATGAATGATTGAAGCTTTAATAGTATTTGATAACATGGTAATGATGTGCTATATCCTCGTATGTATAAAATCAGTAGAATCACTTAAAATTATATAAAATTTATAAAATTATAAACAAATAAAATTATATATTTAAATTTATAGTTTAATCTAAAATCTGCATTTAATTTTTTTTATATTTATTTTAATTAAAAATGTATATAATCATAAACTTGTATATTTAACTTTTGATTTTACTAACTATTATCGTCAGTCATTTTATCTTCCTCAATCGAAAACATAAGACTACAATGAAAAATAATGTGAAAGTCCCTTTTGATACTTAATCCTCGAGAAATGAACAATTAAATATTTTTCTTTTTTTAAAATCTAATTTCATATTTAATTAAATTATTGTATCATTTAGGTACCTAAATTTTTAAAAAGTTCAATTTCATAATTAATTAAACTTTTTATACCTATTTTTACTACCACTCTTTTATTGCTTGTTAAAAAAGTTAAAACATGTCAAGTTATAAATGAGTGAATAATATTTAAAAATATAAAAAATGAATTAAATATAAAATTAAATTTTTTAAAAATTTAAGTATCTTATTGTGTCAAAAAGTTCAGGATGTCAAATGTGGCATTTTTCACGAATAATAAAAATAAAATAGGAAAAAATCAGTAACATCAACAGATAAACATTTAATTAAATTGAATTTATATTTCCTTTTTCTAATGATTTGGCATGCGATGTTATCAATCCAAGATATCTGTAAAGCGAGAAAACGACGTGGCAACGCGATAGGCCTTGAGTACGTGTGAGTGTGCATTTGTCGCTAATTGCTCGGTTTGTGATCCGTATAGCACGTAATTGCTTAAATTAACTATTAAAGGGAATACAAAATTCAGTCATCATGATGATATAGATGCTAAAAGAAAAAATTGCAATAACTTTTGCTAAAATTACCAGCTTTCCATCAGTTCCTCTTCAAGTTTCTTCAGAGATATGTCCTTTTACAACTTATCGTATGAGTTTCTGTAACATTCTATCAAATAATGGAGCAATCTTCTAAACATCATATGTTACATTAAAAAATTGTCCGTTTTTTCAGTGATAATCAGTTTTCATAAATTCGTAATATTAATCGTGATAATCTATATATAATTCGCAAATGTATTCCAAGTACCGTAATTTTCACTAAATTATAATGGTTTATATACATTTACAAATTTAATTGTTTTATTTTTATGTGATCTTTCCTACAATTTTTCTTATTGTTCGTTAGTTTAATTTCCTTTATCTATGAACTAATGTAACTTCTTATTTTTCCATGACGTTTCCTATGGGCCCAAAGTTATAAATCTATACAAGTAAATTTGTTTTGCGAAAACCTTAAAATTTTTTTATATATTGATACCATAATATACTAATTCGTTGGTGATTTGAAGATTTATCGAATATTATATCTCATGTTTATATAAATATATAATGCATCAGTACTTATAAAATTTTAATACCGGAGGTCTTGAGTTTAAGAATGATTTGGGTTTGACTAACTCTTTAGGTTAATCGATAAGATTTATGGAGCAAAATTTATGAATATAAAATAATTAAAAAAGATTTGATATGGACTTAATTAAATTAAGGATTTTTAGATAAGCAACCTTTTTTTGGAAAGTTTATGCATTTACAAAGACTCTTTTATGGATGGTCAAAACTTAAAAATAACTCCTGAAAAGAGACTTATAAATATCCGTAATCCTCAATTAACAACTTTAGAAACTAATATCACATTTACTTGAACATCGAAAATTGACAAGTATGAGAATAGTTATGTCTTGGGAATATTATGATCGATATTAGAAAAGTGATATTAGAAAAGTGATGATAATTTCATTTAAAACTTTAACACTGACAATACGCATTTCAATGTTTATTTCAATTTATTAATTGTAGTGTTAAATCAGGAATGGAGTTAAAAATACAATTATGCCCTATAAACAGTTTCATTGTCTGTTTTAATATTCCCATTACAAAGGTAATAGAAAGGGAATATGGGGAAAAAAATCCACCAACCTAGTGGTTTTAATTATTCCCTATACATAGAAATAGAAAGAATATTGGAAATTAACATCCCTAATGAATTTGGCAAGTAAATAAGTAATGGGTTAGACCTATAATTTCAAATGATAAGAATGCAAAATTTAGTAAAATTTACAAACATGAATCTATAATAACGCTGTTTAAATGATTAAATCCATGATAACTTTATATGAAAAGGTTAAAAATTGGATCAATTACCCTATAATTATTGATCAAATGTGATAGACTTCTCTAAACTTCCAAAACATAGTTTTCAATAACTTTGGAAAATGCGTATACTTTGCCAACCATTACTAAAATTACAACGCCATCACCTTTACAGTAGAAAGATATGCTTGGACAAGGTCTTTCTTTTATCAATATCTTACTAGTATTTGTTTTATATTAGCTTGAAGTCTTGAGTTTGAAAAATTTTCTTATTTGTATCTACTTTACAATTGTGATGAAGATAATAATTATGATATAAGAATTAGAATGTAAAAGCTCATGTACTTTTAAGAGAGAAATTGAAATATATATTTATATATATTACACAATAGTAAAGAACACTTTGATTGTTAGTTTTGTGAAAAATAATAAAATAAAGGATAAGTAAGTTTAACATTTTAAGGATTCCTAAGTTTTAGTTTTGCAAGGGGGGTATTGTTACATCTCAATTACATAGGAATAGACAAAAGCTGAAGTGGCTTAAATATTACACAAATTAATGCAATATACATGTAACAAATCTAGTTACACAACTAATCTATACACTAAGATCAACAAAAAGTAGTCATGACTACTTGTACATGTATGAATGAAATAGGGTTATGACCCATCTTACAAGAATAATTGAGTTCTTGGAGTTGGTGGCTTCCTTGAATAGCCATATTTGTTCTTGTTACTTGCAACCAATTAGAAATTAACATTAGTTCATATCTCATAAACACGAGAAGAAGAGATAGGAAAGAGTTAGGGTTCTTATTCTGATAAAGAGTAAAAATGAGAGGCAAATGTGAGGCTAAGAGAAAAGTGAGCCTTTTATACTTAGGGTTAGTTTAGTAACATAATGGGCTGGACCATCTTTAATATTTGGTGCTCTCATACACACTAATCTTGTCTTTCTTCATGGCACCTGCAACTCAATCCCAAGAAAACATAGAAGACATGGATTTTGTGAAAAGAGCAATAGAAGCAAGTCAAGATAGCTTGGGGAAGATGAGGGAAAGGAAAGAAAAGATGGAATTGAATAAAAAAAAGATGGAATCGAATCAAAATCTTTCTATTCAACACAATAGCATTCATAATGAGCAAGATTCATCATCTTCAAAGGATAATTCTCACTATGAGAATTTACTTAAAGGAATCAAATTAAAGATTCCTAGATTTTCAAACGAAGACATTCTTGAATGGCTTTTCAAAGTCGATCAATTCTTTGTTTTTCATAATATTCCAAATGAATAAAGAATAACAATAGGATCTGTAGACACCTCATTTTAGCAAATTATTAAATTGTTGTTAATTATATGTTAATTAAGGCTAAGTTGAAGAATTGGATTAATTTTTTGTAATTATAAAGGGATTAGGATTAGAAATGAATAAAATTAGAAAAATAAATCAAATTGTAGGAAATAAAGATGATAGATATAATATAACCGCTTGTACATATAGAAAGTAGGCATGAAGAGATTTAATTTGGTACCTAAAACGCGTATTTTAATCAAGGGAAAGTGCCTCAAATTCGGATCTAAAAATTGGGAAAAACTAGTTTTTTAACTTTCCTAAAAAATTCAAAACGCGTCAAAATTTGTTTTTAAGGAAAGTTTCTTGATTTGGGTTGTTATAATATGTATATACATGTCTAACATTGCTTTTAATTAGAAAGTTATAACCGATTGGAGTCAATTTTTCAAATTCATGTAAGAACTTGCTCTAAAAACACTAGATTCGAAATCGGATTAAATTAGTAAGACTTTGAGGTTAATTCACCATCCTAACACTATAAATAGGACTCACACACTGCATTTAAAAAAAAAAAAGAAGAAGAAAAAAAAGATAATTAGCGAAATCAAGCACCACTGAAGTGCTACTGACGCAGCTGGAGCTTCGCTAACCGCCATCGATGAAGCCTAATCTGACCATTCTCCGCTGAAGCTTAACTTTGCCGACCACTAACCCAGAATCTAACTTGTCGGTTGTCGTCATCATCTAATTGTCCCTGTCCTTCAAGCTGCTCCAGGTAAGTTTGCTTCACCTATTTTCTTATTTTAATAATAAGATTTAGGAATGTTGCATGTGAATCGCCATCATATTTTTATATGAATAGATAAATAAATATATACATGTACATAGTGTTTACTATAATAATATTAAATAATGATGCCATAATAATAATAATAATAATAATAATAATAATAATAATAATAATAATAATAACTGGTTATAATAATAAGGATAAAAATTCATAATATTATATGTATGTGTAATATCCAATTGGTAAGAATAGAATACGTAATTAATATTACTTTGTCTTAAAATATTCTAGATAATGATGTTATTTTCCAAATTGTTATAAAAATCAACTTTCTCCTTAATGTTTGCTTTCCACTGTGATGTTTAACATGAATATGAATATACGATTTTATTTTGTTAATGTTAGCATGTTGATACTTGGTAATCCTTATAGTAATCTTTATTCTTAATAACATGTTAAGTATTTTGACATAAGATTTATGTGATATGTGATTATGTTTCCATAAATTTTTTTTTTTCATCACTTAGAAAAAGGTTAGTTTTCATAAAATTGTTTAAACCTAATATGATAGATTTAGGGCTCGCATGCAAACCGATTTTTGTAAAATTAATAAAATTTAAAGAATTTAAAATGATAAGATTTTTTTAAATTTCTAAAATTAACCAACAAGCTAAAATTTTCATTAAGAGAACTACGTGTTGTCTGATCCTAATTAGCGAGTACGTAGGCACCTCAGGGGCAACATAAAAAATGAAAAAAAAAAACCTTTTATTTGTTTATTTCTATTTTGAATTAATTCGTTGTTCATATTGTAAGCTTTAATAATAAATTATAAATATTAATATTGTTTGTACTTATTTGTAAATGTTAGTGTAAATAATGATTTTTTATTCCTTAAAATTGCAATAATAACTTGTAGATATTACAATTTGTAAATATTTTTTTTTATTTTCGAGCATTAAAAGGATAAACTTTAAATTTAAAATTTCAAGTGGTAACCATATGGTTTTAATAGGTTAACCCCTAAATCCAAAATTTTTGTTTACAAAGTTTGGTTTGTAAATCAAACTTCTCACAGATTAGTAGTTAAGTTAGGATTAACCAACCCATTAATCCTAACTTATAAATTTTTTTCTGACTCCAATCAAGTGGCGACTTCGAATAGTTTTGAAAAATTAAGATTCTTTTAATTCTTAGTCAAGGGTTCGTCGTAAATGGGTTTGGGTTTAATACGATCGAATTAAAAGAAATTAAATCGAAAATGAAAAATCCAGGCTCAATAGCTTGGCAACTCCACTAGGGACACTTATTTTTAAAAGGGCTAGCCACTTGAAATTTTGAATTTAAAGTTTATCCTTTATATGCTCATCCTTGTATATTATTTATATAGCTATTAATTTGTAAATAGTGTATTCATTTTTTTCCTTTAAGTGATGCAAAAAAAAAAAAAAAAAAAGAAACTTCTGTAAATAATCAGGGCATATGTTTTTAGAATTCATATTTATGTGTACTAGATGTAGTCAAACCCAAGCCACCTTAGGTAAGTTAGGACAGGGAGCACCAGTAGCTCTCAGGTGTTGTGGTTACCTAACATTCATGACATGAATTAGCCCCCCAATCTGTTTAATGTGGCCCATGGACCATTAATCGAGGGACCTTTTAGAACCTATCCAATTGCATTCATGAACATTAGTTGGTGATTAAATAATAATGGGGCATACCTTAAGGAGTTACAGTTTCAAATCTTTTTAAAATCCTTTACCTGAAATTTACTTATCTCATTTTTTATAAAAAAAAAAAAAAAACCAACATTGTAACTGAAATGAAAATCTCAAAATTGCCTCATTATTAAGTAGTTTTCAACTCCTAAATTTGCATTCATGTGAATTGCTTGTGAAATATGTAATGAGAATAATTTATGATACTTCAAATAATAACTTATTATTAGTATTATAGTCATTTGTATATAGTTGAAAAAAAAATAAAATGCTAAACTCATAAATTGTCCTTAAAAAAAAGATAAAAAAATTGGCTCATGTAAAATAGTATGTATGACAATGATTAAAAAAAAGAAAAAATTATCATTAATTTTTGTATTATTCCACATCTTTTTTAAATAGATTGTGACACCTTGATTTTCATTGGATGCAAAATTATTAGTAAATCGATATTAAGGCACCTAATTTGACAACTATAAACTAAATTAAGGATATAATTAGAATGGTCTGGAATAATCAATAAGAAAAGAAAGTATCAAAACTATAAAACCCTAAGAATAAAAGGAAATCATTTAAACAGATGACCTAATTAAGCTAAAACAAGGAATAATATAAAAACTACTCTAGAATTTAAAATCATGAAATTCAATTTGATAAAAAAATAGTAATAAAAGGTAAAATAGTAATAGTAAGTAGTAAATGGTTAAGAAGATATGAAAAGTAACTAGTAAATATAAAAAGTAAATATAAAATATAGAATTAGCATATAATACAATAATTAATGTAGATTTTTCGAATAAGGATACTTTAACTTATGAAATTACTAAAATGCCCATTTAAATTCACAAAAATTGCAAAACTAACACAAAAAAATAATTTAAATGGAAAAAAAATCCTTAAATACTCTAGAAAAATCAGGAATAATTTGGAAAAAATTAGGAAAATTCGAAACATGTAAAAATATCCTGTAAATTCTCTCAAAATTGTGTCAAAATGCATGTAAAATTCACCAAAAATTCGCCAGCTGTCCAAAATTTTGACACCTCACCAGGACACGTGTTTTAATTACATGTGACCAGCTAAAAAGTTTCATGCAAGAATAATGACATTTGGCATTTTTAATACGTGATAAACCGCTATAAATACCGTGTTCCAACATAGAAAAATTCACACAGCTCGTTTCGAGCATCCTAAAATCACCAAATTTTAGTTTATTACTAAAAATAATGGCCTATACTGCCGACAACTTTATGGTGGTGGAAGGTGGCCGGAGATGGTTGTTTTGGCCGTGGTTGGGCGGAAATTGCGGAAATTTTCGTGAAGTCATTACAGCTCCTTTCGTAAAGATATTTTATAGGTAAACTCCTAATAATATTAGGTATCTCTCATAAAAATTTCGTAATTTTTCTTGGTCATTTACTATTTTTAATAATTAATCTAAGATTCTGCCAGTATAAATAATATTAATTAGTGCATATTTTATATGTTGAAATATAGTAAAATGATTCTATTATACATAAAACTTTTTAACCACTTTCTAAATGCTCATTATAAAGCTTAGATGTTAACTTTATGAAGTTATAGCATATACTACTATTTTTCTATAATTACACGATTTATTATAAACTAATTACCTTATAAATGGCTATGTATAACTTAAATCTATCCTAAGTTATTTACTACTTTTAAATATATTATCAAAGAACTTATAACAAATACTTAAGAAATAATAACCCTTAGATTTGCTTAAACTAATTATCTCATTTAAGATTTATTAATCTAGTTAGGCTTAGTATCAAGAAAATGACAAAATTAATTATATTGTCAATATCAAATATTATAAAGCTTATATTTAACTATACTTAATCTTTTAACTATTGCTTCTATAGTACATATTATGTAGGAATAATTATACTAAATAATTAGACCTACATTAGCCTAAAAGAATTAACATTTAATATACTTCAACTCAGTTAATAAATATCTACTTATTCTCAAATTCTAATTATTAATAGGGGTATTGTGAGAAAGTAAAATCTAGATAATTTTATCAATATTTCATAATTTTCCTAGAATTATCATCACATGCTCGCTTAATAAATTTTCTAATATTCTAAAGTTAAGAAAATTAATCATCATAAAGTTAAATTAGTATAAAATATCTAAAATCTTTTAGCTCCATTTAAACTTTTAAAATTTCTAAGTTTAGATGTTGACCTTACTAATAAACCTTAATTATAAGTTACTTATCCAATAAAAGCCAATGTAAAACTATGCTTTATTTAAACCCTATTAAAATACATCATAATATCTTTAATAATTGTAATCCATTCCCAATTAGCTAAATTAGGAATTATTACCCCTGCAAATTACATCAAGAAAAAGAACGACAATGATTAAATGACTAGCCAGCCTCTATATGAAACTGTAGATACTCATAACTATTCCTTGTTGGATATTATTAGGTGTTCGAGGGGAACGCTGATAAATCGCAATTTCTGTAAGTGGTTCATTTATATGGTAATTGTAAAAAGGGATATTATTTACATTATAATTGTTTGTGCTTGTAAATTAGCTATAAACGTGTGTGGTTGATTGATTTTGTTTGATATTGGATGTTTACTTATCCTATTGTTTTGGTGTGAGATACTTGTTTGATCACCCAAGAATGTATTATTAAGAATATAGTGAAAATAATAACCGATCATGCATAGCATAACACATTTCGCATCCTTGCATCCATAAAACCGACCGTCCAGGTGAGAATGGATTTCTTCTTTTAACCTTTATTGAACTAAGTGACAAGAGAGGAGGTCGCAGTAAAGGTTACAAGCTATCCGAGGGATAGTCCTGAACGGTTTTTGGGAGGACAGGAGACCATTGCACATTCCCGGTTTTATGGAAAATGAATATGTGTTAACTCCTCGAAACCCAGATTAGAGTGGGGTTAATTTCTCTAATCTCGTGATGAACCGGTCAACATCACGCGGATGGCATCCCGATTGACTGCACAATTCACTCTAATAATAACAATGATTGTGATTTGTCCTATAATGTTTATAATTACCCTTTTTATATCCACTTACTGAGCACGTGGTTTTATGCTCATACCCCTATAGATCTTTTTACAGAGATACAAGATTCTCTAAGGAGTATCAGAACTGGTTTCAGTAGAATGGAAGATGAGAATATTATGGATTATGTAAGGAGAGTTGAGATTATATTACGGTAAAGGTATGTATAAAGGGTATTTCTTCAGATTACTTGTATTTCTGTGTGTTGGCCATCACTTGAGAGTTGTCAATACATTGGTTTAATGAGATAAGCCTTGTATATTCTACTTGCTAATGATGGTTAAGGCCACCAACTATCATTTTCATCTAGAATATACGGCGGGACTGTCTTGGTTAAACTATTGGGATGTGACATAGATCATAATAAAGTAAATACAAAACATGTATATAAAAGTTATAATATATATATATATATATAGTAGACTTATAAATATTTGTAGGGTGCAAGTAGTTTTGATCATCCTTTAGGTTATTTCTTTCTTAATTACAAAGCCTTTCATTAGAATCACTTTTTGTTTCATTCTCTTATCTCTAATTTTGTCATTACGTTCTATAAATATCAATTTTTCTCTAATCTCCATTTGTAAATATTTTTTATGAAAAAAGGTCACCATTTTTTTTATTATTCTTGTTAATTTGTAAAATAGTTTTTGGTTTGAAATAAAAAAGAAAAAGAAGAAAAATGTTGAACTTACAAATACTCTTTAGATTATATAGATTGTAATACAGTGAACAAGATATTTATAGATTATACATAATTTGATCAACCATTAAATTAGTTCATCTTCTAGATAGTTATAGGTCTTTTTCAATTAGGTTAGCTCTTTTTCATAGGTTTTCCATTTCTTTAATATCAAGTTTGTCCTTCTTTTAATTTGTAAATATCAAATTTTTCTTTAATCTCCCTTTGTAATTTTTTTAACTTCCTAAAAAAAAAGAAAAAATGTATTAATAATCCTGTAAATATCCCATAAGTTGTAAATATTAGAAATCATTTCTTTCTTTAGTTTTTAAGTAATTCTTTCAAAAAAAAATATTTCATCGTTGTAAATAAGCTTTCACCCTTATTTATAAATATTCATTGTGACCCCAAATACATTATACCAATTATCCTTTCAGTAATTAATTATTTCTAAAATATGTTTATCTAATAAATAAAAAATTTTCTCAACAAAAAAATGTATATCAAACTTGTAAATATCCATAGATTGTATATAATTCGATCATCTATTGGATAGTTATAGGTCCTTTTCAATCAAAATTACCTTTGTCATAGGTATTCCACTCCCTTAATCGTAAGTCTATCATTCTATAAATGTTAGTCTCCATTTGTAAATTTTTTTTTTTAAAAGAGGTAGTCATTTTTTTTCCATTGTTCTTGTTAATTTGTAAAATAGTTTTTACTTTTAAAAGAAAAAAGAAGAGAAAATGAAATAAAATAAAAAAATAATGAATTATCTTTGTAGATAAATTCCCACTTTATGTTGCAAATAATCATTATAAAATGTGATTTTCAAATACTTTTTTCTTTAAATATCCATCATTCTTTCAATAATTAATGCTTTGCTATCTCTAGAAGATAATTTTCTAATAAAATTTGAAAATAAAATAAAAAAAGGAGAATAAAAAGTTTTCTTAAACTTGTTTTTTAATAAATTTGAAAAGAAAAAGAGAATAAAAAAAATTTTCAAACTTGTTTTCTAACAAATTTAAAATAAAAAGGAATAAGAGTTTTTTCAAAAAAATACAGATAAAGAAAAATTGCTAATAGGTAATGATATTTCAAATTGCTACCCCAATGATCACTCACTTTAAGCTAAAGGCAAACTACAAATGAAATGAAATCAAAATTAAGGGGCAACCAAAAGGACTTGATCAATTACTAATTAGGGCATTTGATGGGCTTAATCTCTAAGATACAAACCCAATACAAAAGGGGCATTTAGTGAATTATCATGAGGCAAACTGAAAGAATGGATGATTGATAACCAAAAAAAATACTCATTAGAAAAAATGTCTAGAATGATAAGAGGCAAAACAAGTCTTAAACACCAATCCTACACACTCGAGAGCAGAGTGACATTTAAGAGAGGAAATAGACTCATTCCTTGTAGGAGGTCTGTCTTGAATTTGATACTTGGGTCAAAATGGCATTAGGCATTCATTTCAATATCCCCAAACACACTTATCCCTTGCCAACCTAGTTAAGCTATTAAGGATGTATTTTAAAAGGTAAATCATGTTAAGAACCACCCCACAATGGGGCAATTTGGAGGTTAGGGTCATTAATAAGGAGGAAGAAAAGGATTAACTTATATTTGTTTGCCTTAGTCGTATCAATTCAAGGGTAATCAATTGATATAAATAATTCATCTACTTTGAAAGGAAGAAGAGTCTCTACTTCAATACCATGCACAACCCATACACTTTGAGCTATAAGCTATTCAATGAAAGATGAAGAAGCATAAATCGTCTTGGATTCATGTCGTAAAAAAAAAAAAGAAGGAAAGAAAACAATAAGAAGAAAAAAAAAGGGATTAGAAAGAAGAAAAAAAATAAGAAATAATGAAAAGGTACAAGAATAAAGTAACAAAAATAAAGAATAATCAAGCAAGGTGATTATGCCTAAAAACTGCAAGCGTATGCTCAAAGCTCAAAACCAGCAAAACCCATCAAAACATGAAGTCCAAAATCTACATTAATTTTATATCATAGGTCCACCCTCATCACCACCCCTTTTAGAGACTCTTCGGATCATAGGAGTTGATTTATTAATGCTCTTGAAACTAAGGACGAGCGCATTATTAGTTTTCCTTAAGGGTTCTTGACTTTTAAACCCAGGAGGCATTAAATTTCAAAATTACCTACATATGACATCCTTTTTGATTAAAGCTAAAAACCAAAAGCCTATATTATGATCCAGAAAAGACCTAATAGATTGACCAATATGTATCACTTACAAGCCGGACCATAATTTTTGGAATCCAAGTCACATGTGTGAAAATAAGCCTAATAGAGTGTAAGAAAGTGCTCTTTGACTAGACAATTCAAAATGAGATAACTAACTTTGGTGTGAAAATCATCCATAGGGGCATAAAAATCATTTTCCCCAATTTAAAAGGTACCTGCCTCACGTTTAAGAATTATTTGTCCTAAAGTTGAAAAACAATGCCCCAATATTAAATCAAAGTCCTAAAAGAAAAGTTTTGCCCCAATGTTTAAAGTTTTTTAATGAGAAACCTTAAGCAGTTTAGTAGTCAAGCTTAAGGCTGAACCAAAATGAGTGATCAACGGGGTAAGCCTAATGCATGATTGATCTGAAAGAATCCTTACTTGTTGGCAATCTTTCCAAAATAAACAAAATAAAAAGAAAAAAGAAAAAAAAACTCCTCAAATGGTATTAAAAGAGAAATTTGAAAAAAAAAAAAAAGTAAAAAGAACTTTTCAAAAAAAAATTCCTCTAGCTTTTTTTATAAATTTTCTAAAAAAAATGAGAGAAATTTTAGCTCAAAAAGTTTTCAAAAAGAAAAGAAAAGAAAGGAAAAGAAAATTAAGAGAAAGAAAAAATAAGTTTTTGAAATGAAGAAATTAACCCAAACATTTAAAAAAAATTATCCAAAAGGTTTCAATCTAGAAGATTTCATCCAAGTTTCTTTTGAAAAAAGGACCCGAAGCTCATCTGAGGCTCCTTAAAAAAAAAAGACCCAAAGCCCATCTGAGTCTTGTTAAGAAGAATAGACCCGAAGCCCATCCAAGTTTCTTTAAAAAGAAAAAGACCCGAAGCCCAGCTGAGTCTTGTTAAGAAGAAAAGATCCGAAGCCCATCCGAGTCTTGTTAAGAAAAAAAAAAGACCTAAAGTCCATCCGAGTCTCCTTAAAAAAAAAAACCCAAAGTCCATCCGAGTCTCCTTAAAAAGAAAAGGACTCGAAGGCCATTCGAGTCTTCTTAAAAAGAAAAGACCCGAAGCCCATCCGAGTCTCTTTAAAAAGAAAAGACCCGAAGCCCATCTAAGTCTCCTTAAAAAGAAAAGACCCGAATCCTGTTTGAGTCTCTTTAAAAAGAAAAGACCCAAAGCTCATCTGAGTCTCTTTAAAAAGAAAGGACTCAAAGCCCATCTAAGCCAAATGCCAGCTCATGAAGCGCATTTGAGAAAACACATAGGTCAACTCAAGGAGCATCTCTCCAGGTCAAGTGCCAGCTCAAGGAGCACACTTGTACTGCACCTAAGCCAAATGCCAACTCAAGGAGTACGTTTGGGACAAAACATAGGCCAGCTCAAGGAGCACCTCTTCAGGCCAAGTGCCAACTCAAGGAGTGCACCTGTACCACATCTAAGCGAATGTCAGCTCAAAGAGCGTATCTATACAGCATCTAAGCCAAATGCTAGCTCAAGGAACGCATTGGAGACAAAACATAGGCCAGCTTAAGGAGCGTCTCTCCAAATCAAATCATAAGCCCACTCAAGAAGCAACCCAGTTCAGGAGGAGTTTTAGAACATGTATCACCTCCCCTCAAAAAGCAACCCAGTTCAAGAGGAGTTTCAAAACATGAATCACCTCCCCTCAAGAAGCAACATAGTTGAAGAGGCATTTCAGGACATGAATCACCTCTGCTCAAGAAGCAACCCAGTTCAAGAAACGGTTCAGAACATGAATCACCTCTACTCAAGATTAGCTCCGCTCAAGAAGCAACCCAGTTCAAGAAACGGTTCAGAACATGAATCAACTCTGCTCAAGAAGCAACCCAGTTCAAGAAACGATTCAAAACATGAATCGCCTCCGTTTAAGAAGCGATCCAGTTCAAGAGATGGTTTGGAACATGAATCACCTCCGTTCGAGAAGCCACCCAATTCAAAGCAATGGTTCAGAACATGAATCGTCTCTACTTAAGAAGCAACTTCACTCTATTCAAGAAGTAATGCCTGTTCCCGCTCAAGAAGCAATCCTATCTCCACTTCGGAAGTAGCCCTATTTCAATCACAGACTCAATACGTGAGACTTTAAATAAGAGATGGTTCAGTACACGAAGCATCTTCGCTCAAGAAACGATTCAATCCAAGGAGCATTTCAGAACATGAAAAGCTCTCATTCGAGCAATATCTCATTCAAAAAGAACGAATCTCAGATAAGTTAAAGGCAAAATGAGGTCTACTTTATCTTTGTGATAAGGTTTTAACAAACCTCATTACAAAGAGGGGTAGCTATAGACACCTTATCTTGGCGAATTATTAAATTTTTGTTAATTATATGTTAATATTAAGGCTAAGTTGAAGAATTATATTAATTTTTGTAATTATAAAGGGATTAGGATTAGAAATGAATAAAATTAGGAAAATAAATCAAGTTGTGGGAAATAAAGATGATAGATATAATATAAGTACACATATAATATCATATATACTGCATTATTATTTAAAAGAAAAAAACCGCTTGTACATATAGAAAGTAGGCATGGAGAGATTTTATTTGGTACCTAAAACGCATATTTTAATCAAGGGAAAGTGCCTTAAATTCGGATCTAAAAATTGGGAAAAACTCAGTTTTTAACTTTCATAAAAAATTCAAAACGCGTCAAAATTTGTTTTTGAGGAAAGTTTATTGATTTGGGTTGTTATAGTATGGTATATACATGTCTAACATTGCTTTTAATTAGAAAGTTATTACCAATTGGAGCCAATTTTTCAAATTCGTGGAAGAACTTGCCCTAAAACACTAGATTCAAAATCGGATTAAATTGGTAAGACTTGGAGGTTAATTCACCATTCTAACACTATAAATAGGTCTCACACACTACACTTAAAAAAAAAAAGAAGAAGAAAAAAGGATAATTAGCAAAATCAAGCATCATTGAAGTGCTACTGACGCAGCTGGAGCTTCGCCGACCGCCATCAACGGAGCCTAATCCGACCAATCTCCGCCGAAGCCTAACTTTGTCGGCCACTAACCCAGAATCTAACTCGTCAGTCATCGTCATCATCCGATTGTCCTTGTCCTTCGAGCTACTCCAGGTAAGTTTGCTTCACCTATTTTCTTATTTTAAAAATAAGATTTAGGAATGGTGCATGTGAATCACCATCATATTTTTATATGAATAGATAAATATATATATATATATATACATGTACATAGTGTTTACTATAATAATATTAAATAATGATGCCATAATAATAATAATAATAATAATAATAATAATAATAAAAATTCATAATATTATATGTATGTGTAATGTCCAATTGGTAATAATAGAATATGTATTTAATATTACTTTGTATTAAAATATTCTAGATAATGATGTTATTTTCCAAATTGTTATACAAATCAACTTTCTCCTTAATGTTTGCTTTCTATTGTGATGTTTGACATGAATATGAATATACGGTTTTGTTTTATTAATGTTAGCATATTGAGACTTGATAATCCTTATAGTAATATTTATTCTTAATAACATGTTAAGTATTTTGATATAAGATTTAGGTGATATGTGATTGTGTTTCCATAAAAATTTCTTTTTCATCACTTAGAAAAAGGTTGGTTTTCATAAAATTGTTAAAAACTAATCTGATAGATTTAGGACTCACATGCAAACCCATTTTTGTAAAATTAATAAAATTTAATGAATTTAAAATGATAAGATTTTTTTTTTTTTAAATATCTAAAATCAACCAACAAGTTAAAATTTTCATTAAGAGTACTACGTGTTGTCTGATCCCATTTAGCGGGTACGTAGGTACCTCAGGGGTGACATAAAAAATGAAAAAAAAAAAAGACCTCTTTTTGTTTATTTATATTTTGAATTAATTCATTGTTCATATTGTAAGCTTTAATAATAAATTGTAAATATCAATATTATTTGTACTTATTTGTAAATGTTAATGTAAATAATGATTTTTTATTCCTTAAAATTGCAATAATAACTTGTAGATGTTACAATTTGTAAATATTTTTTTTTATTTTCAAGCATTAAAAGGATAAACTTTAAATTTTAAATTTCAAGTGGTAACCATATGGTTTTAATAGGTTAGCCCATGAATCCAAAATTTCTAGTTTATAAAGTTTGGTTTGTAAATCAAATTTTTCGCAGATTAGCAGCTAAATTAGGATTAACCAACCCATTAATCCTAACTTATAAATTTTTTCCCAATTCCAACCGGGTGACGACTTCGAATTGTTTCGAAAAATTAAAATTCTTTTTATTCTTAATCGAGGGTTCGTATTAAATGGGTTTGGGTTTAATACGGATCAGATTAAAATAAATTGAACCGAAAATGAAAAATCCAAGCTCGACAGTATCATTTACATTAGAAGGGGATGCATTAAACTAGTTTAAGTGTATGACGATGTACTTGAAGAAACAACTTACTTTTTTGACTAATTTTATTGAAGCCTTACAAACTCGTTTTAGACCATCAGGATGAGAGGATTTGCAAGGTAAACATGCTAAATTGATGCAAGTTTCATCAGTAGCTCAATATCAATCACAGTTTGAAGAATGGTTTAATAGGACTATTAGATTACCAGAATCGTTTTTGCCTAATTACTTTGTGTCAAGATTAAAACCTGCCATTAAACATGCAGCAAAAATATCTCAACCTAAAGATTTGATGGATACCATATGGTTCGCTAAAATGCATGAGGATAAATTGAATGAACAATCAAATGGATTTAAGTCATTTAAATATAGCACTTTCACAAGAAAAAATTCAGCCCCATTGCAATTTGCAAAGTCGCAATAGTTAAATATACGCAAGACAAGTCAATTAGGTAGTACACAATCTCATTCTACTCATACATTACCAACTAGAGGATTGACTCCTGAGGAGATGAAATAAGGAGAGAAAAATGTCTTTTGTTTTAATTGTGATGAAAAGATCAGTTTAAATCACAAATGTAAGGTAAAATTCCTTTTGTTGCTTTGAGATGGTATGCACATTGATAGTAATGAGAATGACTTATTTCAAAACTTGAATGAAGATGAGGAGTGTGATATTCATGTGCTATTAGTTATCATGCTTTAAGTGGGGAAATGATTCTTAGAACACTTCAATTTCAAGGAATAATATATTCAAGAAAAGTTTCAATATTAGTTGGCTCTTGCAGCACACATAATTTTATGCAAAGTAATGTTGCAATACATTTGGGCCTGACTATTTCACCAGCTTCTTAGTTTAATGTCATGCTATGAAATGGCTAGAAATTAAAGTGCCAAGGTTAATGCAAGAATGTAAATGTGAATATTCAAGGTTTTACCTTTGTTGATGCCTTTTATATACTGGACATACATGAGGCTGAGGTTATTTTATGAATACAATGGTTATAAGGATTGAGACCTGTTACAATTGACTACAATGGGTTAGTCATGACTTTTAATAATGTTGGATCTCAAATTACACTTGTAGGTGATCAAGATGTACTAACATAATTGATTTCTCATAATCTGTTAAGGTGGCTCATAAAAGTGGATGTTGTAGCTTCATGCTATCATTTGGTGGCTCAGATGGATTCTATTTCAGTGAATATTGCCAACAATAGTTCTATTGATGACCTATTGGGCAGATTTTCATCAATACTTGAGCCACAATCATTATTGCCTCCATTGAAGTCTCAAAATCAAATTCATTTGGTAAGTGGAGTAAACACTAGCAACATAAAGCCTTATAGATACTTCACTTTTAGAAGGAGGAAATCCAGCGTCAAGTGAAGGAGATGTTGGAACAAGGCATTATCCAATGTATCAAAAGTCCTTTTTCGTCCCTAGTCTTATTGGTTAAGAAAAAAGATGGATCATGGAGATTTTGCATTAACTATAAGGTGTTGAATTAGACCACAATTAAAGATGAATTTTTTATCCTAACTATTGATGAGTTGCTTGAAGAATTACATGGAGTTGTGATATTCTCTAAGTTAGATTTGCATACTAGCTACCATCAAATTAGGATGGCACTAGAAGATGTTCCAATGACCGATTTTTGAACCTACAAAAGGCATTAAAAATTCCTAGTGATGCCATTTGGCTTGAGCAATTCTCTAGCGACATTTCAATCTATGATGAACTCAATTTTTAAACCTTACTTACGAAAGTTTGTAATTGTGTGTTTTAATGATATTCTTGTCTATAGCAGGTCTTCGAAGGATCATCTAGCACACTTAGTACTAGTGTTAACTACATTAAAAAACACCTTATACTTTTGGACAAGTTTCTATCAAGCATCTTGATGATGTGGTATCAAAAGTTGGAGTTCAATCTAAACCAAGTAAGGTAGAAGCGGTTCAAACATGGCAAACTCCAACTTCTTTGAAACAATGAAGAGCTTTCTTAGGACTTTTTGGATATTATCGAAGATTCATTAAGTCCTATGCTTCTATAGCTAGTCCCTTGACGAATTTGATGAAGAAAGATACTTTTAAGTGGTCAAAAGATGCATAAGGTGCTTTTGATACATTTGAAGAAACTTTTAGTATTTACACCAATATTGGTGTTGGCAGATTTTTCAAAAGCAATTTGTTGTAGAAACAGATGCCTTGGGATTAGGACCAGGACTTGTTCTATTATAAGATGAGAGGCCTATTTCTTATTTTAGTAAGAAGCTACCATCTCGAATGGTTAAAGCATTGGCTTATGTTCGAGAGTTGTTTGCTGTGGTTGAAGTAGTCAAAAGGTAGCAACAATATTTGGTGGGTTCCCATTTTGTGATCAGAGCATATCATAAAAGTCAAAACTTTTAGGCTATGATTATACCATTACCTATGAGTCGGGTCAAGAGAATATTGTAGCTAATGCACTTTCATGACAACATTATGGTTTATTTATGGAGTTAGCTTTTTCCATGCTAATTTTGCATATATTTGAAGATTTGAAGAAAGAATATGTTAATGTTACAACTTTTGTTAATTTGATCACTTGTATGGAATAGGGACAACAGCTAAGATGGCCAGTTCAATGGCATTAGGGCCTAGTATTTTGTAAGGGGCAGATTATTTTTTGTTTCAACTTCAAAGTTGGTTCTTGTGATTTTACATGAGTTCCATTATACCCTTACATTAAGGCATTTTGGAATTTTAAAAACATATAAAAGAGTTGTAGCACAATTTTATTAGCCTAGAATGAAGCATGATGTTGAGCTATTAGTACAAAATTGTATAATTTGTCAGCAAACCAAGTATTCTACTAAAAAACTAGCTAGGTTATTACAACCATTGCCAATCCTTGAGTAGATTTAGGAGGATATTTCCATGGACTTTGTAACTTATCTTCCTAAGTCACATTTATTTTTTTTATCATTTTGGTTGTAGTAAATAGATTGTCAAAGTATTATCATTTGGAAGCTTTGGATTCAAATTTCGTGGCCACTAAGGTAACTCAGCTATTTTTATAAATTGTTGTCAAGTTACATGTCTTTCCAAGATCTATTGTTTCGAATAGGGATCCGATATTTTTTAGTATCTTTTGGAAAGAATTGTTTCGATTGTGTGGCATTAAATTATCATTTAGTAATGCCTATCATCTGTAATCAATGATATAAGTTTCTTGCTTGGGCTATATTTTCCTATTACACATCTCAACATGAAGGGGCTCAACTTGCACCTTTTGAAGTGCTTTATGATAGGAAACTACCTTTAATACTTATGTATACTTGAGGATCATCTACTTTAGAAGCTATTAACATGGGGCTTTTGAGTCGAGATCACATCTTATTTGTTCTTAAGGATAATCTTAAAGTTGCTCAATCAAAGATGAAACATATTCGGACAAGCAAAGGATTGAAGTCTATTATGAAATTAGATTTAGTATATATCGGATTGAAACACTACAAGCAGACATCAGTTTTTGGGAATGCTCAAAACAAATTATCTTAGAGGTTTTATGGTCCATTCTATATTATTCAACGAATTGGAGCTTGTGCTTATAAATTATAACTACTGATTGGATCTAAAATACATTATGTTTTTCATGTGTCATGTTTACGACAAGCTCATGGCTCAATTTGACACCCTTGGCTCTATCGGCATCAACATATGCAGATCAACCACTAATAAAACCTCAATGTGTTTTAGATTCCAGAACTATGACATGGTTCAAAAGGTGGCCCAAAAATTAGTTCAATAGGAGGGTTTACCCTCAGAGGATGCAATGTGAGAAGATCTAGATATTTTCATTCAAATCTATTCCGATTTCAACCTAAAGACAAGGTCTTGTCTTAATAAGGGGAGAAATACGTTACATCTCAATTACGTAGGAATAGACAAAAGCTGAAGTGGCTTAAAGATTACACAAATTAGTGTAGTATACATGTACCAGATCTAGTTACACAACTTATCTATGCACCAGAATTAACAAAAAGTAGCTATGAATACTTGTACATGTTCAAAATGAATGAGTTGAATGAAATAGGGTAATGACCCATCTTACAAAAATAATTGAGTTCTTGGAGTTGATGGCTTCCTCGAATAGCCATATTTATTCTTATTACCCACAATCAATTAGAAATCAACATTAGTTAATATCTCATAAACATGAGAAGAAGAGCCGAGAGAGAGTTAGGATTCTAATCTTAATAGAAAGGAAAACATGAGAGACAAAAGTAAGGTCGAGAGAAAAGAGAGCCTTTTATACTTAGGGTTACTTCAGTAACATAGTGGGCTGGACCATCTTTAATAGGTATATATGTATATTTATATGGTATTTGTTTCTTAACAAATATGTCCACTTAAATGGATGGTAAAAAGATTCCAAAAGGAGAAAATAAGATACAGCGAAGGATAAAAAATGGAAACTAAAATTTTTTAAAATTAGATGCAGATAATAAGCTCCGTAAAGGCATTGGTTTATTTGGGAGGGGAAGGGAGGAGGATAAAAAGGGAATATAACTTTTTTTTTTCAAGATTAATTATATATTTCAATTTAGAAAATTAAAAATACAAGTAGATTGAAATGTGGAGAGTTTATTCCTATAACTTCTTATTGAGAGTTTTAGGTGCAACCCTTCACATTTTCCTTTCAATATAGAGAATTAAAAAACATAGTTTGCAAGTTCACGTATATGTCCATACTGGAAAAGCAGTTTTGGTACCGTATTTATAATTTAATTATTTTAATGGTAAATAATAAAGATATCCTTGAAAACTTTAAAAAAATTATAGGTATCCTAAATTCAAAACTTTAGTAGTACACATTAATAAAGAAAACATGGGACCTTGAATTTTTGCCATTATTACTTTTTCCCCAAAAGATATTGATATTATAAAGAGAAGATGTTAAGTATATCAATGATCTCAAAATAAGGAGAATAAAAAAATTGCATAAACAATATAGACATATCTTTCTTCCCCTCCTACCACTTAACAACTACCTATACACATTATGCAATACAAAAACATATACACAAATTAGATTTTGAAGTAAAGGTTTAAAATTTATTAGAAAGAATGACCAAGGAAAGTCATAATGACAAAAGGGTTAAATTGATTTGGTTCATTCACCTAATTTATGATTATGCATGATTTAAGTGGAATAAATTTGGGGGCACGTGTGAAGCAAAAAAAAAAAAAAAATAGAGACATTGTGACATAAAGAGTAATAAAAATGCCAAATTAGATGAGTGAGAATACTTAAAGAGCCCATTAGCATATACTTCTAGTATTTCTATTAATATATCTCTATATGGCCAGACATAACTTTCAAATGATTTCAACAGGTCTTCTTTTAGTGGTTGCTAATACTAATAGTTCACAGTATGGAGGCTACACGTGATCGGTATTTAGAGGTAACATCAAAGGTTTTCTAAGCTATGATTCTAACCATCTTTGTCAGGATACTGCTTCTTCTTTTTCCTTTTTTTTTTTTTTACATAAACCAAGCATATAACTCAACAAAGCACTTTTAGAAAACCATGTCTTTAAGAAAAAATAATGTGGCTTTATTCTTTTTTTTTTTGTTCCTTATGTTTTGTTTATCATAGTTCACATAAGCTGAAAATTATACATAAGTTGGTAACTCTACAAGATAAATGCTCAATTCAAATAGGTTTAAGGTCCACGTAACATTTTAGGATCATTTCAATTAGTTTGATAATCAACTATCTATTTTAGGGCATTTCAAGATACAAGATGTCCATATCTCAACTATTTGAAACATTTAACCTCCTTATACTTCTTCCTTGTTGGCATTCTTCTTCTTTAAGAGAAACTTCAATCTTGTTTGGTTTCCTACTTAATTTTTCTCTCAATTCTCCACTTTTCCTCATATGTATCATGTTCAAGACTTATAGATATCTGATAAAATGATGTTGTTCCTTTATAACTCCTCCTCCTCCTCCTCCTCCTTCTTTGTTTTCTCTTTACCTTCATAGCTAGATTTATAAGATCATCCAAAACGTTGAAACATTAGAGTGCAACCACATAAGCAATATCATCTTACAATCTACCGAGAAATCTAGTAATTAACCACTCTTGTGACTCTTGCAGCTTACCATTGGTCATGAAAGTCATGAATTTCCTTACAGTACCCTTCAACACTAGAGCAATATTGTCTTAAAGTCTAGAGTTAAAATAATAATAATTTCTTGCTTGTAATATTCAATAATAAATCATTGGCTCATCAAGCACCCAATTTCTTGTCTATTCCTCCTTCATTTCTTCACTTAGCAATTTACTTATTCTAGCACAAAATCATGTACCCAACAAATGCAAAGGAAGTTAACTTAACCTCAATATACTCTTTACATTTGTAACAATCAAATATCTCCTTCATCCGTCATCATGATTCTCGTAAATGACTAAATCCAATTTTGGGTTTTACCTCTAATAATTATTTAGACTTGATTTATGGGTTTTACCTCCAATAATTATTTGGACTTAATTTTGGGGTTTTATCTCCAATAATTATTTGAAATTATTTTTTCAGCTAAAATATCAAGACTCAGAGAGACAAGCATGCATTATTTTAGCATGGCCAAGACAAAACTAGCATAGTTGGCTTTGTGTAAAACTTGTTTGAATTGGCCTATATAATTTCAACATTTCTCAATTTGGCTCATGCATTAAAAATGATTCATCTCGACCATCAATCATCAACATGATTTAAAAAATGACATATATAATCAAGCACTATAAGTACCTCCAATCCCACTTCATTAAGGAAAAAAAAAAAAAGAGAGAGAGAGAGAAAATAAAAAAGAAGAAGAACTAGAATTTAGGAAAATGCTATCATGTGTTAGATTTCTAACTCAAAATATCAAATGCTTTTGTATAATTAAGAACACACTCCAATTCATCAATTATAGTGACGTTTGATACTCCCCCTACTTGTTATGAGTGTGTTCAAGTCTCTTGAGACATAGAATCGATCGACACCTAGGCTGAAACTCCAAAGAGGAGGGAGCATGAATCGAGTTCTAGAACTATTTTAGCTCTATAGAATTTTAAGACTAAACAATGTAATTCAATACTTAAACAACAAAATAAGTATATTACAATAAAATAAAACATGAGGGGTAGAAAAAACAAGTCCGGTTTAATGTGAGGTCCGATCCGCCCCTAATCTTTATGAGTCCACAAATGTCTTTCAATGGATGACTTCACAAATACTTTATTCAACACAAAAAGATTGCTCGGACGGAGTTACAACACAAATCACAAACACCAAAACACACACAAAAACCTTGCAAGAGTTGTGCCTTTACAATTGATTTTCTATCACACTCAGCATAATTCAAACACTCTTTAATTCACACAAATATATTCTAGAGTAGTTTCTCACAAAGATTTGTAGTTGAAAAAACAAATAGCATTACTCAACGCTCTAGCAAAATTTAGCAAATAACATACAAAGAGGATTTGAGAGAATTAATACAAAACTTGTATGAAATAAATAACCTCTTATAAGTAATAAATCTTCCTAACTACCTTTAAGTCCTCTAAAAAGAAGTCATTACTTACAAAATCTCTTTTTGGCTCTAGCATTAAATGCCCTAATGGCTAGTTTCTATCAACTAGCATCTAGACGCCACATGCAACCATCCAAACGCCATATGCAAAACAAAGCATGGAGAATTATGGACACTACTAGTGTTTAGATGCCATACCCGAATGTTTAGACATAGCCCATTCCATTGTACCATGGTCATAAACTTTATGATCATAGCAAAATAATCTAGCATTTACATGCCAACCCCTAAGCGTCCAGATGCTAGCTGCAATTTACATGATTAATCCTTTGATAGCGTTAGTATCTAAATGCCATGCTAGCATTTAGATTCCATGCACTAAGGCATATCTAGCATCCAAATGCTAACTATAGTACAGGTTAGTCCTACAACTTATCGACCAAACACAAGACTAACACATATATTGCACAAACATAAGCTCCATCAAAGAAAAACATATTTTATTAATCAAGTGTAACTTAACTCTAATAATTGAATGATGGGATAAAGTCATCAATACTACCTAAACTTTTTGAAAATATCAATTTACTATCTCAACTTCTAAACTTCTAAATTTGGAACTTAATTGAAAGTTTTTGAGTCATCGTTCATACCTCCATTAAATCGCATAACTATCATTTGTATATAACCATTCATGGTGTGACACGTGTCATTTGATTTAAAAAAAAAAAAAGGAAACCCAATCAAAGTTAAAAACAAATAAAATTAAAATTTTAAATTTAAAAATTTAAAAACATGAACCCAACCAAGTTAGCCATCTTCTTCACAATGTCTCTCTATCTAAACTTATTCTTTCTCTAAATCCATCTTCTTCACCAACCCTCTTCTTCCTTAATCCTATTTATCTCTCTAGCTTATTTCTCTCTTCTCTCTCTAAACCGCGCCGTCATCTATCCAAATAATCAGCAACCATCACCGAGTCACCACATTTATATCCTATATCAAGCTCTTCTTAGACCAAGAATAATCAACAAAAAAAACGTAATTTCTTAATCCAAATGAAGAGGTTTGGACATCTTCCTAGATCATCATAGGATTATGACTTCATCAATTTATCAATCCTACAATGGATTTCTTCTTAGATATGACTGGCCAAGCACACATGTGTCTTCTGGTGTCTTTAGTATAATATTAACTCGCGTTTATTTCCTTACTTATCATGTGTTATTTTTTCCAATCGGATGAGAACTGTTATGCTCATTGAAGTAAGATATGAGTCTCACTCCTTGAATTTATATTATATTTACATGGTGAAAGTCTCAATGATGGATGATTGAGTTTGAAATGGTGCTCAGCCCAGTGAGAGAAAACTAAATAGAGCAAAAGAAAGCTAATTGTGTTAGGTGAGATGGTTATCAGTTGTTTAAATAGATAAAGGCACAATTTAAAGAGAGAAGAGAGATGGAAGCTAGAGAGAGAAATGGGATTAAAGAAGAAGAAGAGTTTAGAGAAAGAATGAGTTCAAAGAGAGAGAGAGATAATGTGAAGAAGATGGTTAACTTGCGTTAGGTTGTTGGTCCCAACTAAGCAATGAAGAGGGATGTGCTGAATTGATTGCTATTTCAAAATTTTTTAAAATAAACCTTTATATGCGAATTTCTCCCCCAAGTTTACTTAATTTGATGATATGATAATACCAATTAACGAAACAAATAAACAATTAAAGCAAAGTGTAATAAAATAAATAAGGTTCAAGATTTATAGAGGTTTATCCTTATAAGAGCAACTTTATCCAAAAATTGCTTAAGAAGTTGCTTAACATACCATGTCAACATGCCAAGAAATGATTCCCATATCGAGCAACTTCCTTAGCAACTCTCTTTATTGGTGAATTCTTGAAGACAGTTACTTAATAATTTTTAAAAAAACTTTTTAGTTGCCTATGTGTCACGTTGTATCAATAAAAATAAAAGAGACAAAGAGAGTAAAAAAATTTCTCTTTAAGTTGCTTAGCTAAGGAAATCTAACATAAATTTTCGTGTCAAACAACTTCTCCAGCAACTCACTTTATTGGTTTTTTAAGTTGCTTAAAATGGGTGTACGTGTCAAGCAACTCCAATAAAGTTGCTTTAAGTTAGTCCTCTTTTTCAGCTCCACTACTGGGACTTCATAATTTACATTGGAATATTCCACTAATCCAATTAAGTAAATGAGAGATTATAACCACCAATGCTATCTTGCTCTATCTCATAAGCCTGACACCTAGGCTAATCATAAAACTATAAGATATTATGTGTAATCCTCACACAAACAATTAATCTAACTCTCAAATAGAGTATAGAATTCTTTAAAGTGAATTACCATTGAAACTCTTAAATTTAAACATGTTCAAAAAATATTGAATGTATCTAGATAGGTTTTGATGGAGGTATTGACATAGGCTTTGATGATCATTGTATGCAATTATAAACTTCTCTCTCTCTCTCTCTCTCTCTCTCTCTCTCTCTCTCTCTCTCTCTCTCTTTTGTCTTTGCTACTTTCAAAATCTATTGAATCTTTGAACTCCGACCTTTTTTAACTGAAAAGATAAGAATGAGCATTTTCCTCCTTGAATATCCAAGTATACCATTGATGTTGATCATTATCTTTATTTAAGGATAATATCTCCTATTTTGTAGCAATTTGAAACTTTGAGTATTTGAATTCTGGCTCCTTATCTTTAAATATCTCCAGTTGCATGCATACTTCAACAGTTGTGAATATTACCTTATCTTCATGATGGATAATCTTGGATACATTTGAAAATATTTTAATTTAAAAACGTCATCAGCCATGAAATTTTTCAATTGTGAGATATGATTTAATCATCCTTATCTAAGATTCTTTAACCATGTTGGACTTGTAAAAAATCTTGCCTCGTGTTCTAGCAAAATAAACTATAAAATTCTTTCTTTAATCTTGAACAAAGATATAGAATTATCTAAGCTTCTATATGATACTTATCTTAGCAAGAACTTCAAATATAACTAACTCAAAATATTCCCATAGACTTTAAATCCTCATTAAGTTAAATGCATTAGATGCATTGCCTAAATACATTTAACAGGTGGAGTTGGGTCTTCATAAATTAAATTAATCAACTTAAAAGTCGTGAATCAACAAGTTCTTTAAAATTCATTTTCTGCAAAATTCATTCTTCACTATTAGTATGTCAACAAAAATTCTAACCAAAGTTTTAACGCAGGTTCTAACAATACTTCTAAGTTAGCTCTAACACTTCTAACACTTAGATAAACTTTTCTTAACCTACTGCACACTTAGTAAAATAGTTAGTAACACTTTAATATTTTTGTTGTTATCAAAACTATTTAAGAGAACTAGCATTCTCCCCTTTTTTAATGATAGCAAAAACTTCCCCTTGAAAATCTTGGAGACAATAATCCTTACAACACACTCAAATCTTATCACAACATGCAACTAGCAAGTAAAATTTCATATAAAATATTTCAACAAGTTTTTCAGATTTTCTCCCTCTTTTTGTTATTATCTATTATCAGTTGCTCCTCCTCAACATAAGATATAAAAAATTATATTTTATGCAACTTGGCACAAATACAGATAGCAAACAAAACATTTGGATATTATGCAATTAAATATAACATAATATTCCTTGTTTCCATTTTGTATTTGTGAACAACAATGCATCTTCTCACATGTGACATGAACACCCCTTGTCTAGGTACCATGTTTTTATAAACAAGTGATCAAACCTTTTTAGTAACCCAGACTATCTTGGACTCACCAAAATTCAAGCCCATAGAGTTTTGACTATTCACTTATTGTTTACTAAGTTTGTTATTTTTATAATAACAATATTTCTCAATATGTCCCAGTCTTCTTTAATTCTGATATGAGTGCCTTCTTACATACCTAGATACTTATAAGTCTGTTTAGGGTATCTTCTAACATACCTTCTATCTTACATAATAGGTTTAGTACTCACAAACATTTTATTAGCATCAACAAGTTCTTTAAGCATTGGTTCTTTACCTTTCACAAAAACAATTTTCTTCGATTGATTGGATGTTTCACCCTTATTATAGCCGAAACCTTCTTTAGAATTACCGATTCTTTGAGACGAAATTAATTTTTTTCCCAACTTTTCATCATTTTTAGTAAACTTGTTAAACATGGAGTTTAGATACGTTGAAACTTCATCTATTCTTACCTTGAGTTCATTTATTTCTTTATGCAAGTTATTATTTTCTTTTGATAGAATCTCTTGAGTTTTCCATGAACTTTTATTATCTATATGCAAAACTTCAGTATCATTTCTTAATACATCATTTTCATCAGCTAACAAAAAGTTTGTTGAACTTAAGGCTTGCATTTCATCTTTTAATGTCCCCATTTTCTCATTTATCTTCATAAGAGCATTTAACAACCTTTTTATCTATTTACGCAAACTTTCAGGCATTTCATCCTCATAATTAGAAGTTACCTCAGAAAGAGCCATAAGACACAAGTTGGCCTCTTTTGTATCGTTTAACACAGCTTCTAATTTAACATCTAGCTCATACAAATCGGTCCATGTTGGCCATGAGAGCAGTTTGCTTCTTTTTGTACTTCTTCATCTTTTTAGCCAACACAAGATATGCATATTTGATATGTCCTTATTTTTTTAGATTCAAAGCACACTTCTTCTTTTTTCTCAATCTTTTCTTTTACTTTTCTTGCATCATACTTAACACGATTAGTAGCAAAAAATTGCTTCAGTTGGTACACTTACATTTTTTCTCCATTAACTTTGAAACCTTCCTTGTTAACGAGGTCACGTCGTCGTCGTCATCTTCACATTCAAAACTTGTAGCATGTTTTAGTTTGTTTTCAATAGAAGTTTTAAATGCAATGGACTTCTTGTCTTTCTTTAGTTCATTCTATTGTTTTTTCTTTGACTCCTAAGCTTGCAGCTTCTTCTGAAGTTGGCTTAAAGTCAAATTGTCCAAGTCATGTGCTTCCTCAATAGCATTGGTCTTGGAGTCCCACGAGCTAGGTAGGATTTTCAAGATCTTCCTCATTAATTCACAGTTATCAAATTTCTTTCCAAGCTAAGCAAGCTCGTTAGTGATTAAAGTAAAATGATTAAAACCATCAGAAATACTTTCATCAGTTTTGAATCAAAACAACTCATAATCTTGCATTGAAGCACCCATCCTGGTGTCTTTGATCATTATAGCTCCTTCTTAGGACTTACACAACTTGTCTTGTCCTATATTTCTTTTGCAATCTCCCACGAAGATACCATAGCATACATGAATTGGAATATTCTCATCAAGATTAGATTCTTAGTTATGTTATTCTGTTCGACCTTTTTTTTTTTCTTCCTAAGTGAGTATTGGATAGTCATCCAGAGCTCGTTCCTTATCTTCATATTTAATTATCTCCCAAAATGCAAAATCCATAGCTTTGATATAGGTTTGTATCCTACATTTCTAGTATGAAAAATTAGAGCCATCAAAGAATGAAATGTGATTAGAAGCAATATTAATAGCGTTATCATCCATTAGAACAAACTCTTAAAATCAAAGAGTCTTGGCTCTGATACCAATTATTGGTTTGACTAAGAAATCAAGAGGGAAGGGGTAATTGATTGCTATTTTAAAATTTTTGAAATTAAACCTTTATATGCAAATTTCCCCTCAAGTTTACTTAATTTGATGATATGATAACATTAATTTATCAAACAAATAAAAGATTAAATAAAGTGCGATAAAATAAATGAGGCTCGAGATTTATAGAGGTTCCTTCTTGTGAGTCAATCCTCTATTTTAGATCCACTGCTAGGGGCCCAGTAATCCACACCAATTCATTCCACTAATCCAATAAAGTAAATGGGAGATTACAGCCACCATTGCTATCTTACTCAATCTCAAAAGCGCATACCTAAGCTAATAACAGAAGTACAAGATACTATCTGTAATCCTCCTACAATCACCCAATCTAACTCTCAAATAGAGTATAGAATTATTTAAAGTGAGTTATAATTGAAACTCTCATATTTAAGCACCTAAAAAAATATTAAATGTATATAGATTGGTTTTGATAAAGATCGATGGTTACTGTATGCAACTATGAACTTCTTATTTTATTTCTTTATTTAATTTTTTTTCCATCAAGATCTGTTGAATTTTTTAACTCCAGTCTCTTTTATAGCTTCTAAATAACAGCTTTGAACTGAAAAGATAAGAATGAGCATTTTCCTCCTTAAATATCCAAGTAAACTATTGATGTTGATCCTTAGCTTGATAAGAAAAATATCTCCTATTTTATAGCGATTTGAAACTTTGAATTTTTGAACTTTAGCTTCTTATCTTTAAAGGGTAAATTATATCGAAAGGTCATAATGTTTATGGATAAGTTTATTTTAGGTCACAATGTTTTGAAAAGTTCAATAGAGGTCACAACATTTAATGAGTAAATTTATTTTAGATTACAATATTTTTTAATAATTCAAAAAGAGATCATAACGTTTAGAGAAGTTGGTCAATTGAGGTCACTATTGACACCTATCAACAGGAAAAATATTTACTTAAAACTCACAAAATGCTTCTTTTAAGGCCTTCTTGATATGTATCAATAGGAAAAATATTTAATTAAATTTTAGAGGACACTTTTCCAAACATTGTGACTTTTTTTGAACTTTTTGAAACGTTATGACCTAAAATAAACTTACTCACAAACGATGTAACCTTCCAATGTAATTTATCCTATCTTTAAATATCTCCAACAACATTCATATTTCAGCAACTGTGAATATTACCTCATCTTCATGATGGATAAGCTCGAACAAATTTGAAAATATTTGAATTGAAAAACTTCAATAGCCACAAGATTTTTCAATTGTGACATATGCTTTAATCATCCTTATCCAAGATTCTTTAACTGTGTTAGACTTGTAAAAAATCTTTCCTTGTGTTCTTGCAAAATAAACTGTAAAATTCTTTCTTTAATCTCAAACATAGACATAGAACCATCTAGGCTACTATAATAATAGTTGTCTTAGCAAGAACTTCAACTATAACCAATTCAAAATATCCTAATGGATTTTAAATCCTCATTAGGTGAAAGGCATTAGATGCATTGCCTAAATACATCTAACAAGTAGAGTTGGGTCTTCATAAATTGAATTAATCAACTTAAAAACCGTAAATTAACAAGTTCTTCAAAATTCATTTTCTACAAAATTTGTTCTTCACTATCTGTACATCAACAAAGATTCTAACTAAAGGTCTAACATAGGTTCTAACAATACTTATAAGTTTGCTCTAACACTACTTTTAACACTTGAATAAACTTTGCTTAAGCTACTACATATTTAGTAAAATAGTTTGTATACACTTTAATCTTTTTGTTATCGTCAAAATTATTTTAACAGAACTAATAGGTTTATGTTTTTTTATTTTCATTTTTAAGATGCTAAATTTGGGTTTACATTAACATTTTTAAAATTTTTAATTTTTCTTTTTTTTTTTCTAGTTTTAACTTGGTTTAGGTTGCCCCTTTTTTTTAAATTTGATGACATACATCATATCATGAATGGTTATATACAAACAGCTGTTATGCGATGTAATGGAGGTATAATTGATGACTCGAAAAGTTTCAATTAGGTATCAAATTTAACAATTTAGAAGTTGAGGTAGTAAATTGAATATTTTCAAAAAGTTCAAGTAATATTGATGACATCATCCCTTGAGTGATTATGCAATGTATTTCCTCATCAAAATGACTTTGAACTCACTAGTTCAACATGAGACCATCTACTCCTTCTCCCTATCCATTTCTCTTCCCCCCTCACATATTGTTAATAAGTCATTCTCTACGACCACATATAGTGCGATACAAGCTACTCCTCTACATGCACGTGACTACTACAACTTGATCCCCATATTTATAATTTCTAACAAATACACCACTCCTATTATGTCTATCCTAATCACTCACCCAACTATTAGAAACACCATGATTTCTATCACCCATTTCTCTTTATTCACTCCTTTGAACTCTACTTCCTAAATGGAAGCTATCGATAATTTCTTGTAAAGAATCGAAAATAACCTCAATTTGGAATTTAAGATAATTAACTTAACATCTAAAACTTCCCATGAAACTATCTCTACCATTGTTGACATTCTCACTCATCATTCTTATCCCCAATAATTCTAATAAATCATGTTTAATTTTATTTTAGTTCACTTTGGATTAGAGATAAGGTTAATGGAGTTCTTTAAATAATTTTTGGGTAATGAAATAGCTCAGGATCTAAGAGTATCAAGTGGCCCAAATAAACAAATCGACCCAGTTAAGAGGCAAATTCAATCAACTAAGTTTACAAGGTTATTAGCCAAATCTTTGATATGGTTGACCTTTCGATTAACACAATCATTTCTTTTTCTTGATTGAAAATTCTATTTTCGAACCACTTTTTACATTTAAGTGTATGGTATCTCCTTATTTTGGAGATTAGTTTTGATGTAGATTTCTAGTATAATACTATCTATCGAGTTTGCAAACATAAATAACCTCTTGCATTTCTAAGCCCTATATATAGGATGTTATATTGCAAACTAATTTTTGAATCTTTAATCTTTAAGAAATCTTAATTTATTTATAAATTAAACATATTGTTTGTAAAGATCTTGTTCATGCACTTTACTTAGAAGTTTCAAATCTTAATTGATATGTTGTGCTCAAAAGCAGTTTTGTTGAAACAATGTGACTTGTTTGTCATTTCATATAAGAATGAGCAACCAAAGCTTAGTAAAGGGTTGGAATAGCAGTATACCATCCGCACAACCGTAGGGGTTTTGATAAATTATTAACCACAATGTTTCAAAATAAATGACATCCAAACATTGTCAATAAATCTAAGAAGACCAAGGAAAATAACTTCTTGTTATCAAATATTAAGGAATGATGTTCCTCGACAAATGACACTAAACCCATGAATGTGCAATAAAGACACTCTAGCTCCTCCAAAAAACCTATTGAACAAGTTCTCAAACCTGTTGCAACTCTTTCCTTGCCACTTAGTACACTAAGGTTACAAAAGGTCTTTACACCTTTCAGCAAGGTTGGTATTTGGTGCTATTACCCTAAATGCATGCCTAGTAGGTTACACACATATCTTGTTCCTATTTAGTTCAATCTATTCTTAAGCCATTGATGTGAATCAAATAGTTTGTGAATAGTTTAAAGCACATGATTGTAGATCAAGCCATGCATCAAACATGTCGCTTAGCGATTACATAATCATCTATTTAAGTATCTAAACATAGGCATGGAACGCACACATCGAGAACTACTTATAATAAAAAACACATACATATAACATGATAATGACTTGGAATGTAAGAAATATGGGTATAGATAGGCCCAATGAGTATCCTGTCTAACTGAAATTTGTATGATGTACATACCAATGGCAAATGAGTATAGCCACTCATTAACTATTTCAAGTATCCCTATAAGCTCAATAACAATGGATTGTATCACAAGATACATAATTTTCTATGTGTAATTATAAGTTTGATTATGATGCATTGAATTGTGTTTGATATAGAGGTAGTTAGGTCTCGAGACCCACTAGTATGTTATGTGTGCAAGAGTGAGTTTGCCAACGTGGACATGCTTATATGTTACAAGCGCATGTTGCACAAGTGCTATTGTCATGCTTTGAATTAGCTTTTCGTTGGTATTTTTATATGCGTAAGTATGAGAAATTAACGACAGTTAAAGAGTATTAGTAATGCAAGAGCAAGGCCTAAGAATCTATAGCATCGTAAGGATTTAGATAAAGACCAAAGGGAGAGTCAAAGTATAAATGCATAGGATCACTGTTCAATAAAAGTACAGCTATAAAGAGACTAGTGGGTCATAGTTATGAAAGAGCAAGTCTAAAGTAATCCCCAGTATGTCTGTTTGATTGTCAGATTTTTATCTATATTACAGGATTTTTATATATATCACATCTATATCTAATTTGCATCTACAACTTATTTGTATCATATCTATATCGTATTTGTTTGATCAATTTATAAGTAACACTATCAGTTTTTCATCGTTAATTATTTTTTGACAAATATCTATTTAAAAATAATAAAAATATAATGTTAAAATGATTAGAATATGATGAAATGAACAAACCTGTAATCTTGGAATCGGAAATGAGTGTGAGCTGGACCTGAGTCCAAACCGCTTGACTGTATGAGCTTGGTTTGTTCAAGCGAATGAGTTGTGCTAGAACATAACCGATTGGTTTAGCTTTGCGTTGGTATAGAAATAGCTAACCAAAGCTCTCATCAAGCAAATGTAAAATATACACACGTCACATTCATGAGCACACACACTCGCATGGCATGTGTTAAAAGGCGAGACTTGATAACATCCAAAGGATAGAACCATGACAACGTTGTGTTTTATATGTCATGCAATGTTGTGTACTCTTAGCATCGCTCACTTAGCTCTCAAAGCTAAATGGTTAGTTTGTCTAACCTAATACTTTTTGTCACATTTGATTCTCACTGAAATAGAAAGCTTTCATTTCATTGGGCTCTCTTTTTTCTTTCTTCCTTTTTTTTTGGGTCAGTAACTGTATAACGGCAGCTTTGCCTTATCAGTTGTCATGTTACATCTATAAATTATTTGTAAAAAAACAAAACCTTATATGCAAGTCAAATACACACTATGAAATATGAGATTTAACAACGAGTTTGTTATAGCATTTCACCGCGAGAAGGTTCATGTGCTTTTGTGGGTGCTGTTTGGTTTTTGGTGTTTGGTGTTGTTTTGGGGGGGAGGGGGTGGGGTGGGGGTGGGTGGCACGACTTTTGCATCTTAATTATACATCCTCGATCCTGATCAAGTGTAAAAGAAAGCAAATCGGCATAATAACCAGCAGAAATTCTTTTCTTTTCTTTTTTAAATATTTTGTTGGATTTCATGCAAATATAGACAACAAACTGACAGCTCCATCTAACTTTCCCAGTCCGTATTAACTCGCCTTATTGTATTTCTTGATTATACCTTTTACATGAGTGTCCATGAACAACTACCTGCATAGTATCACTAGCAGTAAGCAATATGGATACAAGCCGCTCCTTGCTTAAAGATATATATGCTTGACGGCCAATTCCCAGGTCAAAGGATGAGCTCAGCAATGTGAAACCTCTATTATTAAAATCTAGACATAATTAAATCGCTAATTTCATCCTAAGTAATAAAAAATCCCATGGTTTCAGACTAGACTACTGCATACTGACTAGCATGAGTAATTATACCCACATTTCCTAAAGGATATGCAGACAGGTTCATTTTGCAGCGTATCCAAACATGTCTGAGGTACCATACAGTAGTTCTCTGTGTTGTTGAGATATTGGTGTTCCATCAAGATACATAAAGTGGCTCTGGCTGAACCTTTCTTCTAATCCTGAAATGTAAATAAATGCCAAAACAAGCATTAGGACCACTTCACATTCTGTTGAATTCATCCCATTATTCATGACACACAATAAAAGACGAGGAACCCTCTGACATCGCAACCAGAACAATTATTTCCACTTCCACTAAACAATATATATATATATATATATAGTTTTTGTTTTTTGGGGTCAAAGATAAATATATTTATACAACTTTGGTAACAAGAAATAGACGTTCATGTACGTACATATTTACAGCATTAAATTAAATATTAAAAAAAAGAATGCTGAAGCATATTTTTCCAAAAGGTAACATGGACTCTCTCTCTCTCTCTCTCTCTCTCTCTCTTTTTTTTTTTTTTCAAATTCAATTTTGATGCCGTCTAATGTAGATATGTTTTCCATAAATAGAATAACGACCATGGAAGAGAAGATTTCAAGTCCATCTAATTAGCTGGTAGATGAGAACATCCTGCTGATTTGGATTTGTTTAAGTGGAGAATCAACACAACATATTAAGACTTAAGAAATCATCGGATCAATGAAGTGCATAGAGACTTTCAAAACTAAGCTCAAAAAGACAGAAGACTAAGACTAAGGGTATACCAAAGCAGAAAAATACACTTCAAGGAAAGAAGATAACAAAGTGTGCAAAAGACTGCCGTATTACAAGTAAACAAAAACTACTGAAAACACTACGAAGCAGACTAGTCTTTGATGCTTTTTATCAATGGCGGGCTGTCATCAAATGGACCTCTCAAAATAAAAGGGAAAATGGACAAAAATGCCAAAAACATGAATAGATCAGCATAAAGTATCATAGATTCAAATCTAAAAGAGAAAGATACAGAGGATTCAACGGTAACAGCAATCAGGGCTTCATCCGCAAGGCATGCTTCTACTTTGTCCTTTTTTGGGAAGACCAACTAAATATGTTTATTAGATGATTGTACCGGATACATTTGTAGGCCATAAAAAAAAATCAGCATGCAGCTGGGAAAATTAACAACGAATTCGCTGCTTATTTAAATTCAGCCAATTGCATGTTATTATGGGAGTTTAAATCTTTTGGCTCAGAGAGTTCCCCTTCACTGTGCTCTCAACCCATTATAATAGATTCTCACATAAAATGGTAAAAACAGAAATAAAATCAAGGGTTAAAGAATGCAGGTTGAAGTAACACCAATAGTAGATAATGCATCCAGTGTCTTAACAAAGCCAACAGATCAAGAGTAATTCCGTTGAACTGCAGGAACATTCATTGGCCTTTTTCCAATAATACACAAATAACTGAACCTGATTACAGGCTCAGCAGGAACAACAATGAAATAGAAGAAGAGATCCATGCAAGATTGGTGCAGCGGAAATAGAAAATATAAGGCTGATATCTAATAAATAAATATGAGCAAAGCAAGTAAAATAAATAAATGGCACCAGAAATTTAACATGGTTCACACTTTAGACTATGTTCATGGAACCAGCTCCAAAGAATTCTTCCATTAAATATATAGCAGACATAGAAGAAAGATACTTCTCTAGAAAAATATTCTAAAGCACAATACAAATAATTGAAATAAACCTTAAATAATAGCACTTAAGTATTTCCTGAACACTTAAAATAATCTCACTATTTTGTCACTTACAAGAAATTATCTCCCCTCTCTAAATAATTTTGTTCAAAGCAATATTTGCTTTGGCCAACAACTAACACAAAATTTTCGCCTTCACTATCAGTCTCAATGAAGGAAGGCTATTTATAGGCATCATGTTCTTGAACACCAAGCAATTTCATTCGGCCAATAGTCCTTCACATGATACCTTTTGATTTTAGCCATATAATTGCGTTTGGCTACTAAGTTTCCCAAATTCAGTTTTTGCTAACTTATCTTTCTTGCCGATGAAGTCTTGTTTTCCATTTTTCTCTATTTAATTATATCTCACATGGCCCCATAATGTAAGAGGGACCCCGCAATTTGGTTTTATGCCAATATTCAGTGCCATCATTTCAAAAAAGAGGAGCATTTCAGGAAGTTTTGCCAAAAGTCAAGCAAGATCAAAAGAAGAACAAAAGCAAAAAATAGAAGAAAGATAATAGCAGTAATGATAAACAAACGAACATTGTCGAGGAGTTCAATCTTGTCTGTGATGATGATCTTGTAGTCCATGAGATAAGTTAGGTGATCAATAGTGAAGTTACCATCATATACATCTCGGGAAGAATTCTTCTCATCCTATACCCCAAGCAATTTCGGTGTTGTAATATCAGGAATGAGAATTTTTCACAAAGAGCAAGAGAGATGATTTTTTGGAGATAGAGAATGGTATGCAATTGGTTTTGAAGTAAGCTACACACATTCCCAACATGTGCATAAATTTGATTTTAATAGGCAAACTCGATGATAAATGTTTTTGCAATACCTTCTTTGATAGTAAATGGAATTCACCAAAGGTTCATTACTACTAACTAGAGGAAAGAATTACTCTAAACTATATTATGCAAGCAAAGCTTTCCCAAGATGTTGTGAACACATTATAGAATGACAATACAATTGAGTTATGACATAAATGTCCCGATCATATGAGAGGAAAACGTATGACTCGTTAAGAATGTGCTATCTGGATTGAATAAAGTTCATTTGAAGAGGTTTGTTGATTGTCTTACAGGAAAGCAAAACAAGGTTGCTTTTAAAAGTTTCCTTCCTACTAAAATTGAGAATGTACTAGATTTAGTACAATCAGACTTATGCGGACCAATGTCAAAGTCACTTGGTGGTACTGAATATTTTGTCACTTTCATTGATGATCATTCTCAAAAGACATGAGTGCTACTTATGAAGTCAAAGATTAGGGATTAGATGTTTTCTAGAAATTTCTTTCTCTAGTTAAAAGACAAAACAGTAAGAAGCAAAGTACATCTAAATAGATTATGGCAGAGTACATTGGACCATTTCATGCTTACTACAAAGAGCGTGGTATTCAACATCTGACAACACCTCCAAAGACATCGCAGTTGAATGGTTGCCAAGAGGATGAATAGGATTTTGATAAAGAGAGTCAAATGTTTACTCTAACATGCAAAGTTACCAAAGCCATTTTCGGGTAAGGTTATACTAGCAATTGTTCATGTGTTACACCTTTCACCATGTGTCCACCTATAGTTTCATAATCCTAAGAAAGTATGGTCCAAAAAGGATGCTTCCTATGATCACCTGCAGGTGTTTAGTTGTAAAGCCTTTATGCATATCCCAGATGATGAAAAATCAAAGCTCGATGTCAAGACACAACAGTGTGTTTATTTACTATGGTCAAGATTAGTTTGGCTATAGGTTTTAAGATTAAATTTAGAAGAAACTTGTAAGAATCCACAATGCAGTATTTGTTGAAGATAAAACCATTGAGGATATAGAAAAGGCTTAAGAGAATGCTTGCAGATCTAGTAGTAGTACAATAGACCTAAAGATGACTCCTCTACCAATGATGCCTAGAGACGTTGGAGATGAAGTACAAAATGATCAACCTGAGACTAGTGATGCAGATGCTCCTGTTGAGTTTCCATCAAATGATTTTGATAATGATGGTGTTCATGATCAACCATCAACCCTAATGGGTTCTCCAAAACTAAGGAGATCTACTAGAGGTTGACAACCTCCTACTAAATACCCTAAAGATTAGTATGCGTTACTAATTGATAGGGAGAACCAGAAAGTTTTGAAGAAGCAATGGATAAAGAACGCAAAGGAAGTGGATTGAAGCCATGCAAGATGATGAAATCCTTGCATGAGAATGACACTTAAGCTGGTAAAGTTACCAAAAGGTAAAAGGGTTTGAAAATTAAGTGGGTGTTCATGATAAGGCATGAAGAGTACAATCCCAACCACGATTCAAAGCCGAAATAGTCATCAAGTGATTCAACCAAAGGAAAAGGATTGGCTTTAATGAGACATTTTCACCGATGGTAAAAATAACATCCATTCAAATAGTGCTAAGGCTAATAGCAATTCTCAACTCGGAGATAGAGCAAATAGATGTAAAAATTGCCTTCCTTTATGGTGATTTAGAGGAAGAGATATACATGTGGAGCAACCAGAGGGTTTCATGGTTAAAGGAAAAGAGAATTATGTTTGTAAATTAAAGAAAAGCTTACACAGCTTTAACCAAGGACCAAGGTCGTGGCATAAGAAGTTTGAGCCAGTTAAATAGTGGTATAAGAAGTTTTAGCCAATTATGGGAGCAAAGATACAAAAAGACCACTTCAGATCACTATGCATTCGTACAAAAATTCTCTAATGATTATTTCATTATTCTTTTGCTCTATAGATAAAATATTGATCGTTAGCCAAAATATTTCCCAAATCAACCACTTAAAGAAGCACTTAAGCAAGTCTTTTGCTATGAAAGACCTAAGCTAATAAGATAGATTCTTGGCATGAAGATAACTAGAGACTAAAGTGCCAAGAAATTATAGTTGTCGCAAGAGAAATACATTGAAAAAATATTTCAAAGGTTTTATAAGGACAAGGCTAAAGTGGTTGGTTGTCCTCTTGTTAATCACTTTACATTAAAAACTAAGCAATGAGTCAATTCCTTTCAAACCTGGGTAAGGATCATTAGGCTGCAGTAAAATACATTCTTAGATATCTTCATAGTAACTCCAAACCATGTTTGTATTTTGGAGATGGAAAACCTATGCTAGTTAGCTACACAAATGCAAATATGGCTAGCGATGTTGGATATTTGATTTCATTTGCAAGAGAAGCTGTTTCGTGGCAATCAATATTACAGAAATGTGTTGAGCTCTCAACATTTAAAGTAGAGTTTATTGCAGCAACAAAGCTTGTGAGGAGTTGTCATAGATGAAAAGGTTCTTAAGTGAACGTGGCTTCCACTAGGAAGAGTGAGTTATTTTGTGACAAAGCATCATTCATCTTGGAAAGAATTTCTCCGTTCATTTTAGATTAAAACATATTGATATGCGATACCATTAGATTAGAGATGTATTAGGGAAGAAGCTACGACAGTTTAAAACAATCCATGCTAATGAAAATAGATTAAATATGTTAACCAAGATTTTTCTAAGGGACAAGTTTGAATATTGTCAATCAGTAGCAGAGATAGTCGAGCCCCACGAAATTGGGAGGGAGAGAATTGTCGAGTCCCTCCTGCATTATGGAGCCACATGAAATATTATTTTAAAAAAAAAAAAAAGAAAGGAAAACAAAACCTCATCAACAAGGAAGGTAAGTCAGCAAAAACCAACTTTGGAAAACTTACTAGCCAAGCACAATCATATGGCTAAAATTATAAAGCATCATACGGAGAATCACTGGCTAAGTGAAATTGCTTGTTATCCAAGAACATTACGGCTATAAATAGCCTTCATTTGCCAAGATTATGATATATATAGTCGAGTGAAATTTTGTGCATGAGAGGAGATAATTTCTTGTAAGTCATAAAATATTGAGGTCATTTTCAGGAAACACTTGAATGCCTCTATTTTGGATTTATCTTAATTATTTGTATTGTACCTCTAGAATATTTTCTAGAGAAATCTCTCTCTCTCATAAGCCTATTATATATTTAATGAAACAATTTTTTAGAGTTGGTCCATGGACATAGCCTAAAAGGTGAGCCACATTCAATTTTAGTACCATTTATCTATTTTACTTGCTTTACTCGTATTTATTTATTAGTTATCCACCTTGTATTTGTTATTTCTGCTACACCAGTCTCAAAACTCTGTCTTCTCGGATGAATGGGAGGGTGCGACAGTTTTCGGATCTTTGATAAGTGGGGTAAGTAGTGCAGACGTCCAAATGTTTCAAACTAAAGGTAGAGATGACAAATGAACTTGGCAAGCTAGATGATAGCATCCACACATCACCGAAAGATTTGGAAAGAATCTATTTATTCCCAAGTATGCAAAATGTAACTTTCCTTTGTACAATGGGTGGACCAATGAGGTCACTGAATTGGTGTAATCTATTCTTCAATTACCACAGGTTACTTGAGGCAGACAGGGTATAGTTAGCTTCCTCTTTCTCAAGAACAGTGGGAACACAAATAAACACAATGGCAAAATAGAGTTGGATTTGAAGTAATTTGCCTAGATACAATGAAATATATTGAAATTAATTTATCTCAAACATCGAATTAATATTTCAAGTCAATATTCTTCTTCGTAGTCAAGTAAGTTTTATTAATATCTATCTTAAGTCATTAATAAAAACTGATGATTTTCTATACAGTTGCCCCCAGGCTTGAGTGAACATACCACAGAATAATAAATAAAGCAAACTTTTTTTTCCCAATAAATATAAAGCATGCATAATTACATCAATTCTTAATCTTTTAAATCTGAGAGAATGGAGAGCCTTTTCTTATTGATCCCTCCACCCCTTCTAAAAAATACGCTATCACAAGAAAGATTGAAATATTAGATAAAATCAAGGCAAATTATAACCAAATTTCAAAGTGATCAGTTAGTGGATCTTATGCCCAAAGACCTAAGAAATTGATATCAAGCTTGCATTCAGACAGACTCAATAGGTGATTCCACTGAAATGCATGCCACCAAAACAGGCTGTAAGCTGAGCAAAGAACAAGAACAAAACAAGATCTGATTGACAGGATAGCTTTGATGAGAGTAGTGGAGTTGCTATTCTGGATCTCTAATTAGGGGTCCGGAGGCAAGACAAGAAGAGCCTGAATTATCTCAAGATGCATCTAAATTAGTGAACTCAGATCCTCCCTGGCGGAACAATTTATTGGGGGAACTGATGACACTAAATAAAACTAGAATGGTAAAAGGAAAACTCTGGAACTTCCAGGCCTTATTAGCATGGCCAAAACAGGTAGGAACCACACACACTGGGATATTGATCTTTACAAAATAAGTTTGCATGGTCAATCACTGGTTTTCTGTACAAAAATGGGCTGCTTTTTGAAAGTAATCCTTAAAAAGAGTAGTCTGAAAACTTATTTCAAAAATAGACATCAAAGGCACATGTAGTACATGCACCTTCCAGCGATCACAATTTTTATAAAGAAGGCACATGTGCAATCAATTTTTTATAAGAACGCTTTGCATTGTATGCACCTTCTTCTTTACACTAAAGTCCCATCCGTATTATTATCAAAAAGGAACAATCTCCCCCTGTTGATTCTCTCCTTGCATCTCTCTGTGTGTGATTTGTGCATGAAGTAGTGTGCCAATTATATATGATTGATCGTTAAGCTTTAAATTGTTATAGTATGTATTGATGCTTGTTAATTTCATTCATTTGTTGTGTGTATTTTTATGTTGCATGCCAACGGATTGGTAATATGCTGCAATAAACGTCTCTAGTGTAAACAAAAAGGCACATGCACTATAGTCTATAGTTGAGTGGAAGGCACATATACTATATACGCCTTCCTTATAAAAAATTAATTAACCTGAAGTCGCATGTATACTAAATGTGTTTTTTTATGACCATTCTTGGAATAAGTTTCTGTTGTAAAATATGATTTTTTATTTTTTACGCCTATCCTTAGAGGATAAGGCTAGATCTGGTATTTCCTTATCTTTAGAAACAAGATAAGCCTTTAGATAAAGTCAGCTGAGATAAGTCTTAGATATTTAACAAAATATCAGCTAAAGTTGTTATTTCTTTATTCTTTAAATAGACATGTAATCCTCTAAGTGTAAACATATAGTGAATATATTATTTTCAAGTTACAATTCACTGTTCTCTTCATGGTATCAGAGCCACTCTCTGACCAAAAACACGAGGGAAAAGAAATAATGGCCAAGAAGAGTGAAACAACCTTGGATGTTGTTAACCCCTTGAGCCTTGAAAACCCATCAATGCCGATTACCATTCAAAAACTGAATGGGATCAATTTTTTGCAATGGTCACGATCCGTGACCTTGTACATCCGAGGAAAAGGACGCCTTGGGTATCTCACGGGACAAACTAAGGAGCCAGAAGTCGGAAGTCCCGAGCATCAGAAGTGGGATTCTGAAAACTCCATGATCGTCGCGTGGTTGATTAACTCCATGGAAGCTGACATTGGGCGAACATACCTTTTCCTAACCACAGCGAAGGAAGTGTGGGACGTCGTAAGGGAAACCTTCTCCGACCTAGAAAATTCCGCCCAAGTTTTCGAACTCAAATCGAAACTTCGGGATCAGAAGCAGTTGAATCTAACTGTGACGCAATACTATAGCATCCTTTACAATCTTTGGCAAGAGATTGATCTCTTTTGTGATGCTCAGTGGACGTGCACTGAGGATGCACTCCTGTATAAGAAAATAGTCAATAAAGAACAACTATTTGATTTCCTATATGGTCTGAATAGGGACCTAGATGAGGTACGTGGACGCATCCTGGGGAAAACCCTTTACCATCCATCCGAGAGGCCTTTGCAGAAGTTCGGCGTGAAGAAAGCCGGAGACGCGTCATGCTGGGTTCTCTCCCAAGTGCTGATGTTGATTGCTCAGCCTTGGTAACACGAAGGAATGAAACGTTTGGTGATGCTCGTGATGCTCGACGAGGACGGCCTTGGTGTGAACACTGTCACAAAAAGGGTCACACCAAGGAAACATGCTGGAAGCTGCATGGGAAACCAGCGGATTGGAAACCAAAAACCCCATCAGGATCACGTGCCTACACTGTCGAAAAGGCTGTTCAAAATCCATTTACACCCGAACAAATAGAACAGCTTCAGCGTCTCCTAAGTCATGTTCCAGAATCTCAGCCACATCCAAAGTCCTTACATCAGCTGATCAAACCACTAATCCAGGTATTACACCTACTGCCTTTACAGTTGATGCTGATAGTCCTCCTTGGATTATTGACTCCGGAGCCTCCGATCACATGACTGGCAAATCCCAACTGTTTAATACATATAGTCCATGCCCAGGTAATTTTAAAATAAAGATAGCTGATGGTTCGCTATCTACAGTAGCTGGAAAAGGAACTATTTATCTTTCACCCGATCTTATCCTACATGATGTTCTCCATGTTCCTAAGCTTACATGCAATCTGATTTCAATAAGTAAACTCACTCACGATCAGAATTGCACTGCAAAATTCTTACCTAATGGCTGTGAATTTCAGGAATTGACCTCGGGGAGGACGATTGGGAGTGCGAGGGAATGTAGTGGGCTGTACTACCTTGATGTTGAAGCACCTATCCGTCCTCATAACAATAAAGGTTCTGCTGCTGGTTGTATTGCCTCTAGCTTTGATGAAATAATGAGATGGCACTTTAGACTAGGTCATCCTAGCTTTCCTTATTTAAAACATCTATTTCCTACTTTGTTTAAGAATAAATGTTTGAGCTTGTTCCAATGTGAAGTATGCCAATTTGCAAAACATACTCGTACTGTGTTTAGATCTAGTCCTTATAAAGAATCACAACCATTCTCATTAATTCATAGTGACATTTGGGGTCCATCTAGAGTTCAAAATGTATCCAATACTAGATGGTTTATTACTTTTATTGATGATCATACACGAGTATGTTGGGTATATCTCCTTAAAGATAAGTCCGATGCTGCAAATACCTTCAAAAATTTTCATGCCATGATCAAAACACAGTTCAATGCTAATCTGAGAATTTTTCATACTGATAATGGAACTGAGTATTTTAACACCATTATAGGAGATTATCTTAAATCTCATGGGATTATTCACAAAAGTTCATGTGTAGGAACACCCCAACAAAATGGAATTGCCGAAAGGAAAAATAGGCACCTCTTAGAAGTAGCCCGAGCTCTCATGTTCACTACTTCTGTTCCAAAGCAATTTTGGGGTGAAGCCGTGTTAACAGCGGCCTATCTTATCAACCGCATGCCATCTCGGGTACTTCAATACCGAAGCCCCTTGTCTGTTCTCGTGAAAAACTACCCCCACACACACCTCAATTCTACTCTTCCTCTTAAAACCTTTGGCTGTGTCTCATATGTTCATATTCCGAGTTCAATGCGAAGCAAGCTTGAACCAAGAGCCCATCGGTGCATCTTTCTGGGATATTCATCCACACAAAAGGGATATAAATGTTATAATCCTCAAACCAAACGTATGTATGTGTCCATAGATGTTACTTTCCATGAGAACCAATCATTTTACCCAAACACTGCGCCTCAGGGGGACACTAGGACAGATGCTTGTTTTTGGGAAACTTGCTTACCATCTCTCATCCCAGAAAATTTTCCTACATTGCCACTCATAACTGAGAAATCAGCAAACACAAAGGAGCTAACAATCGTGGAACCTGAACGGATAGTCTATACTCGAAGAAACAAACATGGACAAGAGGTACAGCCCTCTATAGAACCCGCCATCCAAGAGTCCGAACCTAAGGCAGTCCATCGGGTAAGTAATCCTTCAAATCAAAATATCTTTGATACAGAATATACTTCCTCTACTGATAATAACTCCAGGACAGAACCAGATCCTCCCATTGCAAAGAGAAAGGGAGTACGGAGCTGTACCCTACACCCAATCTCAAAATTTGTGGGCTTTAATAAGTTGACTCCAACATATCGAGCCTTTGCAACTAGACTTGATGAAATTCTTTATACCACGGGACATTGAGGAAGCACTCCAGCAACCAGAATGGAAGAAGGCAGTAGAGGAGGAAATGATGGCTCTAGAGAAAAATAAGACATGGGAGATTGTAAGCCAACCGAAGAACAAGCACATTGTAGGATGCAAGTGGGTATTTAATTTAAAATATAAGGCTGATGGAACGATTGAACGGTATAAAGCACGACTGGTTGCTAAGGGGTTCACTCAAACATATGGGGTAGATTACATGGAAACATTTGCACCCGTGGCCAAACTCAATACTATCAGGATTTTGCTTTCAGTTGCAGCTAACCTCGATTGGCCACTACAACAACTTGACATCAAGAATGCTTTTTGAACGGAAATTTAGAGGAAGAAGTATTTATGAGAATTCCTCCTGGTTTCCAAGAGAAATATGGAATGGATGTGTGTTATTTGAAAGAAATCGCTCTATGGGCTAAAGCAATCTCCTCGGGCTTGGTTCGAACGGTTCAATCAAGCAATTAAGAAGCATGGTTATACACAGGGTCAATCCGATCATACTCTGTTCTTCAAACACTCACAAACTAGTAAAGTAGCTATTTTAATAGTTTACGTTGATGATATAATTCTAACCGGTGATGATAGTGAAGAACTAGAGAAACTCAAGAAATTATTAGCCCAAGATTTTGAAGTTAAGGATCTTGGTCGATTACGATACTTTCTAGGAATGGAAATTGCAAGAAGCAAAGACGGAATCTCGGTCTCACAACGGAAGTATGTAACAGATTTGTTAAAGGAAACAGGGATGCTAGGATGTAAACCAGCAGCAACACCAGTTGAACCAAAGATCAAATATCATGAAAGAGACAAAGGAAAATTGGTGGATAAAGGGAGATATCAACGACTGGTAGGCAAACTAATTTACCTATCTCATACTCGTCCTGATATTGCATTTGCAGTTAGCCTAGTAAGTCAGTACATGCACCATCCCTCGAGGAACACTTAGAGGCAGCATATAGAATTCTTCGATATCTCAAAGGAACACCTGGTAACGGTTTATTCTTTAAGAAAAGTAAAGAAAAAGGTGTTGAAGCATTCACTGATGCTGATTGGGCAGGTTCAATCGAAGACCGAAGATCCACAACAGGATATTGTACTAAAGTTTGGGGTAATTTAGTAACTTGGAGAAGCAAAAAACAATCAGTGGTAGCTCGAAGTAGTGCTGAAGCTGAATTCAGAGCCTTAGCTCAAGGTGTGTGAACTTCTATGGATCAAACGATTACTAGAGGAGTTACAACTTCAAAGCTCTAGACCAATGAAGCTATATAGTGACAATAAATCAGCCATAAGTATTGCACATAACCCCGTTCATCATGATAGAACCAAGCATGTGGAGGTAGATAGACACTTCATTAAAGAAAAGATTGAAGCTGGAACTGTTTGTCTCGTCTATGTACCAAGTAAGCACAAGAAGCAGATCTACTGACCAAGGGATTAGCCAAAGACCACTTTAAAGATCTTATCAGCAAGCTGGGCATGTGGAACCTATACGCACCAGCTTGAGGGGGGGTGTTGTAAAATATGTTTTTTATTTTTTACGCTATCCTTAGAGGATAAGGCTAGATCTGGTATTTCCTTATCTTTAGAAACAAGATAAGCCTTTAGATAAAGTCAGCTGAGATAAGTCTTAGATATTTAACAAAATATCAGCTGAAGTTGTTATTTCTTTATTCTTTAAATAGACATGTAATCTCTAAGTGTAAACATATAGTGAATATATTATTTTCAAGTTACAATTCACTGTTCTCTTCAGATTCCAAACACCCCTTTTTAGGATTTACTTCTAAACTCTCCATTTTTCAAAAAATTGTGCCTCATTACCCTTGAGGTATGGAGATTTCATTGAATGATGCACTTCCTTGCAAGTTTTTGTAGAGAAGATCTTGAGGCACAACCTCATCATACACCCAAAAAATTAAATTTTTTTTTTTTTTTAATGCATTAGATAGAAAATTTAGGATACTTGTATTTTTTTTCTTCACTTAGACATGAGTTTAGCTTTTAGAGAGATGCCTGGTTTGAGACATGTTGTTCGACTTTGACTATACTCAAGAAAAAAATAAATTCTTTTTCACGGTTGCATATATTTTCACATATTCTAAATATCATGAATGTCAGTAAGCTTCATTGTTAGATATAAAAATGAAAAGATGTGTGTGTGTGTGTGTGTTTTTTCGGTATTTACACCTCATATTGATGCATGCTTTTTGTGCCTCACTAGCAATTTTTAGGTGTAGCACCTCAAGTGTGATTTTCCCCTTTAACTACCTTGGTTTTGTTCAGAACTGAAGAACCCACCTATCTAAGCATTGGAGAACAAAGTTCATTACATCTATTTATAGGGGCGTACAGATCACCGACAAGAGAAATAGAAACCAATGTAGCAGACAAATGGGTTGTACCTAGCCTTCAAACTCAAGGACAAGACAAGCATGTTCTATAGGAGGAAAGTAATGCTGCACATGCATTTGCAATCCAGCATAAGAACCTCTGTGCATCTAACAAAAATAGTGAAGATAGTGATGGCATGCTACTCTTAGGATTTAAATAATTTGCTTTTAATTTGGGTGTGTATATTCTTTTGTTGCCAAATTAGTATTTTATTGGGTGTCGTATCAGTATTTTAATAGGAAGTTTCAACAAAATATCTTGATTCCTATCTTTTCTTGGCTGTCCAATCATTATTTTCAGCAAGTACTTCTCGTGGTAGTGATGTTAGCATTTTCTCAGAATATTCTAAGCATAGTACTTTGGGTCCTCAAGTATTTAATTAAGCTTGATATTTTGTAAAGTTGTTACGTGTTGTCTTTTTAATAAAATGCCATTGCCTAAAGGAATATGCAGGCCTAATTGTCGATTCAGTCTTTTTCTTTAAAAAAAAAATCAGAGTGTTCTTTCTCATTTAGCCATCAAACACTTCAAAAATATGATATCATAAGAAAGATGAAAACAATAATAAGCACAAGGCTAAATGAAAAACAAATCCTGATTATATCCAATGACTAGGTCCTAAGCTAGTCATTCTCTTCACAGTAACAATTAAAATTGTCAAGTATTATAGCTATCTCAGGAGATGGTAGTAACCAATGACATAGATTAAATAAATGGTAGTGCAAAGCAATAAAAGCAGCTATTGATGGCTGTTGCAACATAAATCATTTCCCTCATTTTCAGTTATTGTTTTTCAAGGTAGGTAACAAGTAACAACCACCACCAGCCATCATTAGATCCATTTACTACCTACCATAGATTCTTGATTGCAACATTAATACTTGACAATTGTAAAATTAAAATCATAACAAATGTATAAAAATTTTTGGAAAGCACATTCCATGAAATAGATACCTCTTAATTTCCACTTAAAAAAAAAAAACACTAATCTTTAATTGATATATACATATATTTTGTCCAAAAAAAAAAAAAACAAAATATTTTCTCTTAGCTTACTTTGAAGTGGCACAACACCTAACAGTTTTAAGCATGTATCGATCCTAAATCCTGCTTTAGCAATAGAGCATTTAATACAGAAAACCCTCAACTTTTCATGCTTATATTTAATCATCAACCCATAAAATTTTGCCAACCCCACAGCCATAATCAGACTTATGACATATCAAAGACCATAAGATCTTAAAACAATTCAATTCATCCACTGTACTTGAAACTTATAACTACGATTCTTCAGGTTTATCTTCCTATATAAATAGGACTTATGAAGTATTAAAAGACCATAAGATCTTAAAACGATTCAATTCGTCCATTATGTGTGAAACTTATATTATCTGCATTCTTCAGCTCTATCTATCTCTAGAAATGAATCCACAGATCAAACTATTTGTCTATGACTCGATCCACAATTGACAAATCCTACAAATGTTCCAAAAAGAAAAAAAAGGATAAAGTCTTCATCATTCTCAAAATCTCACCTATACCAAACTTGCAGTCAACATATACTAATTACTCCACTTTCTAGTTTCTCATTTAGTGTCACCTTTCTTTCCCAGAAGAAAGCTACTGGAAATGAATTAGAAGAACTAAGATTGTTATTGGGATAGGTACCAATAATACCATTATAAGAGCAACTAACAGTGTAAAGCAAATCCTAAGAGAGAATCCCACATGCATAAAAATGTTTAGATCTGCCAACCGTGTCTAGTGCCTTTATAGGCTGTCTTAGGTCCTGCAATTGGTTAAGTCCATCCCTGGTGTGCTTTAGTTGAATAAGATAAGTCAAATATCAAAATCCTATTTAAGTAAGAAATCTTACCAGTTTCCCTCTGCCCAGTTGCACCCATCAGTATCCACAACATGCAAACTGTAGGCATGCCTTGATTTTGATGACTGATTTTCAAAACTAGTGTGTAAAAAAAAAAGGCAATTGTTAAGACAAACAAATTAGTAGAATGTTGATGATTCAAGGAATTAATTACATGACAAAGCTTCCAACTAACTTTGATGAATAAGATCACCATGAATCACAACCAAAGACCCTGCTCTTACTTCAATAGGAACAAAATCTCTTTCTGATAAGCTGGGGAAGGCCGATCAAAGAAAACACCTCCTTCACCTCTGATAAATCGCCTTACAAGGCCATCTGCATACAGTGGAGGAAAATGAAAAATCAAACGATAATACAACAAAAAGACCCAAGCTCATGATCTCTGAGAATGATGCAATGAACTAGAAAAGAAGAGAAAGGAATACTTTTATGAGAACCAGGAATTGCCCAGATGCAACCGTTTGTTAATGTTGCATCTTCCAAAGCCAGCCATAGCCCTGTACAAGTAGTTGGCTCGGTGTAAAGAAACGAGTTATCTTGGTGAGGTACAACTTCACCTCCAATACCCGGTTGCTGCAAGTAAGATTGTACGTGAACAAAAGCGAACTTGTTTGACTTTGCAAACCTATGATGAATGTAAAATGTCACTAGACCTAAATGGAATGTCCTTTAGGAACAATTAATGCACTTGAAAAAAGAGAAACGGTGATGCACTATGAGTCAGATTTTTGAAGATTATATTTAGGCATCCAGAAACTTGGAATGACCTTAGGTTGCCAGCAATTGTAATCAATTAATAATAAAATCAATATAATTAATTTGTTCATGCTTTGGTTGTCAATCTCGTCTTGTCTCCTCTTCATTTCTTGTTCCTTCTCTTGCTATTGTGCAAATGAACATAGGTTTTTATGCTAGCCCTTGAGTTCTTGTTGCTAATTATTGTTATGTGCCCACCTAGTTGTGATAGATATTGAATCCACAGAGGTGAAGTTTGTAAAAATTTTAAATGGAAGATTGAAAGGAGTCAATGGTTGGTAAAATTATATACACAGGAATAAATGTAAATAAGAACAGGATACCTTGTGCTTTCCTATAATCGACATAATCATCACTAGACTAATGCCAGCAAAAATCTCTTAAAACTAATCAACATACAATTTTATCATCTACTCATGGAAGTTCATAAATCATTAAAAATTCTAGATTCAAGAGTGCCATCTTAATGTTGGCTTTGACAAATGGCACTGCTCGTACACATGCCAATACCATAAGCTAACTTTCCCAAAACCATGATAATATTTGGAACATTGCTTCATGACATACCAACAGCCAAGGAACCATGTTACCTTAAATATGTACATAGACTGAATCACAACTGGCCTTCGGTAGCCTAATGACATCAACAAAGCCGATACTTTATCTGAACAGGAGAAATGTTTGAAGGTGGGATCAAGCTCATGGAGCGCTGCAAAGAGAAGCATCTAGTCAGTAAAGTTATCAATACAACAGAAAGCAAACCATAAACAAACATCCATTTTGTATGCTTAAAAATTTACTACTGACCATGTCCAACTTTGTTGATCGACAAGTGCTTTGGTTGCCTCAAATTCCCATCTTCCCCAAATGCTTTTTCTGCAAACAATAGAACTGTTAAACAATTTTTCCTCGGGAAAAAAGTAGAGATCTTTTATCAATCAAAATCAATTAAAAAGAAAAGAACTTTCTTACTTTATTCCTCATTAAATAACATCAGTATTCTCAAAAAGCAAAGAAACCGCAGAACAAAAATAAATAAATCCAAAAGATAAAAAGTGACAGCATTACCTTCGAAAAAGAAGGAGATTTTTTCAGCGCTTTCGTAGAAATAGTCATCAGTGAGTTGCTGCTGCCAAACACAATTACAAAGAAGTAACAAATAAATACATTTAAAGGCAAAAAAAAAAAAAGAAGAAGAAGTAGAAGAAGAAGCTAGTTTTCGCCAAAAGAATTATTTGAAAATTAAAATTAAACCTGAGATTTGGTGGAGAAAATTGAAGCGGTGGAGCAATCGAAAGAGTCAAGTAATTGGTCCATTCTCTTCATCATGCAGTCCATTTCCTCATGATTAGCAAAGGATTCAATCACCAGATAACCTGTTTTAGAATTTGCAAGATATCAACCACTTTATAAATTTTCCTTTTTCTTTTCTTTTTAGTTGCTTATTTTTTTGTAAGGAAGAATTAGGGATAGATGGATACCTTGAGAATTGAAGAAGTCAAGTTGTTCAGGAGTGAGATTTCCGGTGACTCCCATTGAGAAGAAAGTTGTTTAAAAAGGAGCTGCTGGGGTGGGGGGTGGAATGGGTGAAGTGTTATCGTCTTGGCAATGGCGTTGAAAACTGGTATGGCAGAAGAAGGGAAACATGTGATGGATTCCTTTGTATCACCAAATCGAAATAGCCGATGTTGCTTGCCGCTGGAAGTAATAAATAACCAAAAGAGGCACATCTTATGGTAATAAATAATTAAATATCGATTAGGTTGGCGGACCAAAAAAAATATAGATATGTATCGGTTAGATAGAATCGTCGACCAATTTTTTATTTTTTACTTTTCATTGGCGAATTTGTTTCCTGAATATTAAGAAAAAATAGGCATAAGGAGGACATTTATCCAGAGATTATTACAAAAGGCATAATCTTCATGATAAAAGAGCCATGATAGTAAATTGCTTAGAAGAAGATTTACTGGCTATAAATGATCAAATGAGTGAAACAGAAACAGTTTACAGCATAGTAGAAATAGAAGAAAACATCATAGAGGAAGATATTAAAGAAGTTAATAGTGATGATATAGAAACCCCTTTTGTTACAGATTTACTTGAAAAAGAAAATCCTAGATAAAAAAATACAAGAGAAATGTTAGACATGATAGATGAATTAGATGAATTAGATCTTACAGATAATGAAATAGGAGGATATGTAGAAATACAAACAATAGAATGTGAACATAATTGGATACATGAGTCAGGATCAGATGATCATCCATGTAGATATTGTCTTGATACCCACATATTACAGTTAGATTTAGATGCAAAAAATGTCAATTTGAAAGTTGTAAAAAATGCTTGGATTCACAAGGAGAAAAATATGAATTACAAAAAATTAGTAGTTACAATAGGTGGAATAGGAATTCAGATTTACTAGAAACAAGGATATTAAGAATAGAAGAAAGAGTAGATAGGTTAGAAGAAATACAGAAGGATTATAAGGGAAAAAACATATTAATACAAGAAGACAAAATTTCTCTAGAAGAAATAAGATAGAAGAAAAATTGGTTAAGACTTACATAAATAAAGAAATAGATGAAAAATTAGGATTACAAATAACAAATATGAGAATAAAGGTAAGATTCATAGTAGATACCAAAATTTTAGAAACAGAAGCCCTTATAGATACAGGATGTACAAATAATATTATAGATAAAAAGATAGTACCAAAAGAATGGGTTATAGAAATACCAGAAAGAAATGTATAAAAGCTGAACAGATGGATGGAAAGCTTTTTGAATATTGTGAAATACTTACAGATCACTCTATAGAAGTAGAGACTGAAAATGGATGGAATTACAGATTTTGGAGTTCTAGAACTTATGTAAGAGACATGACTTTACGAAAACATGTGTGCATACTAGGATTACAATTTATTGTAAATGATAGACTAGGCATGATAATTACTAGAAAAGGAGTTATCTTTTTAATAGGAGAAACACCTAGAATTACAGACAATTGCAAATGTAATAAGACAGGAACCTGTAAAGTAAAGAAAACAAAAATAACAAAGGAAGAAAGCAAAAAGAAAGAAAATAAATTAGAAGAATTATATAGATGGAGACTTGTTTACAGAATTGTTAGAAAATTATGATAAGCTAGAAATAGAAACTAAGTGTGTAAATTACAATTTTATTTACAATCTGATAGAAACTGGACGTACAGAAATAGATACAATTTTAAGCAAATTAGAAAAAGAAGAAATAATTGGAAATAATCCAACAAAATTTTGGGATAGAAATAAAATAGAATGTGAATTGAAAATAATAAATCTAGACATAGAAATAAAAGTCAAACAAATAGTATGTGATAACATAGATAGAGAAGAATTTAAAATACATATTAATGAATTACTAAAGTTACAAGTTATAAGGAGGTCAGAAAGTCCACATCGAAGTCCAGCTTTCATAGTAAAAAAACATAGTGAAATAGTAAGAGGTAAAAGTAGAATGGTAATAGATTACAGAAAATTAAATAACAATACTGAGACAGATGCTTACAATATACTAGACAAAACAGATTTAATTAACAGAATACAGGATTGCAATATTTTTAGTAAATTTGATTGCAAGTCAGGATTTTGGCAAATAAAAATGAAAAATGATTCAATACCATGGACAGCCTTTACTTATCCTTTAGGACATTTTGAATGGCTAGTTATGCCTTTTGGATTAAAAAACGGACCAGCAATTTTCCAAAGAAAAATGGAATCAATCTTTGACAAATATCCTTTTCTTTGTATATATATAGATGATATTTTAATATTTTCCAAAAATGAAAAGGAACATACTGCTCATTTAAAACAAATACTTACAGAATTCCAAAATAATGGAATAATTGTTAGTCAAAAGAAGATACAATTTTATAGAAAAAAACATAGAATTCTTAGGAGTAGAAATAGGAAATGGAAAAATAAAATTACAGCAACATATAATAAAAAGGTTTTAGAATTTACAGAAATAACTGATAAGAAAAGATTACAACAGTTTTTAGGACTTGTTAATTATGCCAGACCTTTTATAAAAAATTTAGGAAAATATACTAAAGTACTTTATAAAAAGACTCATACTTTTGCAAAATTAGACAATACAGAATTACAATTAATAGAAGAAATAAAAACATTAGTCAATAAATTACCAGAATTAAAATTACCTTTAGATACAGATTTTTTAATTGTAGAAACAGATGGTTGTGAAAATGGATAGGAAACTGTTTTAATCAGAAAACCTCATAAATATTCTTTAAAGAAAGATGAAGAAATTTATAGATATAATAGTGGAAATTTTAAAGAAAAAGGACTTAAAAGTAGTATAGATATGGAATTTATGGCAGTTATTTATGGTTTGAATTCTTTTAGATTATTTTTATTAAATAAAAAAGAAATAATAGTCAGAAAATTGTGAAGCTATAGTAAAATTTATAAAAAGAAAAATGAAAAAAGCATGTCACAAAAAAGATGGATTAAATTTACTGATGTATTGGTTAATAGAGGATATAATGTCAATTTTGAACATATAAAAGGAAAAGATAATGACTTACAGAAATAAAAAGAGTTACAGTCATTTCAATATGGCCACTCCTTACAGAAAGGCTAGTCTTCTCAGTTTTTATCTCAAACCTCACAATTCTCCTCAGAAAACCTTTCTTTTCCCTATAGACCACCTTTTCCTACAATGCTTGCACCTTTTCAAAAGAAGATAAAACCTACTAGAAAAGAGTTAATGAAAAACTACTTCCCTCCAATTGGAAAAATGATGTTTGGAGACGTTGAATTACTTGTACCTGACCAAAACCCTGAAAAACACACAAGCCTTTAGACATTCCAAGGTTGATGCTACAAAACTTACTATTGAACAAAAAAAATTGATAGATGCTGTTTGGGCATTACAAACCCTGGATAAAAACAAAATAAGAGTGTGTTTAGCATTACTTAATTACATGGGGAACATAAATACTGAATTACAGACTCATACTCAATTTACTGGAGCACATATACACATGACAAGAAATAAAAATGTGAATATTTACTATTATGCTGTTATAAGGGGATTTAATCCTGGAATTTATAACACCTGGGCTTATGCTAAGACTCAAACTGAAAATTACATTGGACCAGTTTGGCGAGGATGCTTTTCTCTACAACAAGCTATTGAGTTACTGGAAACTGAACTTGGACATAGTGACTTTGGAGTTGAACCTTGTTTAGCTTCAGAATTTAAAACAGCAAGAGACACTGAATTACTAAAAGTAACTAAAGAAAAAATAGGAAATTGGCAAACTTACAGACAACTCAATCCTAGATATTGCTTACATTTAATTTGGACAAAGAAGAAGCCTATGAGAAAACAAGAAGTAGCCTTTTCTTCAAGAGAATGAATTTTGTGGAAAAACTACCTAAAAAAGCTAGATCATAAATTTCTTCTACTGCATGTAAAAATTTTTGGAAACCTTTTTTAATATTTCAAAAATATGCAAAATTAGTAGCAAAAGATGATTACAGATTTACATGTGACTACTATTACAATCACAAAGGAGAACTTGATTACAGTATTTACAAAATGAACATTAACCTGGACACTTTCGATCCCTTGTATATTGAGAAAGGATGTGAATTCACAGAATAAACTCTTCTTGATTATGGATTATTAAATTTTGTCTATGGAAATCCTGAAAATTTTATAAACTCTAAATTTGGATCCACAATTAAGGAAGTTGTTTGTATCATCAAAGGAGAAATGGATAGTTATGAAAAAAGTAAAAATTTACTGATAAAAATGAAAATTAACAGCATTCCTCCAGAATGGCTTTTTTATGATGTAAGACCTGTTAGTCATAATATAATAATATATGGAGTTTACAAAATTACTTATCCACCTCAAGAAATAAAATTATGTGAAAAATCAATAAATTTACAGGTAGAAAACTGGATCGCACATTCCATTGCTCATGCAACTTTACCACCACCTGAAGAAAACTACTTGATTTACCAATCCCAAATTTACAACATTTTCTCATCCCATAACATGATAATATGGAGAAGCATAGACACGAAATTAACTTCAAAAATCGAGGCCTATGAAGAAGACACCTCAATCATAGAGGAGATTGATCAATATGGGAAATCTGAAGATCAGAATTAATGACAGACGACCAGACAAGATATTTCAATAGGAGAAACAGATGACAACAGACGACCAGACAAGACATTTCAATAGGAGTTACAGACGACCAGAACTGAGAGGAAACAGTTCTAAACAGTTGTAAATAGTTAATTTTCTTTTTTGCCCTTTCTTATATTTTAAGAATACCCTCTTTACCCTGTAAAAATAGATAACTGAAATCTTGAAAACAGGAAAGATCCTGCCATTCAGTTATTTTATAAATAGATCTTCTCTCTTAGCTAGGGAAGGACACAGAAAAACACACCATACTCTCCACTCTCTCACTTAGAATTACTCCCTTACTCTCTCAGCATTTCTCCTGTATTACTCTCCTCGTATCATTTCCATAATCGATAAAGCACAAAAATTTTGTAAGACACTCTCTCTTTCGTTTTATTTCTTTTATATCTCTTAAGTATCTTTCGAGGCAAAGCGAAAGGGAAAAGTGTTGTGTTTATTTGCATGTTATACTACGATCTGCTATCATCCTTCTTTTATTACACATTTTGTGTATTATGTCCTTGTTATCAATACTGTTATCAATACCGATCCTAATATTGGTCACATAATAATTACAGCACAACTTGTGTCATATATGAAAAATAGATGTACGGATCAATCACAACATAACACGTGTCATATATATATAATTTTGTTTTATTTATTTTTAATTAATTTTATCACAATTATTACTACTTATAATTAGATAATTAATTTCAATTTATAAGAAGAAAACATATTGGAGCCCACTTAAGCCCATTATTATCCCAAGTTTTTCACCAATTCAAAAATTTTCAAACACTTCATTTGGACTTGATAATATATACAAGGTTTGATTATAATATTTTACTGATGTGGAACAATAGATTCTCCTACTTTCTTTTCCCTCTCTCTTGATGTCTGATCCATCATTTGGAGTTTGCAATATGCACACTTTACCATTTGATGCTCCAACTTTATATACATTAAATAATAAACTCAACTATCCGATAATTTAGCAAAGCAATAAAAACCAAGAATTTTAGGGTTTTTTTCTTCCTTTTCACCTTTTGGGCCATTGAAACAAGAATTTGTAATACACAAAAATAGACTTAATAATTTCTCCAATCTAATGATTGCTTCTTAAGAACAGGTGCTTGCATGAAAAACAAAAACACTTACTTCAAAATATTTCAACCTATTAAGATTGGGGAAAGTCTTGTTCAATTGGATGGTTTCAATATTTTCTCATTATGGAGAAGCATCGATTTATAAATTACAAAATTTCTTTATGAGCACAATGAGCAATTGGTTGAATGAAACTATAGGGAAAGATGTCTCACATGATCATTGTCTTGCCTTATCTTCCATAATGCCACTAGTTTTTAGTTTCCACTTATAACTCTCTCTCTCTCTCTCTCTCTCTCTCTCTCTCTCTATTAGTTAATCAATCTCACTTGCTCACTCACCTACCTTCCATTCTATATCATGGAGGTAACGAACTTCATGTTTGGCAAGATCATCACGAAATTCATGAAGATCCTTTACCAATCTCCCAAAAATCCATCATGTGTTGAGAATAGTCAAACCATTAGATTTTCATTTTTTAAATCATACTTAGGTGGATCAGCTTTAATCATCTATTTCTTTATGTAAAAATAGAGCACTAGATTAGATTTTCATTTTTTTTTTTAAATTTTTTAAAACTTGAAGGAATCTTTTTATCATGCAAAACTTTTTTTAATGAACCGATTGCAGATCATTACAAGTGATTGAAGTGGAGGATGAGAGCACAACAGTTTTTGGATTTACTTTCTCTAATTGATCGAGATACTTATAGTCTGTTCACTTAACATGAATAGTTATTCATTCCTTTCTTATTTGACATAAAGCTGATATTGCGGTGTTCACTTCCATAGAATGACAATTCATAATAAATTGTTATTAAGTAAAATGATGAATAGCAATTCATGTCTTCAAATGAATTGTCATTCAATGGTCTATTTTTCAATTTTGTTATAAATACTCCTTTCTTGAAAATAACGCCTATACAATTATCCTCTCTCTGTAATAAATACAGAGGGCATTATAGATTTTTTACCTTTTGCTCTAATAATCACTTATTTTACTTTTTACAACAAGTAAACATTGTAATAGCCATTACAACCCTATTACGTTCTCTTTAAATTGGAATATCATTCCTCTCTTATTCCATTTAGCGAAGTAAACGGGCCATTAGTTTTAAAGGTAGGACCAGCACCTTATGGTCGCGATACGAATCTACATCTCTTACATATAGCTGCTTAAAATAATGTGTCTGACCAACAAAATATCGATCCTTCAGTGATGAGATATTGCATTGGAGAAACAACACCTCGTTGTATTAAGAAGGAAAATGGATCTGCAACTCTTATGTATTCATGGTCCCACATGGTTAATTTCTTAACAATCAGTCCTATTTATAATGACTGATCTGAAAGCCTTTTATTGCAATCGTATGGTTGGAGAAGTATGGTCTGATGGGGTATGTTTTGATTGGGTTGTGGATGTCCAACGGCCTTATGGCCTCTCTATTGTTGTAAGTAAATAATAACTATGATTACAATTATTGTTACGATGTTAATGATAAATAAAATAACACTTATAATAGCAAAATAATAAATAAAACCGAATTGCTTTTATAATGGTCCCTACATCCATGTCAGCAACGAAGTTTAATGGTGTTAAGCAAGGTAAAAAAAATAGCCTTGACCAGTACCTAATTGCACTTTTCGGTAAAGTTCAGGTAGCAAACTCAACATTGACCCTTTTTTTTATTAATATCCCTATTTATATATATTGGTCCGTTAGCTTAATCAAGGGAGGGGGGGTGGGGGGGGGGTGGGATGAATTGATTAAATATTAAAAATTAAAATTTTCAATTCAAATGATTTTAAATTTCCTTTTTAATTTTGAAATTAGAATGGCTTGCACAATACAATAAGCAATTAACTTGCAATAAAATAAAAAGAGTAAGGAGAAAAAGCTGGCTTAGCCATATATAGAGGCTCCACTTTGTGCATCAGTCCTCTCTTCCAGCTCTACGCTGGGGACTTGATTGTTTTTACAGGTTTTGTTTCACCATATCAAAATCAGGAATTGAGCGTTTACAAATCAGGCCTCTTTAAGGCAAAGTCTCACTGCTGAGTCTCTCTGGCTTCTATATTAAGCTAATCACTCAACTATAGTGATGAAAAACTCCCAACATCTCACAAAAAAAGATCAAATGAGCAACGAGGAGTAAACAAGGATTCCTCTACAATTAAGTACGATTGAATTCAAAGGAGAACAAAAGATCAGAATTTTTGTGTGCGCTAAAAATTAGAGCTTGTATATTGTCGTATCTCGTTCCTTATTGTTGTTCTCTTATATTTCTACCAACAACTAGTAGCCTTAGAAAGTGGGATCTTTTTCCTCAATTTGAAAATGATGAGCAAATAATCTTGAAGAGATAATAACCAAAATCTTGTCTTTTATTTGTTGATTTAAAATTCGAAAAACTTGACAAAATGAATGAGATATCCACCAGGATTTTTTCGTGATCTTATCTTGAAGATTAACTTTGAAAAACCTGAATTCTATTGTAATATCCCTCGTATTGTGAAAGCATATCTTCATGTAACAACCATATCTTCAACTTGAATTGTATCTTTATCTTTATAACCATCTATTCTTATCCATTTTCAACCACATATCCATTAAACTTATCTTGTATAATTCGGAAAAAATTCCCTAATCCATTGTAGAACGAATCATAGCAACAACTATATCTAAAATAAATGATCTTGTAAACAAAAACTTGATGTGATAAAATCCCCATAACAATAATTCAACTTTAGTTAAACACATTAGGTATATTACCCAGATATACTTGACAAATAGAGCTGGGTCTTGAAAAAATTAAAAAACCAACTTTTTAATGATTTTTATGAATCTGAAAAATTTCGCGCCAGGCTTGAAAAGTTCTGAAAAAGCTTCTAATTAAAAAGATGTGTATTATTCTTCTTTTGTAAAGCTTCTAAGCCAACTTCTATAAAGCTTATTCTCGTTATGATGAAGGTTATAAAACAGCATCTAACTGACTACTAGTAAAGCTACTACCTTGTCACAAAGTTTTTGAAATTGCTTTTGATTCTTAATTGTTATTCATTCTTATCTTCCAAAGGTTCTAAACTAAGTTTCGTTTCTTCATTCTTATTGAGAATACCTTTATTAAGGTTCTGAAGCATCTTCTGACTATCTAAAACTTATATTATACGACTTCTATTTTATTTAAAATCCTATACTCAAGAATAAACATATTAAATACTTTAATCCCCTTTTGTTATCATCAAAACTATATTAGAGAACATAACAGTATATTATATATGAAAATAAATGAGATACTAGAAATGTATCCATATTTGATATCGTTGATATATATATATATATATATATGTATGTATATATATCAATGGATGTCACATCCCCATCATGAATGAGTGTCTATATGGAAACCCAAAATTTCTCCCATAAATAAATTTTTTAAATTGATTTTTAATTCAATTTGACACTACCAATTGATGAAATATAATAAATAAATAAATATTGAGAAGGCCTTTAATTTAAAAATAGAAAAGTTATTGGATAAAAAGATTTTTCAAGCAATTTGAACATAGTATCTTAAAAATTCTTCTAACACCTTTCTACAAGAGTCACCTACGCGATAATGGAATATTTTTCTTACTAAAATTTATGCTAGTATCTATGCTTCCATATTAGATATATGCAACATGCTTTTTTCCATCTTTGTTAATGTAAATTTTGAATAACTAGGATCAAGTTCTCGGCTTCTCCTACGGTAATTCAATCCAACATCATTGATTTAAAGTTCATAGCAAAAAGCTATATTGGAGAATTGTTTCTTAGAAAACCAATAAACTTTTTTTAGGGAAAAAAAAGGTTTAAGACTTAAATATATTTTTATATGAATAGACAAAATTGATAAATCTTGTAAAATTAATTTTACTCTATAAAAGATTATGTGTCAATTATTAAATATTATAAAATATACTTGTGGGTACTGAAAGCAAAACAAATATCACCATCAAATAAGTTTTTGCGCAAATGACAATATTTTTAGTAAAACCAAAACCTCATAATGGCAACACCTATTATTTGAGCAACAAGATAAATAACATACGGCGAGTTATCACCTTACCACTCAAACTCAACATCAACATCTACATCACAATAATCACAGTTGACATTTTAACAGCCAACTTCCAGTAGCCTTATATTGTAATTTTTGTTTGATTATCACAAAATACCCTTGACGTGATCTCTTCCACAAAACACCTTAAAGAAAAGTTTCCACTCCTATTGGCGTCAATTCTCAAAAGGAGGCCAATAACCGGCAAAGTCTTTATATTATAAAACATTAACAAATAAAGACCCTTACACTTAAGTTTGAGTTGGAAACCATTGATGGTCATTTTTTTATTAGAACCTAAGTTTAGGTACATTTCAAACCTAAGATGCAACCTATGGTAGAGAGGAAGCCCAAATGATGTACATGCATAAAGGATAAGGACCACTACTTACGTTAGACAAGTGGCAAGATAATCAAATTTAGGAAGAGAATAAGGGAGTATAGGTATCCCTAAGACAATTAAAGCCTTTAGAACAAGCAAACTGTCTATTAATATGAAGAATACCTCACTCCTAATAATTGATGGGGGGTCTCTCAATCTAAGAAAAACACATGTTGTAGAGGTTTCCCTCTACACACTTCACTCTCTCTTCCTCTAAATGCCTTTGACCAAGAATCTCTTTTAGCATGGGCACTAAAACAATTTATTTCTCCTTTCCTAAAAAATGACCGATGCTATGTTCCCAATTAACCTAGTATCATTTATTGACTTAAATGTTGGAATGCTTATACTGAGGCTACCCCCTAATGCCACCCTCGTGGAGGAAAGCTTATTAAGCCAATATAAGATTAATAGATGGGAATTGTTTAACAATAGAAACTAAACAAGGAGAATGAAGAGAATCGGTTGAGGAGACGAAAATAATGTAACTTAAAAGTAATGTCAAAGAAACCATACATATTGGTTTCATGACTAGTTCAATTTTTCTAGACACCTTTGTGTGTTCACTGGCAAACAAGGAAGACATTTCATCCCAAAGTGATCACACATCAATTGAAAATTGACCCAAAAGCAAAACCAATCTAGTAAAAGATAGAGAAGAATAATACTTGAACTAGTTAACAAACATGGTATTGGTCAAGAAAACCAATGGAAAGTGGTGCATATGCATCAATTTCATCTTTCCTAGCAAAGCCTTTTTAAAAGATTGTTTCTTGCTATCATGAATTGATCAACTAGTTGATTCTACATCAAACCATGTGCTATTAAGCTTTATGGGTGCATTCTTTAGATATAACCAAATGAGAGTGCATGAGGGCAACCAAATGCATACCTCATTTGTCACTAACTTCAACACCTATTGCTATAAGAAAATGCCTCTTAGCCTTAAGAACATCGAGACAACCTCAAAGGATAGTAATAAATATGTTTAATCATCATATAGGAAGAAACATAAAGGCTTACGTCAACAACATTATAACCAAAGTTGAACTCCTTCACCACTACCTTATAGACACCCAAAAAACTTTTTAAACTCTCAAGCAACTCAACATGAACCATAACCCATAAAAGTGTGTTGAGGCTGATCATGACGTTGACCGTGTTGAAATCCATATCTCTCATTAGACATTTCCCTTGAGAGACAAAGAGTTCAACTTAGATCCTTGTTACTACATGTTCCCATGAAACAATAGACATATAAGAGGCACCAAATTAACCTCGAGAGGAAGCAATTGCTTAATTCTAGCATAAATACGATTGAGATAATCCGAAAGATTGTGGTAGTTGATCATCTGCTTGTGGCGATGGTGGTAGGTTTTCCCCCATGTTTAGATGATTAATGGAGGATTTTTTGGACCTTTTACCATCAAAAGCTTGAGTTCCTCAACTCAAGCTTAAACTCATCCATTATGTTCCATGGCTTCTTGATATTGCTATTTAGATTTCTTTGTTCTGCATCATCAAATTGTAACACAAAAGCCTCCAATTTCACAAAACGCTATGGATTAATGGCAAAGGCAATGACAACAAAATTAGAGTTTGCAACAAGTTGGTCAATGGCATGAGCATCGTGTTAAGTAATGTTAATGCTTCCTAATGCCTTTGCCATTTCAATCGATGCAAAAATTCATAAAAAAAATGGAAGGCCTATATTCCACCAGTAGAGATTTGAGATTGATGGGCCTTTGAGAGAGAATATGGGTCTACAAAATATAGGGTTTCGTAAGTGGAATAGCTAAGGGATTGTCTAGCAAGGCCACCCTATCACTTCGGTTAGTGTTATGGAAACTATTCTATAAACATATCAGTAAGAAAGTATACAGGAGTTTAGATAAGGGACCCATCCATAGAAGTTGAGGGCATAACAAAAATGAAAAGGGGATCATCATAATGGGCATGTATATCTTGATATATTAAGAAATTGCATCCCGATATATTAGGAAAACATACCTTCCACAATGATAGTTTTAGAAACCTTAGAACAATAAATAAGTTAAGAAAATGCTTTTACATATTGTATCCAAAATAATTTAGGATCAATAACCCAATAACCAATTGAATCTTGGAGGTTAAAAATTTAGCTTTTTTAATCTTCTTGTTAGGACTAACACATGGCAATATTTTATATCTCTTTCACTATCCTTAACTCACTTAGCTTTAGATTTGACTTTCTATAAAACTCTTCTCTTTTTGAAAGAGTTTTTTTAATTAATTTCTGAGAGAAATTTCAACAGTGATTTAAAAATGAGAGGTGTTTACACTTATTACTCTTTCTGTTTAAGCTAGTCTAGCTAAGAGCCACCTCTTTTCTATATGAATCAGAATAAATTTTTATTTATCCCATTGCTGAACAGTTGATAAAATGATAGGATTGACCATAATTTTCCTAAATTTCCTTTACAAGGTTCTTAAAAGAGTACATTAATGAGCCACATGTGCTAGAAATTTAAAAGGTGTTTTTTATGCTGATGAAAAAGAAATGCCATGTGAGGCTAACGTTATAAACACTTAACAAGTGCTTTAAGAAATAAACACTTCCAAGTATACTTTACCAAAACCTATCTAATTTTATCTAAATTAAAGAAGTTCATTGCCTTTGTTGGATAAGTATAGTGTGGCCTTGTGTATCCTAAGCCTTACAGGGCACATTCATGCATGCAATCTCTATATGAGAACATTATATGATGATTAAGTTGAACACTTCTCCATTTTTCACTCAATTCAACTTTTTTTATCAAAATAATACATGGTATAACAATAAAATTCTTGAAAGCCTAACAAAATCTATGCAATTTAACAAAAATTGACAAGCGAGTTAAAACTATTGACCTTTTTCACTAATAAAAAAACATAGATGATGGTTTCATCGCAGATCTGCATGCTATCTACTAGGTTCCATCAAATTTAAGCATTACTTTTTACGAACACTCTCTACTAGAATCCACATAAATGAAATCTTCTTGGAACACAAACACATGTGTGCTAGCACCTTAGATTTCTCAACTGCATTTTTTTTCTTCTCTCTACTAGAAATCTTATTATCAGCTTAAGAATGTGTGATTTCTTTTCACTTTTTTTTATTCTCTCTCAATCTCTACATGTTTCGCACAAAATGAGAATACCAAAATTAGAATAAAATGTGATTTGGTACTAATTGAGTAAGTCATGTCTTTTCCTATTCCTAATAGGAAGCTAGAAATCAACACTATCTGTTACTTTTTATTTTAAAATCAAATTTTAAAATAAAATCTTTCAAATTCAAATAAATCACTATAATCCTATTCCAAATAAGATAATCTACTTAATGAAGCATTCAACAATTTGGACACTTTCATAATTCATTGAACTTAGAAAGATTATTGGTCAAACCATATAATTTTTAGTGTAAATCATGTGTTCGTGTTAGTTCATTTTTTAAGTGTAACGTTGTAAGTTCATTTGATGTTAATAGTTGGCCAAATAGCCATTTACTTGAAATAAACAGTTATTTAGTCTCTCCTCATTTTACATAAATCTACTATTACAATGTTTAGTTGAAAGCAACAAAAATTCATAATGAATGGCTATTATGTAAAATGATGAATAGCAATTCATGTCCTCACATCCATGAGCTATCATTCAATGGTTTATTTTCTAACTTTGTCATAAATAATCATGTCTTGAAAATATCACATATATAATTATCCTCCCTCTATTGAAGACAATGCCGCATTATAGATATTTTTTACCTTTTACTCTAATAATTACTTGTTTTATTTTTTACATCAAGCGAACATTATAATAGTCAATACAACTCTATTGCATTCTTATTGAATTGGAATTTAATCTCCTCCTTACTCCATATGGCAAAACAAACAAGCTGTAAATCTCATTTCTAGCATAAGTGATCTCTAGTAAGATATTATGACTAAAGTTAAACAAAGGTCATCAATCTAACACAACCTAATCTATAACTTATGCCATAATCTTTTTGTTATGTGACATCCATATTCAACATAAGATATGGATAGTGTCACATTTATATTGTTCAATCTTATCCTTACTCGATCTCCAAGTATACTAACAAAATAAATGGCATTGATCATATTATCAATTCATTTGAGCACAACCATACATTTGTCTGTCTCATTCATCTCTATTTACATGAATCACATTATGCTAAATCACAGCCTTTATAATCATAACATTTCATTGTGTCAAATCATAATATTCCCAATGTTAGAATCCATTTGTTCAGGTTTAAGGATTCAATTATATAGTTAATTTGTGAATTACTTATGATACTAATACATGTAATGATTTCATAGTGAACAGTTTGGCACTTAGTTTTCCAACATGTACTTATGAGTTTGATTTGTATCTCCGCACATATAATCATCTCATAATTATCGATCAAGCCTATAATATACTTAATTCATTATTGTTAATAACAAGCAACTAGAGACATTTACAATAATGGGATAATGTCAAAAGCGACACCTAAACTTTCGCAAAATGTTCAATCAGGTACCTGAAGTTTGGTTTTGAACAATTTGAATATGAACTTTCACAAAAAGTTCAATCAAGTTCTTGGAGTTTGGTTTTGATTAATTTGGTACCTAAATAACATTTTCATGTAATTTTTCCTACCTGATTGAACTTGCTTCGAGTAGGAAAAATGTACGTGAACATTTGCTTTAGATACCAAATTGTTCAAAAATGAAACTTCAAGTAAAAAAAAAAAAAAAATGTAGGCAAAAACTTGGTACATGTATTAAATTGTTAAAAGCCAAACTTCAGGTACTTGATTAAACTTTTTGCAAAAGTTCATCTACCATTTTTAACATTAACCATAGAATAATTATATGATTATTCATGGATATTGTTATGAAGTAAATACGTAAACAATATAATAATAAATACTTCTTTATTAATAAAATATAAGGATGACAATATCCAATGATTAGCTTAAGGCATAGTCACTAACATATACACCATGGTTAATCGTTAACAAAAGTATTTTATTCTTTTCCATGCTCTTATGAAAGGATTATATCTTTGAAACTTTTACTTATGTATATATGAGTAAAAAGCCAAGTGTATGATTACAAACTTGTATTGATGCATGGATTGTACCACTTAAGAACAATCATTATATTTCCATTATAAAGTAGGAAAATCCTTCCACTTGCTTCTCTTAAGGTTGACATTTATACAGAGAGAAACTTAGGTATAAGAAATAAAGCATATGCATCTTCTTTGTTTATCTTACTCTCATGCCAAATTAGAATATTAAGTTGCATCACTACGATGATAGCACTACTGGTACTCTGCTTTCAAGAAGAATTTGCTTCTCCAATGTTTTAAATAACTATCTTAATGGGCCTGAGGAAAAATTGGTTAATTATAGCCTTCCATCATTGTTATTGTTACCCGTTAGAAAGAGGAGGTATCCTTAGGTGAAATTAATCTTGAATTACAAGAGTTAAACACCCAAGTGGGGCATTTACTATGAAGAAAAATCATGCTCCCCTCCTCATTGTTGCACAAAGGAGAATGCACAGCTTGTTATTATTGAATCAGAAGGTTCAAATTGGATTTTGATGAGGAAATGCATTGCACAATTACATAAGTAATATAGCAAAATTACACTCAATTGATAAAATATGTTTGCTTTTGTACTGTGCTAATAAATTACAATATATATGTTGCATTTGTGTTTGATGAATTGTTGTAGGACCCTATGATACCATAGCTAGTGTTTAGATTCCAGGGTAAGACATCGTAACACTAGCATTATCAAAATGCTTCTGATCATTTGAAAAATGCCTAGAGTTTAAACACGAAGGCACAAAATTCGGATGGTAAGTATATTTAGCATAGGTAATGGGTAGACGATAAAAAGATTAGGTGAAGACGGTAATAAATCTACAAATGGTGTCAAGACGCTAGCTTTGAAAAACTAGTCATTAGGGGGATTTAATATAAAGGCAAATTGGGAGAAAATTACTAATTAACAAATTGATTGAAAAACCTATAAATATGGGTTGTTGGCCATATTTTGAGAAGTTAGAAGAGTTTATCAAATTGAAATAAATCCATTTATTTCACTCTCTCTTTATTAAATTTGTCTCTTATACTTAAATTTTCAATTTTCTTATGAGAAGAGTTGAGTAATGCTATTAAGTATATCATATGCTATGCTTTATAAGGCACTACTTTAGAATAGTTTTTGAGTTGGTGAGAGTACATGTAGTGCTTTAAGTGTGAATTTATATGTCATGTTAGAGTGGTTGTTCGTGTGAGATTATGTGTGATGCTTATGTATAGTTCCTTGTGAGCAATATTATTAATGATTATTGAAGTGTGGCGGGGGTAGTTTAAACTTTATGTTAAATCCAAAATTATTTTCTATATTTATCTCTCTTAATTATTGCGCTTTATATTGTTATTGTTTTATTTTGGATAGTATATTTAATTGCATCATTTAGGCATTAATTTAGACAAGGAGTTACATTTAGCCCTAAACTCGATTTAGCCTTTTCCCCCTCTTGAGTTTAGCAATATTTTTCAATTGGTATTAAAGTTAGTATCTAATTGTTAGTTGTTATGAAATATTGCTAATGACGACCCTATTGTAATAAAAGGAACAAAAGAATGATATTGCACTATTGCTATGAATATTTTGCATTGTTGTCAAAATGAAAATGATTTGATTAAAACTTTTACATGTGAATCCACTAAACAAATAAGGAATGAATTATAACGTATTTATGAAGGAACATCTATAGCAAATAACACTAAAATAAGCTTACTATATGGTGAATTTGAAAATTTTAAAATGAAATCAAATGAGTTAGTTGATGAAATGTATGCTAGATTCATAAATATCATAAATCATTTGATAGTTCTTGGCAAGAGTTCCACTAAAGCTAAAATTAATTCCAAATAATTTTCTTTCCGATCAAGATTCTCATGGTATCAAAGCTATACTCTGAAACATAATTTATCCTTTGCTGATCTCTTTTCACCATCTCCAGACACGACATGAGTCCTTAGGTCACCTACTCGGAAGGCAATCTCCGATATGAGCAAAATTCCAATACCTCCAATAGTTTCTTTGCAAATGTCGTTGACAATTCTCATTTTCTTAGCATGTGTCACAAACTAAATGGCCAAAACTTTCTTCATGGGAAACCTATGGATTGGAAGCCTAATCTTGCACAAAATGACTAGGACAATCAAGCAAATGTTGCCACTTCATCGGATAACACTAATAATAATGCAAAGAATAGCCCATTCACCAGGGAGCAAATCGAAGCACTACAAAAATTGTTGGGATAGATCTCCAACCCTCCTAAATCAACTCCATTCACTACTGAACAACATACTAGTCTGTCGACACATCAAGGTATATTCTCTTATGCTTTCACTACACAAACCAAGAAATCAAAATCTTAGATAGTTGATACCGGAGCCTTAGGTCACATGACTAGGGATATGAAGGTCTTCCATAAATATAGTCCATGTTCAAATTTTTCTATAGTTCGAATAGTAGATGGATCACTCTCAAAAGTGACAGGAATAGGATCCATAAAATAAACAAAGGATCTTCATCTCTCATCTGTCCTTTATGTTCCAAAATCAGACTGCAATTTAATTTCTATTAGTAAATTTACCCGTGACTTGAACTGTGTGACTAAATTCTATTCAAATCTTTGTAAAATTTAGGCAGTGGATTCGGGGAAGGTGATTGGTAATGCTGAAATGTGTGATGGCCTCTACTTTATCAAAGAAAGTTCTCCTCTACATAAACAAGTTCATTCTTCAAGTTATGTTTTTGAGATAGTTTCTAATTCTGTTTTAGTTTCGAATGAGAGTCATGTTATGTTATGGCATTTTTGCCTTGGTCATCCTAATTTTTTGTATCTTGAAAAGTTGTTTCCTCATCTATTCATCAATAAAAATTCCAAATGTTATCATTGTCAAATCTGTCAACTTGCAAAGCATACCAGGCATGTGTATCTTAGCATTCCTTATAAACTTTTACATCCTTTTTCCATAATACATAGTGACATTTGGGGACCCTCATGAATAAAAAGTATTAATGGGGCTCGTTGGTTTGTATCTTTTATAGTTGATCATACTAGAATCACATGGACATTCCTCATGAGAGAAAAATCTAAAGCTGCAACCATATTCAAATCTTTTCACTCTATGATAAACACCTAATTCAGAAGGATAATACAAGTTCTTAAGACTAATAATGGCAAAGAATATTTTAACTCTATTCTTGGTCCCTACCTCTTAGAAGAGGGAATAATTCATATAAGTTCTTAAATGGAGTAACGAAACGAAAAAATAGACAGCTACTTGAGATATTAAGATCATTCATGTTCTCTAATCACATGCCTAAACACTTTTTGGGGGAACTTGACCCAAAATCCATCAAATGTATTTTTCTAGGATACTCGTCTAATAAAAAAGGGTACAAATTGTAAGCCCTTGTTCTCTTAGCAACCTGAATTCGGTTTCGGAGATTGGAACCGGAAACCGAAACCTTAAAAGAATACTCTAGGACTAGTTAGACCTCGAAACCCTAAATTCGACAATCTTGAGAACGAAACCTCGGGACAATAGAGATGAGTTAACTCTAGAATATAGCCCTAAATAATTTATCAAAACATAAAAAGATCATATTTTAGATAAATTCATTCATTTTGGGCTCGATCGGGATCTGTTCTCAAAAACAGGTCCCCGAGACTCAGAAATAAAAAAATATTATATAGGATTCTTTAGAACCAAAATTTAATAAAGAATTCAAAAAATATAATTAAAAGAATTTTTTGGTTTATAAAAAAATTACAGTTATAGCCTTTTTATCGTATTTTCATTACTACCGATAATTTAATTATCTAATCTACTTTTTGATTTCTATCACACTATTCACATAGTACAACCACCTATACCCTATTCTTACATCCTTAACACCTATTCTTACAATCTTACATCATTTTTCTTTACATTTTCTTTTCCAATACAACTTTTATTACTTAAATTACTTATTAAATTTGAATTTTATTACAGAAAACAAATCATACAACACTCTCTCTCTCTCCCCCTTTCAAAACCGGCATGATCCCCTCATATGCCCTCACATTGTTTTATTTTTCTCCATTTTATTAATCACACAAAAACCCTAATCTATTTCCTATATAAACTCTCTTTTACCTTTCAGTTTCTCACTTTCCCTTTTTTTACAAAAGATCAAACTTTGGAAAAAGTTTTTCTCTCCCTCCCTCTCCTCTCCTTGTCGTGACCCCCTCCCTCTCTCACACACATACACACACTTTTTCTTCAAGTTATCTTGTTTCAAAACACTAAATAGGTAATAGATCTATACTCTATCACAATAAAACATGTAATGGCAAGATCATACATGTGTGGTTCCACTAAAATCCCCATGAGCTTTATGCTATGTGGAAACACCCAAGTATGAGATCTTTGCCATTGCAATATTGTGGATCTTGATATTTAAGTTGTCTTACTATTATTTTGCTATATTATTGCTAAATGTTGTTCTTATGAATATTTTGTACATATACTCTATTATTAAACTCATTAACATATTGTTTATGTTTCATTTGCATCCATGACTTGCATGACATAATAGATCTATTTGTTTAAAGTACATAAATGCCATAGATTTTTGTCTTATGTACATAAAAGACTTGTAGTAGCTTGATAATAATGAGAATATGTTAAAAAGTTTAAGATCTATTTAAATTTCAACAAAAATGATTTTTGGAAATCCGGATGGAAAAAGAAACATAATTAGAAAACCTATTTTCCAACTCCAAAATGAAGATCTTGCATGTAAAATGAATGGCTTAGGTGATAGGTATTATAAAGGAACGATTTCTATAAGTTGAGCTTAGTTTTACTAAGAGAAATTTTCAAAACAAGAAAAGGATTACAAAAGTTAAGTTAGAGCTATGTCTCAACACCAATAAAAACTTAAAATTCGTAATAAGGAATAGTTAATATGTAAGCACCTATTTTCTAACCCAAAAACAAGAGTTTTATTAAAGAAATGGAAGCCTTAGGGAGTCGGTTTGGTTAAGACTTAATTTTAGAAGAATTAAATGAGTTTTACACAAGAAATAATCTCAAAAATAATTTTCAAAATTCGGATCTAAAATGACCCCCCATTTAAACACATATTTCCAAATGCCAAAATAAGGATTTTAATAGAAAAATAAAAGCCTTAGGAAATAAATGTAATAAAGACTTGATTTTGATAAGAGTAAATAGATTTTATTAAAGTATAAACCTCAAACAAAGGAAAGGTTCCAAACATAGATCAAACAATATTTTCATTTCCTAAAATTGTGTAAAATTCGTCACAAGACAAAACCCCTATCTAAACATCTATTTTCCAACTCTTAAATGAGGAATTATTAAGATAGTGAATGTATTAGGTATATAGGTCATCAAGGCTTTATCTTAGCAAAAATATGGATGATTTTCAAAGAGATAAAGCTAGTTTTCCTCAACCAAGTGTTCTTGAAGTTGTTACAAAGTAAAGGTTTTCCAAAAATTCCTTTTAACCAAAAACCATTAAGGATATACATGTAGATAGCTCATATCTTGTCATTCATGATAATGACTTGTAGATATTGCATGCACATATAATATACTCGGTAGAAACAATGCAAATTTCACAAAACAATTTTGGAAATGCGGTTTTAGCTACTAATCAGATCTAATCTGAGCTTTGCAAGACTTAAAATTTTTCAAAACTTATGAATAACATCATAAATAGATAGATCATTCGAAGTAGATAGAAATCAATAGCTTATTTGCAAAATTCCGAGTTAAAATGACCAAGTTATTCTCGTTTTATGTTGGAATTTCCATCTACCACGAAAATTATGAACTTAAGAGTTTTTATTTGATAGGTTGGAATTAGTTATGGTTTGAAATACTCATTCGGGTATTTCTTTCATTTAGGTGACTTTGAATTGGGGGAATTCTTGTTTCCAGGGTACTACTATTAGAGATCGGTGTCCATGGCCGAGTGAGTTCACTTTCCTTAAATTTCATGCTTATGATTGTGCTAGTAATGGTAGTGGCATTAGAACTAAGAAAAGATAAAATTGGAATGTGCATGTGAATTCTGCTTGGTTTAATCAATGATAAGAATATCAAAATGGGAATTGTTATAAATATATGAATGATTTAGTATAGAATTGAAGTGTTTGAAATCTCTATGATCACCTATTAATTCATTTAAATAATATGCCATGACCATATAACTAAATTGTCCATGCATAACATATGTGAGTCACATTACATTTGTTATTATACCTTTGTGGGAAAAAGGCATAATAGCTAGGCAACGAGTAGGCCTGAAAACTCAGATAGTGGCGCGGGGTCGCTTGAATTAAAATGGAAGTGGAGTAGGCACTTGAATCAACTACATAATCAATGAGGGTGGGCACTTGAAACAATCACTATATAAAATGGGAAAAGTTAAAATATATGGTCGTATGGGCCTGAAACACTTAACCCCAAATGAAGAGCGTAAATCCATTCAACATAGGACTCTCAGAATGTCTTGTGTATTGTATGCTTACGCGCTTATGCATTTCATATGATTGTCTAATATAAATTGCTTACCTCATTTTTGGGATGAGTATTTAATTTTGGAAGTGAATCTCACTAAGCTAGTATAGCTTATACCCCCATAACTTCTTTTTGATGCAGTTTCTGTACATATGGATGTGTCCTCGGACTTGGCCAAATCAGGTAATGCGAAGTTAGGAGTTTCCCATAGAAGTTTATGATTAGCTTTGTATAGACTTTCATATCGGGTTGTTAACAAAAACTAATATCTTGACTTATGATCTTGTGGGGGAATGCCCCTTAGTATTTTGTAAATGATCTTGAGATATCCGTGGTTGATGTTTTTATGTTTATTCTATCAACTTGAACTAACTATCTCCAACTGCATATATATTCTATTGTCGTAAGGGAACGCCTTGCATCTAATGCAAGACTTTTGAATGAAGGTGGTAGTGATTCCTAAGTCTCGTTTAGCATGCGGCGGACCGTTACGTTTAGGGTACCCTTTGAGGTTTGACACAAATGCTATTCACCTGTTCTATGGACACTACCTTTTTTGAACACCAATCTTTCTTTCCCAAACCTACCATTTAGGAGGGAGAACTCTAGGGAATACCAACTTTGGGAAACACTCCAAGACACCCAATCTTAACATTTCCTTTACCCAAGTGTCACACAAAGTACTCTGCCATCATCGGAGTCACTTAAGAATCTCAGTCCCACATCCAATCCAAATGATCAATCCAAATCTGAGACTCTCGAGTCTTCCAATTTGCAAAATCAAACCATTTATGATGATTCATCTACGTCTATTCCACTCCAACTTAGAACAAATAATCAAGAACTTTGAGTTTATAAAAAGAGGAGACTTACTGAATTTGTAGAGAACACTACTCAAAATAGAACTATCAAGAACTTGAAATGGATCGCCTTAATTTAGAGGATCCTCTTATCTAAGAGATTCACACTAGTATGGATTCTTCTAATGAATCCCTTATTCCTTTTGTTGATGACTTGGCTTTACCCACTACTCAAAGAAAGGGTATCCGAACATGTACAAATCATCTAATTGAAAGATATGTGGCTTATGGTGAATTGACACCTGTATAGAGAGCCTTTGTTTCAACTGTTGATAGTATACATGTTTCTAATACTATTCAGGATGCTTAAAAATCCCAGCTTAGACATAGGCTATTGAGGAAGAGATTAGGGCATCAGAAAGTAATGGCACTTGGACTTTCATAGAGTTACCTCTAGGGAAGAAGCTAGTGGGATGCAAGTGGATATTCAATGTTAAATATAAAATAGATGGGAGTATTGAAGGATTCAAGCTAGATTGGTAGCAAAGGGCTTTACTTAGTCATATGAAATTGATTATCAAGAAACTTTTGCCACAATTGCCAAACGTAACACTGTTTGAGTTCTACTATCACTTACAATAAATCAATACTGGTCTCTACATCGACTTGACATAAAAAATGCTTTTTTAAACGAGGATCTTAAAGAGGATGTTTACATGGAAGTCCTTTCTAATATAAAAAATCCTTCAAACAACTGACTAGTTTGCAAGTTGAAGAAGTCATTATATAGCCTAAAGCAGTCTCCTAGGGCTTGGTTCGATGGATTTACTGAAGCAGTGGTGAAGAATGGTTACACTTAATGCTAAGCTAATCACACTCTATTTGTGATTTCATTAGAAGGCAAAAAGTTTATCCTCATTATGTATGTAGATGACATAATTCTGATAAGAGATGACTCAAAGGAAATTGTCATTCTTAAAAGGATGCTCACAACGGAATTTGAGATTAAAGATCTCAGTCTTCTTAGATTTCTGAGGATAAAAGTGGCTCAATCAAAGGAAGGGATTTTATATCACAACAAAATATATCCTGGACTTACCAAATGAAACTGGAATGCTACGTTGTAAGGCTACAAAAACTCCTATGGAACCTAATTTAAGGATAAACAAGAGTAGGGACAACATTCCGATTGATAAGGGGAGTTATCAAAGGCTTGTAGGCAAACTAATTTATCTCTCACATACTAAACCATACATAGCATTCTCTATCAACGTGGTAATTCAATACATGAACAATCCGGGTAAGGAACATTTGGAAGCAATGAAATCGAATTCTCAAGTACTTAAAGATGACACTTGGGCATGGTTTGATCTTCAGGAAGTGTGAAAAATGTGAGATTAGAGTCTATATTGATGCTAGCTAGGTTGGAGAGTTGACCGATAGAAGATTAACATCTAGCTACTATTCATACGTGTAGGGTAATCTTGTTAATTGGCGAAGCAAGAAACAATCAGTGATTTCTACAAGTAGTGTAGAATCAAGATACCGTGCCTTTGCTTTAGGCATATGCAAAGGAATGTAGCTTTAAAAACTACTAAGGGAATTGAGAATGGATGTCACAGAAACAATAAAAATGTATAGTGACAACAAGCAGCCATTAATATTGCTAAGAATCCAGTTCATCATGATAGGACCAAGTGTGTGGAAATTGACAAACACTTCATATCCGAGAAGGTCGATAATGGAATTGTTCAAGTGAACTACATTCCTACTCAATCACAAATTGCTAATATTCTCACGAAAGCTCTTCCAAGGACAAGCTTCAAAGAATTCAACTCTAATCTGGGATTGTATAACATATACAACCCAACTTGAGAGGGAGTGTAGATATAAGTGGTTTCTATGTATATTAGTTAAGATCTTTGATAAGTTCACCTTACTCTATCATTTTCATAGGAATTTGGATATTTTGATTCATTTTGAAGAAAATACCTATGAAACTTATGCTTTTAATGAAAATTTTTTGTTTTGAAGCTCCTTGAATCCAAGGAAGAAGAATTTAAGTGATTAGATCAGATTTGGAGCAAAAATAACAAACAAAGTCAAAGAAGAACAAAATTGAGCCCTACAGGAATCGCTCTCGAGCCAAACAAAGGAAGAAAAACAAGGAAAAATGGTCTATCGCGCCTCAACTTTCGAGCCCTCAATATGACCCTCGACTTCAACTAAAGGAGATTGAGCATCATCGGAGAAAAAGCAGTTGTTGAGCCTCAAAAGTCAAGCCTCGTATTGACCCTCGACATTGTATTTTAGAGACCAATTTCTGTCAAATTTTTGCCTCGAGCATTAGCCAATCATCCCTCAACCTCCTCGATTCCCATCAATAGAGCAATAGACAAAAATGCATAGCTCACTGAGCGTTTCAAGTGTCGAGCTCGATTTCTTCTTTCTACGAGCACTCGACCACAGCTCTCATGTAACCCATGATAATGCAGTACACGATTCAAACGCCCGAGTGAACAAAAGAATTTGCTTTCTGTTATAAAGAATCTGCCACATTAGCAATAAAATCTTAAGTTTTCTGTGCCCTGAGCCTATAAATAAACGTGCATAGGCACTCATTTGGGGGGAGGGGGGGTGTACCAAGAGATATGCCATAGCTAACATAATATACTTTTTAGAGAATTCTAAGGCAAAAGAATTTCTATTTTCTTATTGCTTTGAAAATCTCTAAAGTTTTCTAGGTAAAATCATTATAACCCTGATGTTTGTAATTTCTGAGCAATCAAAGTGATTTATCTTTTTGAATCGATTTTATTTCTTTAGATTTGTGCGCAATTGATTAAATCCATGGAGAAATAATCTTCTAGAGCTTAGGGTTCGTGAATCCAATTCCTAATTTAACTGATTTCAAATTCGCTTTCAAGTTAATTGATTGGGTGTTTGTAATTAGTAATTTGAACTGCATTTTGTGGGTTTTAAGAGAGTAGTGCACCCTTTTAGATCCATGTTTGATTTCAATTAATAGATCGAGAGATCATTCTTTTGAATAAAACTATACTTGCCAATGGAGTTGATCCTAACTACCTCATGTGAGGATGGGTGAAAACTTTCAGTCAATTGTTTTAAAATTCATTGAGTTGGGTTTTCAAAATAAATGATTCTTAATCTTTATGCAGATTTAGCATCTATATCTAGAGCTACTAACTTCAAGAGAAGCTTTAGTTTACATTAGTGGATCCGGCAGTGCAAATATCTCAATCAATAGCCTTTCCAGATAAGCTTTGTTTTAAGAAATCAATTGATAAGGAATTGGTGTAGTGAACCCTGGGTTACTAATTTTGCAGAAGTTACAAATCTATCCTTTACTTTTGCCCAATAAACGCTTGTGAATATTTCCCAATTTACATACTTAACTTTTTATTTTTCTATTATGAGTTTCTGATTTTCTTTGGTTAGATAATGGATGGGTTGTGATTACAATAGTTGCCACCATTCCCTTGGGACTGACCTGATCTTTTCTATGCTACTTCGTCGGGTGCGCTTGCCACGATTGTTGGAAGTTGCTAAACTGAAGTTGAAAATGAAAAATTAGCTTTTATAAATTTTGAAAACTTCAACTTCGAGTTGTGTTATGAAATTGTGATTTAATCTAATTCCAACAACCCAATCATAAAGATACGAACCAATCTTTTATTACTTGGAAATCTGTTTAGCTAGGCAATATTTTTTCATTTATTCTTTTCTCATTTATTTTGATGAATTGCTTTCCTTTTTTAATGAGATTCCTTGTTTAGAGGGATTCTCTTCTCCTAGTTTTTTGACTAAGTTTTGACTTTATCTGTATAAATATGAGACTTTTATTGCATTCCAATTTAATAAGAATAATTTTCTTTCTCATCAAAATTCTCACAAAGTTTGTTTCATTTGCATGAATGATATTCAATGCACATATTATGTTATAATTGAAGGGAATTGATTAATGTTGATGTATGTTTGTGTGTGTAAGTGGCATGTACGGTTTGAAGAGGGTAGCAAGAGAGAGAAATTGTGCGCTACGTGATCATAGGATAAGGTAGGTTATCCTGAAGATGATTTAATGATTGTCTTAAGGATAAGAAAAACTTGCTAACTTGCTATCTTGCTTCATGGTTCTACAAGGGCATTCTTGATAAGTTCAAGTATGAACACATATGTAGATTAGCCTAATGTTATGATGATAAGATGATTTGATATTTTGCTCATTCCTTCAATGCATTTAGGTGATGCACAGTTTGAAGAGGGGAAGAGGAGAGAGAAATTGTAGGCTTAAACTAGTGTGAACACACACATTTATGTGGTAGGTTATACGTATGTGTTCATCATGTGTTTTTGATAAGGAATTAACTGATTAATTGTGTTAAGTTACCTTGAATTGGTTCTACATGTTTTGAGAATGTGTAAACATTTATATTTATGTTTATGTTTGTGTTTATATTTTTGTTTTGTGCTATGTTTTCAGTAGAATTATGTAGATCAAGATTGCACCAGCTTGCCAGTAAGATTTTGGACCAGCTTGCATGTATAATTTTTCTCAATGTAATAACGTTTTGGTGCAGTCAAAGTATAGCAATTTTTACACTGGTAGGGATGTAACCGGGTCGGGTTTCGGGTGGATCATATGAATCCGAAACCCGACCCGCTACTCTATAGGGTCTACCAAACCCGACCCTATAACCCTACAGGGTTTTGATGCTATATCCAAACCCACCCTACAGGGTTTGATTTAAAACCCGAAACCCGACCCTATAACCCTATAACCCTTTTTCTTTTAAACCTATTTTCAAATTTTAATAATAAATTTGAGAAAAGCCGATACTTCTTACATAAGTTTCCTATATATTCAAAAATGAAATGATGCATGTAAAATTGATAGAAAATGTTGTAGATCACATTCATTATATAACATTTAAACACATTAATATATTACTTTATCACTGTATAATATTTTAAAAATATGGTTAAATTAAATTTTCTATTGGGACTAAAATATAACGGACAACAAATAATATTAATTTCCATAGCAAACATGACTTGAATAAAATTTAATAAAAAGTTATAAATCCATAACTAATCTATAAATATAAAAATAAAAAAAAATCCTTAGGAGACAAAAAAGATAGTAGTTTCTTCATGTCTTCTTTTCTTTTTTTGCTCCTTTAGTAATGTTTTTATTTATTTTTTTTATTATAATACCGGGTTATCGGGTATCCATCGGATTTGTTATATGATCCAAACCCGACCCTATAACCCTATAGGGTTTTAACTATATATCCAAACCCGATCCTATAACCCTATAGGGTTCCTATAGGGTTTTTAACGGGTCGGGTGGGTCGGAAACCCTATAAGAGCCAACCCGGTTACATCCCTATACACTGGCGAGCCGGTAGGATATGAACTGGCTCACTGGTATACAATGAAACAGAGCAATATGAGATCAAAAGAAATCGAAAGTAAGAACACAACCGTGACTTGCACCATCAAGCTTATGGGGTTTTGTACCCGTAAGTCGATGCGCCAACAACTAGCCATTGCAACTTTTTTCATTCGATCATTTGAAGATATTTTTAGGGTAACAGCTAGGATCTTTCAAGAAGATACAAATAGAAGTTGTTGAGGAATTTTTACAAGTTGATTGAGCTTAATTATTGCATACAATATAATTGTAAGCACTCTCTAAATCTTGCATTACAATTTGTATTATTTGTGAGTGAGAGACTTAGCATAGTGTTAGTTGTTTTATATTTGCTAAACTCTTGTAAAGTACTATACTATAGTTTGTTGTAAGTAAATTAGTGGAATCTTGAGTTGAGTCTAGTGTGATTGGGAGCTTCTTGTAGAGACTTAACTCAAGTAATTGTATTTGTGTTGTTGTAGCTTCGGTGGAGCAATTGATTGTTTATTGTTAGATAAAGTGGGTGAAGTCTTCCATTGCGGGAGGCAATTAATTATGGACTAGAAAGACTAGGGGGTGGACCGAACTCAATGTTAAAATCACAGTGTAAGCTTTCGTTTCCCTATCTCTTTATTATTGCTGCTGTTTATATTTGTTGTTGTGCATGAATTAGGCTTTAAGTTTTGAAAAGAAATTGATATTAGGCATAATCCACAATTCCTAACTTGTTGCTAGGTTTTTTCAATTGGTATAAGAGCTAGGATTATAGTTTAAAGTGCTTAACTACATCTAAAGTAATAAAATGACTAGTAACACACTAGGATCTATGAAGGGACAAGCAATAAATAGGCCACGAATCTTAACTAGAACTAATTATACTTATTGGAAGTGTAGATGAAAATTTTTATAAAAGCCCAAAATTTGTCTTTGTGGAGAATAGTAGAAAATGGTCATATAGTTATAGAAGGGAAAGATGAAAGTAGCTATACAAAAGCCGAAAAAGAGAAAGTGCAACTAAATGAAATTGTTATGAATATACTATATTGTAGCTTAAATGAAAATGACTTTAGTAGAATATGCACATGTGAATCAACTAAAGAACTTTGGGTAATTTAGAAAGTACATGTGACGAAAAAAGTAGAGTTAGAGATACGAAAACTAGTCTTCTTCGTGGCAAATTTTAAAATTTGAAAATGAAAACTAATGAGACAATTGATGAAATTCATGATAGATTTATACATATTTTGAATCAATTGTCAATCATTGGCAAGACATATACTAATGTTGAGATTAACTAAAAAATTCTTAAGTCTATGCTAAGGGAATGGGAGGTGAAAGGCACTATCATTGAGGGGGCATATGACTTGAGTCAACTATCTTAAGAGCAACTGATCGGTACCCTCAAGACTCATGAAATGATCAAAAAGCAAAGGGAGGAGTCAGTCAAGAAGGGGATTGCACTAAACGCCTCTTGCTAAGACTTAAGCTCAAGTGAAGAGAAGGAAAGTGAGGAAAATGATGAGGAGTTGGACAAGCTCACTGGGAAGTTCACCATGATCTTGAAGGTGGACAAGAAGATGAAGAAGGATGATGTCGACTCCTCAAAATAAAAAAGAAAGACCATCACGTTCTTTACGTGCAACCAACTGAGGCATATTCAATAATATTGCCCAAATGCAAAGAAATAAAGCAAAAGAGAGGAAGAAGGCATACGTGGCCACATGGAGCTATGATGACTCATTCGACTCTAATGAAGATGTTTTCTAATGACCTTAGATGATGAGGTATGTTCTACTTTCTCATAAGTTCCTTATGATAAGATTTGTGACATGTATGACAAAGAGTATAAAAAATTGATTAAAATGGAGAAAAAGAACAGCATGCTTAAATCTTTAATGAAGAAAGTTGGATAATTTTAGGAATGAACATGTGGAGCTTAAAGTTGAAAATAATAAGTTGAAAGAAGAAATAGAATACTTAAGATAAGAAACTAGCAAACTTGAGAGTGAAACTGATGGTTTGAGAAAAAAGAATGAAAAGTTATAAATTGAAAATGATTTTCTTGATTTGGAAATCAAAACCTTGAATGGTGATGATAAAAGTGATGCTTGTGCTGGTAATGGAAATGAAGAAATTGTAAAGGAGTTTATTGGGCTTAAAAATGAAAATGAAAAATTGAAAGCTAGCTTGAATGATACAAATGCTATCATAGCTAAATTCATTAAGGAAGAGAATAATTTAAGCACTCTCTTGATGAAGTAAAGTCTATTTTAACAAGCATGGAATTGACATGATAGAGACAATAGTTGCAAGCCCCATAAGACTCTATTTGTGAGAGTCATTTATGGTACATGTAACTATTGCGGTAAGCTTGGCCATATTGCACACCATTGTGCAATAAGGAAAGCTATGCATTTGGGTCACACATACAAGTTTATATGGGTACCAAGAAAGGAAATACTTGTTTTAACTAACCCAAAGGGATCCAAGCAAAAATGGGTACTAAAGAAATGAATTTGCTATTGTAGGTACCAAAAAGGTTCCAGGGGCATCAATGAGATATAAAACTTGGTTGACTGATTCTTTATGTGTTGAGCCCTTATTATTTATGCATATAATGTATTGATGTGCTTAAATATGCAATTTTTTTTAATTGGGATGCTTTTGTGCATAATTTAAGTAATTTTGTGCTAAAATTCGGCTTAAAATGCATAAAATTGGTTTTCATGAGTTTGGTGCTTAAACCATGTTTTGTCATGCTTAATGGATCTAAACAAACTTGTATAAATGATCAAATGTGAATGAAAATGTTTTTGAACAAATTTGTGCACACTTTTGTGGAAAATTCATATTTTTGATAACTAAACATGCACAAGTTTGCAATGTGTGAACTTATGTGATTTTGTTTAGTTTGAACATATTTTATATAACTTTAAAAACTTGCTTGAAGTCTTGGTAATGAAATTTTTTATGGCATGTGGTTTTGGTACATGATTTTGAACTAAATTCGTGTAAAAATTGGGTTTTAAATGCATGAAAATGGATTTTCATGTCTTTAATACATAAATAAAGTTTTAACATGTTTAACATTGGATTTTAAACTTGTGAAAATGAAGAAATTTATTTGAAAAGCCTTTTAGATAAATTTGTGCACCTTTGAGAAATTATATCATGCAATTTTTGACAAAAACTTGCATAAATTTGTAATGTGTGGTTTTATATAAGTTTTCTTTGCTTAAACATATTTAAAACACCTTTTAGAACTTACGTGTTGCTTTTGCACTTCTCTTTTTATGGCATGTTTTATAATTTCCTTTTTGATGAGTTAATGGAGGGAGAAATATTGTGCACAATTAACTATTTATGAAGGTATGTATGTTGTTTTGATAATTAAGTGTAACTTGAGTTCACTCTTAAGTTCAAACATCAAAGTTTTATATCATATTTGCTAAAACTACTGTAAAACCCGAACGGTTAACTAGGGGGAGGTGTTAAATTGAGGAAAAGTTAATTGTGCATGATGGTCCTCATAAAAAAAGGGAGAGATTGTTGAACTTATATGTTTAACAAGTGTTTTTGATGGTAAAATTACTTGCACAATTAACTACTTAATTATGTTACGTTACACTTAGTTGGTTATACAAGTTTTGTGAATGTGTAAACATTTGTATTTGTGTTTGTGTTTGTGTTTTGTGTTCTACTTTTAGCGTAATTGTGCAAGCTAGCATTGCACCAGCTCGCTAGTAAGATTTTAGACAACTTACTAGTATATCACAATTTTTGCACCGGCAAGTCGATAGGATTTGGACCAGTTCACCAGTATAATGAAACGAAGCAATATGAGATCAAAAGAAATCACAACTAAGAATGCAACCATGACTTTCACCAGTAAGGTGGTGGGGTTTTGTACCAGCAAGTTGATGCGACAAAAACCACTCGTTGCAACTTTTTTCATCCAATGATTTGAAGATATTTTTACATGGGCACTTGGATGAGGATATTTACATGCTTCCTCTTGAAGGTTATACAAAGGCCTTATCTAATCAAGTTTGCCATCTTAAGAAGTCTCTATATGGACTTAAATAAGCCTCAAGATAATGGAATTTTGAAATTTCCAAGTTCTTAATTTCACTTGGCTTTACACAATCCAAGCATGAATACTCATTATTCACTATTTTTACTACTGTTAGATGTGTTTATGCTCTTTTATATGTTAATGATATGCTTCTTACCGGTTCGGATGAAGCTTTTATTGTTAAAGTTAAACGGCATCTTGATACCGAGTTTACTATCAAAGATTTGGGGTTTGCTCGATTTTTCCTTTGTTTGGAGTTGTGTAGGACTTCTCAAGGTATACTTCTTAATCAAAGAAAGTATATTCTAGATAAATTGCTTGAAGTTGGTCTCACTAAAGCTAAGTCTATAGACTGCCCTTTGCTTTCACATATTCAACTTGCTATTGATACTGGTTCATTGCTGTTCGATCCTTCTTTTTATAGGCGACTGGTTGTCAAGTTACTATATGTTACACTTACTAGACAAGATATTTTGTATGTAGTACATTGGCTTAGTCAATTACTCTTGCAACCTTATGAGCCACATTTACATGCTCTATTTCATCTTTTACATTATTTGAAAGGTATTTCTTCACTTGGGCTTTTCTGTTCAGCTGATAATGAGTTAGTTCTTCAAGACTTTTTTGATTCCGATTGGGGTTATTCCACTGATCGAAAGTCTTTGAGTGTTTATTGTGTTTTTCTGAGCACTGCTTTGGTTACTTGGAAAACCAAGAAGAAACCTACTATTTCTACATCCACTATTGAGGCCGAGTACTGCAGTTTCGCTGCAGCTACTAAAGAACTGCTTTGGGTCTCTTTTGTTCTTCGTGATTTAGCTCTTCCTATTTCCTTTCCTGTTAAGCTATCTTGTGACAATAAGTCAACCATTTTAATTGCCAATAATCCATGTTTACATGGCAGAACCAAGCACATTGATATTGACATTCACTTTGTGTGTGATAACATACAATTTGGTTTTCATTTTCATCCTATCATAATTCTTGAAATAGAACAATAAGCAACTTTTAATTGTATTACTTGATCTCTACATTGTATGAAACTTTGAAGTTTGCAATAAAACTATCACATATTAAGTGAAGAATGACACGGTATTATAATTAATGTATCAAAAGCAATAATTATCACTTCATTATCAAAACAACTTGTAACCCTTACACTTTGCTTAATAAAATGAGATTGTAGTATAATAGCTATTATATCATAGAGTTGTAACAAGATTGTGATTTTTTATTGACTTTTTATTTACATAAAGGATTTTTCTTTTGGAAAAAACTTATTTTAATATCAAATACTATTTATAGTATATATTAAGTATGTTTAATATCTTTTTAAAAGAGATTCTTTATAGAATTATTATTACAAAATATTACAATGCAGTCGCATAGAACTATTACAATGCGTTAATGCAGGAAATCGAACTCGATACCTTAAGGATGAGGACCTGGAATGGATGCTACTAGGCTATAAGGTCATTGGCAGAAACATCTAATGTTGAGTATAGAATCTAACATATTAAGTATTAACATTTGTGGGTAGGTGTATATTAACCTGCTCCTTCCATGAATAGACAATTGATTTTATTGATAATTTCCATTCCATATAATTCTCAAAATAAAATAAGAAACATCTAATGTTGAGTTATGGTACATAGTTTTAGCGCACATAATATCATATCATAATCTAACATATTAAGTATTAATATTTTTGGATAAGTCTAGAGGTGAGCGGGTACAGCATAGTATTACCAATTCGTGTCACCGTATTATATTCTATATCTACATCTAAACAGGTTTGTGTCTGTAGGACTAGAACTCGAGGCCCGATGTGTTTATTAATTGCGTATGAAAACCTAAATTTGTAATCCAACCATTTATACTATTTCTCATGTCTCATGTCAACCTGTTTATTAATTAATAAGAAAGATCTAGTACTATTTATTAATGTGATAAGAAAGATTTAATACTATAATAGATAGTAGACTTAGAAAGTTAATGTATTAAAATAGTTATTATACTATATAGACTTAATTAACAAATTATATATAATGTATTACTCATATCTATACTATTCAAGCAAAACACCCGATGTGTTTATTAATTATGTATGAAAACCTAAATTTAAAATCCAACCGTTTATACAATTTCTCATGTCTCATGTCAACTTGCTTATTAATTGGTAAGAAAGATCTAGTATTGTTTATTAATGTGATAAGAAAGATTTAATACTATAATAGATAGTGGACTTGGAAAGTTAATGCATTAAAATAGTTATTATACTACATAGACTTAATTAACAAATTATATGATATATTACTCATACCTATACTATTAAAGAAAAACCACCTCTTTTGGTGTCTTTAGTGTAAATATTTTTAATATAACGTTTTTAGTATGTTAGTATAAAATTTTTCATATCCCTGAAATTATGAAAATTAAATAGGGTTTGAATATAGTTAAATAAGAATTGAATAGACATAGTCTTTTCCTTTTTTAGCATATGAACGTAAAATATTTTTGGTATCCTTGCGATCATGAAATTAAATAAAGTTTGAATAGAATTAGATAAGGGTTGAATAGATATAGTCTTTTCCACGTAAAATATTTTTAGTATCCCTGAAATTACGAAATTAAATAAGGGTTGAGTAGAGATAGTCTTTTTCTTTTTTAGCATATGGGGTCAAATTTTTTATATCCCTGAAATCATGAAATTAAATAGAGTTTGAATAGAATTAAATAGGGGTTAAATAGACAGCCAAAGCATGTATCTTTATATACCGATTTAAACCTCTGATACCATATTTATGCATGGCAGTTACCTAACATAAAAAAGTTACCAGTGGAAAATACAATTGTAATTATGATTTGTAATTAATTTCCTAATTTCTAGGACTAATTAAGGTTATCCTCTTCCAACCTGTCAAAACAGTATATCTAAATAATTTATATTATTGGGTTGTTTTATTTGTACACGCATCGCGGGTGCATCATTTGCTTGTATAATTAAAAGGAAGAAACTGTAATATGTGACTTAATGCATTGTTAATTAAGCATTGCATTAGTGAATAAGAAATTAATAATTGATGGTAGCAAAAAGATTGGATCTATATTTTTAACTAATATATATATTATTTTGCCACTATAACCAATAAACACAACATACCTATTAAAAGGTTAAATCATATTAAAACATGACATGTTAGGCATGATTCATAATATATATATATATATATATTATATGTTATATACGTATTACATATAATATTTACAATATATATGTCATTTATATTATATATTAATAAAAATTTATATAATATGTTGTATATGACTTATATATTATGTTCTGAAGACACATGTGGCATATTCAATTTTTGTAACAAATGAATTATGATTTGTAGATTTTATATATAAATCATAATTTTTAGTTTATATGTACTATTTAAGTTATATATATAGTTATTACAAACTATAAATGATATATAAAAAATATATAGTTTAATCATATATAATCTATATATCAACATATATTTGTATATAATCTATATCAACATATATTTGTATATTATGTTATATATGATCTATATATAGCATATTCATGTCATGTAACAAATGAATTATAACATATACCTACATATATAACATATAAATTATGTATTTATAACCTATAGATCTTATATATATAGATAAGTATATATATACACATATATTATATTTATTTATTATGTATATGTTATATCACATTTATATTATGTTATATATATATTATATATTTAAGTAATATACGTTAGATGTAATTCATACTTCATATGCACTCTATAAGTTACTTATATTACGTATATTATATGCAATCTACCCATTTTATAAACGTGTCGTATGCAATTTCTATTTTAATATAGTTATTTATATAATATGTCATATACATAATCTTTACATGATATATAGATTATGAATTTATAATCTACAAATTTAATATATGTGCATGTTATATCAATACATAAAATCGTTACTATATGATATATATATATATATGTTGTGAATGTATATGTTATATCTTATCAACTATATATTGATATATAAATGATGTATATTTTATTTGTTAGATAAGATCTATATTTTATATATATTTTGTGTATCATATATATAATTTATAATATATTGTACCTATATAGTAATTCATTTCATATATGGATAGTTTTGTCATTTCATAATTTCGTTTGGAGATAATAATATTATATTTTAATAAAATAATAATACAAAATAATAATAATATATTTTAATGGGTTTATGGGTTTGTAAATGGGTTTGGGTCCTAAACCCAAATCCAAACACATTCCAATTTGTGTCATTTTTCATGTTTGACCTGTTTATTATCCATATTGACTTTTACTTATCCAAACCCTCTTATAATCATGTCATATCATGTTTGAGTTCATAAGCCGAGTCCCAAATTGTCGGTGTTAGTATAGAGTGGATAGGATATAAAATACTGCTTATACCGTATCTTATAAGGTACATGATATTGAATATTGTACCCGAAACCTAACTTGTTATATCTTATACCCACTCTACACCTTGTACCCTGTAAAACATGCAGAGTACAAGATACTCTCTGGAACCTATAGATTTTCCCATGAAATCTCTATATTTTTTCTTTCTTTCTTAAACTTCAAGTTTATAGTATTTGATATGATTTCATGTAATACATAAAATTCCCATGTTTTCATATATTTACTATAAATAACATGTGGAAATGAATTTTTGTTAACACTACAAGTTCTCTAACATAAAAAATTTGTTAATGAGTCAAATTTGAAACCCGTAACATATATATGTAAAACTTATTTATATGCTATTAAATAAAATTGTAGAACTTATAGGGAATTTCAAAATAAAAAATTTGTGGACCTACTTCTATATTAATCAATTTTAGAAATAAACAATAAATTTATATAATTTGAGAGTTCAAGAATATACATCGAATCATGGTTCTTCTAAAATAAAATAGTATAAGTTTCTTCAATAATGAAAATTTTCGGAAGGTAGTCTACAAATAATAATCTTAAACAAAAGTAGTCATAAAATAAAAAGTTGAGTATTATAATTTATATTTTACATATTGACATAATCTTATAATATTAAAGAGGAAAAATATAGGATAACATGGTATCTATACCTTCTATATATTAGAGTACAGGTTCAAATGTGAGTACAAAATATGAAGACCTCATGCCCGTCCCCTATCCTGTGACCTTTAATACCCAATCTAGGTCCTACCCGGTTTACCCCATACAATAGAGTTATCCGCTCATCTCTCGACAAGTCTATATTAACCTACTCTTTCCGTGAACATAAAGTTGATATTATTGATCATTTCCATCCTATAATAATTTTTAAAATAAACTAAAAAAAGGTTTAACATTGAGTATAGTTTTTTCTCTTTGTTTTTGTATGAATTTTATTCATTACAAAAGAAATTACATTGATTATATACATTGATACAAAACTAACAAATAAAGAGTTGGGGGTATGGAGACCTAACTATATAAACTAGCATATTTCTTCTATAGAGTTTTTATAGTTCTATCAACGGGACCATCCGTTCAATCATTTAATCATTAAAATCAAGGATGGATATCACTAAAATCAAGAATGGATGTAGAATTAAAAGATAGGGGAGGCCATAAATATAATTAGGATGTGGTGGTTTTTTTTATCCACTCTTGTTATTATTTGTTTTCATCTACTTCTTTGTATTCAATATTTGTTATAGGATGTAAGCCAATGGAATCGTTCTTTTTTTGTTTTCAATACTCAATTAATTCCCATAAATCAATTTTTATCATTAATTTTCTATGTCAATCAAATAAAACAATTAAAATGAAAACAGTCTATTGAGTTACAATATATATTTAATTAGAAAAATATATTAAGACTACATGACAATTTTTATACCGCAGTATTTATAAATTAGAAGAGTTTTGATTATATAAATTATAAATATTCATTCTTTATAGTGTTTCTAAGAATTGATACGTGAAATACTATGATACGGCAATCCCGAAAGTTAAATTTAAAAAAATAAATAAATAAAGAGGAAAAAAGACAATAGCGTATAATGAATGTAAGTTATACAATGAAAAGAAAAGCAATATGTGAAAAAAAATACACAATATGCTATACATAATAAATAATTCTAATCTTGCTGAAAATGAGAGTGACAACAGTACATTTGCATTCGTGCAATGGCCATTGTAAAACTTGTTTTTCAAATGCTAAGTTATAAATTTAAAATTGGATTTGAGTAAATGAAAATATTAAAAGTCATTTGATTTTATCAATTAAAAAAGGAAGATACAACAACCCATTTTTAATTATACCTATTATAAGTTTTGGCCTTAAAAAATTGCCTATTATAATTAAGATACTTTAAAATTTCAAATCTCAACAAATCTTTTTAATATTGTTAAAGTAGGTAAACTAATATTGTAATGCCCTAAAACTTTTCCCTTTGACCACAAACCGTATGGTTTTTTCCTTTGATGCCAGCGCTTCCCCGATGGTTCGGCTAGGAATCTCCCATGGTTGGCCCACCATGTGGAAAGAAGAGCTTTGTGGTATGACTCATTTGTAAAATCCATAGTGAATAGGTAGGACCACTCACAAAGCGGGTTTAGTGGAGTCAGTTTGATAAGCTCTTGTTAAGGGGGAGTATGGCTTACCCTATTGTGGAGACTCAAACTTGAGAGGGAGATTGTTAGGGTGCAAGTGTGAGAATCTCACATGGGAAATATGGGACTTGTGTGAAGAGTTTATAAGAAGGAAGACCCATTAACCCATTGCCTTAGGTTTTGGTTATGGATAGTGTCTAAAGCCCATTTGTGTTATCCTTCACAAAGCCCATTGAATTTCTCTCCATTGAAGGCATACTCCAGATCCCTAACAATACCCATCTTGGGATTGCTTTGCCACAACACGCTTAACTTTTAAGTTCCAACAAACTCTAAACCATTCCACCAAAAGGTGTCTCTGTGATTAGAATTTCATGTCAATATTTGGAGGGTATTACATACTCTCTTATTTATAGAATTGATGTGGCCATCCATCCTGAAATTGGTCTACCCATAGCACACTCAACTTTTGAGATTCGACGAAATCTAAACTATTATACGAAAAGACACATCTGTGATTAGAGTTTCATTATCTATATTTGAGGGTATTACAAATATATTATAAGATAAATAAAATAAAAAGAAATCAATAAGCAATATAAGGGGTGATAAGTTTAGGAAATAAATAAATATATATATACATATATAAATATAAGAATTGGCTTGAATATACCATTTCAATTCGGTCAACAAACCTCTTGGAATGCATCTCAACGACCCCAACATTTATTCTTGTGCTTGTTAAAATATCTTAGCAATGTACACGGATGGGCATTTTATCAGGCTTATTCTTAATTATTCTTTTGACTCTTTCAATACTCAAGACGAGACTTTTTATTGGTTGTTGTTCAGGGCTAGGGGTTAGGGCTCCTATAGGCCCATCTCTGATTAAAATAATATAACAGTTATAGTATTAACTATTTTAATAGTAAAGTATATGAATTTGAGACCTTAAATAGTTAATGGAACAATCCCATCAAAATTAATAATAAGATCATAAAATTTTCTTTTTATCTACTATCAAAATGTCTCATGTAGTGAATACAATTGTTTCTAGTAACAAAATCAAACACATCCAAGTGGATGGTACATTAAATTCAACAAAGAGATAGCATAATCCCATAGAAGGGATGAACAAAAAAAAAAAAAAAAAAACATAAAACAACCTACTTATTCTATATGCTACTAACAACATATTATTCATTTAATCTCCATGATCTTTAAACCATAAAGATTTGTAGATATAACTTGCAATGGTGTAAAAGTTAAACAAATAAAAAAAAATGGTATATTATATCCATAATTGATATTGGATGTGGTAGATCCATAGATATTGAGATTGATTGTGGTTAATTTGCAGATATGAGGATGGCAACAGATAAAGAAGAGAGGAGCGGCTGCTCATGAGGCTACCCCTCTATACTAGTGTTTGTGAAAAAGCTACGTATGTGAGAGAGAAGTCCAGTCTAATTAGGTTGTCATAGTTTTGTCAGAGAGATTAGTCTAGTTTAATTAGGGAGGTTCAAATACTGAGTGTAGCTTGAATGTTTTTTTTTTTTTTTAATCATGCTAAATTTTAGAGCTTATATTAACCTAATATAATAAGTCTTAATACATACACTAGCCCTATATTAATTTTGTCTTTCCATGTCCAGTTGCTTTAATAGGTTTTGTGTCTCTTCTTTTATCTCTTTAAAATTCTATGAGTCTTAATAAATTAAGTAATATGCTCATTCATAAACATACAATTGATTTTATTCGCCATTTCCATCCTATTTAATTCTTCAAATAAAGTAAGAAGCATCTAATGTGGAGATATAGCACAAAGTTTTAGAGTTCAAAATAGGATATTAGATTCTAACATATTAAGTATTAATATGTATGGATAAGTTTATGCTAATTTGGTCTTTTGTAAACATAAAAGTTGATGTTATCGATTATTTCTATCCTATTATAATCCTTAAAATAAACTGAAAAACATCTAATGCTGAGTTCAGCTTGAATGTTTTACTATTTTTTTTATCATATTAAATTTTAGAGCTCATAATAACCTAATGTCCCGTTTGGTACGTAGGAATAATTCAGATTGGAATGGAATAGATTAGATTGGATGGAATGGAATGAGTTTGCGAATGACAAATCATTTCTATATTTGGAAGATTATATGAAATGGAATAGCTAAAAGGTACAATTGTCGGGAATATCCTTAGTAATGAATACAAAATATAAATACATGATAGAATAAAAAATTAATTACATTACAAATAATAAATAAAGGTGGAATGGAATAGCGATTTTTCCTTCTCAAAGGCGGAATCAAATTCCCTTTCAAAGCCGGAATCGTTAATTCCAAGGAATTGTGATTCTGGCTTTTAAAAACACTTCCAAACAATGGAAAGGGAATGGAAGTCAGAATCACGATTCTCTTCCGATCAATTCCCATGTACCAAACATGTCATAACATAATAAGTCTTAATACATATGATAATCCAATATTAATGTCCTCTTTCCGTAACCATTTGCTTTAATAGGTTTTATGTCTCTTCCTCTTTTTCTTTAAATTAAAACTAGCTAACTGTGTACCCGTTACACGGATGCTAAAAAAAATGGAATTAAATTAGATAAAAAAAATTTTGATGAAAGAGGTTATTCAAAAAAAAAAAAAAGAATGATCGACTAACGTGAAAGTTGAAAGTTGATAACAATTAAATCACGGTTTTTCTTAAGTTTAAAAATGCATATGGAATTTATAAGTAGTAGTATATGGGTTCTGCGTAGTTGGTTGAGTTAAAGTAAGTGAGAAAAAAAATACAGTGAGATAAAAAAATTTATTTAACAATGTAAAGTTCAAACTTAAAATGTTTTAACTTTATGATAATAAATGCTGTGTCCAATTTGCTTACTTTAAACACCTATGTCAAAAGTAAAATGAGACATACGTGAGCGGCAGGATTCGAACCTGCGCGGGCAGAGCCCACATGATTTCTAGTCATGCCCGATAACCACTCCGGCACGCCCACTGATGCAAATAAATGAAGCAACCTTATCTTTTGATCAAAATCAAACTACGGATGACGCCACCTTCACGTATCGTTCAATGTGAAATGATAAGTGTGGTTTTGCTTTAAGCGACTTTGTTTGGACTTTTCGAAATACTTGTATAAGTTACACATTTTACTCTATATCATTTAGAGAAAAACTTCGCAACACCATTTATCATAAAAGAGAAAAGAAATTATTATTACTAGGTATAGAGGTCATCTAAATTTGTTGGGTATTAGAAATTACAAACTACATATAAAAAGGTACGTTTTAAGGTGGGTAATAAATGTATATGTAGATTTCAAGTAATAGATGCACAAGTAGCTTAGTGATTTCAAATTTTAATTGTTCACCTCCACAATGAATCCATTTGGATGGTTTATTTTTCATCTATATTTGTATCTTTTTCAAAATAATATATGTAAATGTGTCTGATTTACATTTATATTTAATCTATGTAATATTTTTAATAAGAACTATTAACTTTTTTTTTCATATGTATCTATTTGAAAATAATTTATTAGAAAAAATTTTGAAAAGAGTGTTTGTATCTGCAATTTGTCAACAAACAAATAGACCCTAGACTATATAACTCGAAGATACTCAATAGTCAACCATGATGTACTTGTTATGTTCTGGGAATTAGCACATGATTGCATTATGAGCATTCAAGATTAAGAAGATTGCCATAAATCACAAAACAGACCCTTAAGTATTATTAGAATTGGGAAATGTCACATGGTTAAAAGCTCTTTTACCTTGTTTAAAAGTTTTCATTTTAATATAGTTAAATAGCACATTAATAGAGCAACCAACTAGGTTACGACCCATACTAGGTTGAGGATGTGCTCTAAAGATTGGTCTTTCATAGCTCCATTCCCACTTATATTAATTGCAAGAGAGGAAGCTTGGAATTTAATAATTATTCCTATTTTAGATGAACTCTTTGATGCACCAAACCAATTAAGCTATAAAATAACTTTATTATTAAAAAAAGAAAAAAAAAACAAAGAAGTTATAACTGTTAAAAATTAATATTATAGAGCGATAACATTATACTAATATAAGAAAATTGGGTTTCAGAGACAACATTTTGTCTTTGAACTTAAATTTTTGTTGCAAAAATCATCATTGTTGATTTTATTTGTAGAGGTATAGATTATTTTATTAATTTTCCATTGCAAAATTTATATCACTAACTTTTGATTTTCTTGTAGTGTACAATAATTATGTGATTGTATTTAAGAATGTAATTAATAATAAAAAATACTTTAAATAAGTAAATAGGCATTAAAACACTTGCTTTATTGATGTAGTAATTGTGGAGAATTAGGTTCTTTTGGTGTCATTGTTACGAGATATTGCACTCTTGGGTGCTAATGGATGTCTATAGTTTCACAATTGATGGTGATTAATGAATGATAGAAGGGTAAATTACACAAAAAAAAAAAAGTTACTTGTGTTTTTGCTTTTTTGCAATAAGGTGACCATGTTATTATTTTCTTTTGACAAATTACCTACCCACTTTACCCACATTTTTGTTCTATTAAAAAATTTGTTAGTATTACCACATGGTAGTCACATGTATGCTTATAAAACACAAAGAAATGTTTACTTTCAAATGACACCTCTGATACTCATGCTTACAAAGGCGATTCTTTCAAATGATAGAAAACTAAAGCATACAAAAACAATAAACAAACACAATAACAATGGCAGATTTCTCATATTTGTTTGATAGACATGATGATTATGTGGTGGAAGAACTCATCTGTCAGACCAAAGACCTTTGCCTCTTTGAACAACTTCTGCTACAAATTGTTCTTCTTTCACCGACTCTACTTTTCTTGTCCACATCGACTTTTGATTCCCAAAGCTCAAACTTTCCCACTTACAACTAAACATCTCCGTAGTTATACCTTCATTTCCCCCTTAAAAAACAATCATTAGTTTTAAAATATGGACTTCATGATGATGGTTTTAACAGTGATAGGGATAAGGTAGTGAAAACAAAACAAAGAGATGAAAACCCAAATGAAAATTTAGGTTTTGATGCAAATTCAAGTTCTAGGCCTGGATGTTGCTTGGATGAAGATTTCAATGATGGTTCTTTAAAGGACTTGGATAAAGGGTTTGATTATGAAAGTGAATCTTTTGGGGAGATATTAGATGGGAAAAGAACTTTGAAACATAAGAAAATTGGGAGTTTTCTTGTCTCTTTTTGGTTCATCAAATTCATCATTGGATGAATCAATTTTCTCATTGAACAAGAAAATTCAAGGGAATCGATGGCAAGAAAATCTGGATCTTTTATTTATAGTTGCTTCTTGTGTTCTCCTAAGAAGAAGAAGAGGAAGAAGAAGATAAATATATCTTTGTGTCTTTCATTAAAATTAAAGAAAAAATCCAAATCTTTTACTTATTAGAACAATAACAATGATGGGTTTTGTCGAAAAATAAATGTGTGTTTTTTAAGTATACTTATGATTGTCATGTGACAATACTAACAGATTTTTCAACAAAACAAAACAGTGAGTAACATAGGTAAGTTATTTGTTCTCTCCCTAAAAAAAAAGAAAAAATACAGGTCACCTAATTGCAAAAGCTTATAGAAATGCAGTTAGGTTTTTGTAATTTATCCATGAGAGAAATGACCTCATGAGATGGCGTGATCTTATATTTGCTAGAGAGCAAGGATAATCATTGCTTACGTTGGATTTTCATCGGTGAAACTTCGAATGAGAATAATCACCGTGCAAGTTCAGCTTATGCTTATTCTAATTGTAACATGATCGTTTGGCTTAATGCTACTCTTAATTCATTTGTTTCGTCTACATTTTGACATTGATTTGATTGCATTTATGACATGCATTAAACGATTTAAAGGCCATATGTTTAGGAAAATCAATTTTACATGAATGAATCTCTTTCATTGCTGGCAACAAAAGAAAAGAAAAAAAGAAAAAAAAATCTTTTCCATTTAAGCAATTCTATTTTACAAAATACAGATTGCAGCTTCAGTTTACGTCTTACAATGGTTTTTTTTAACAACTTTGAATTTTTTTTTTGGCCAAATAACTTTGATGAATATATATTTTTTTGGCTTATTATGCTTTGGTATATTTGGTTTGAGTTACCTTGTGTTGCTCACTTAATGTCTAGTACTCGTGTATCGGCATTGATCTTGTATCACATCCGTGAAGCACATAAGAAATCATTATTGTACTAGTCACCATTTATCATTTGTATATTCTTGTCTCGCTTTTGTCATCTTTGTTTAGCTTATGCTCATATGGTTTTAAATATGAGCCGAATGGTCAATCATCTAAGATTTAATTTAAAAGACTAAGCATTGAAAAAATATCATATTTGAGGATGATTTTCAAAATCGACTGCTTCCTTATCTTTTCCCATAGAAGAAATTATGACTTAGCTATCAAGACCGGATTTTAGCTTTTCTTTTTCTCAATTTAACATTGAGCTTTATCCACTCAATATAAAGTTATAAACTACTAGTGCTTGACCAAATTAAGAAATGACTTAAAAAAAACATTTTTTTTAGAAGACTGGAGTCACCAGACAATTGGAGTTGGTACGATTGAGAAATTAACATCATATGATTTTTTCTAACGTTTTAAGTGGTTAAAAAGAGAAATCAACGTTTCGCAATGCATAAAATGAGGTATCAATATTTTATAAAGTTCATTTTATGTGTCAACGTCTCGATTAGTTTTAAATTAAGTTTTATAAATTTTAATTAATGGTCAATTATTAATACCTTATTTGAATGAATTTTTCCCCAAATGTCTATTCCTTTTTTAACAACTTAAAATATTGATACCTTAAATAAACCTACCTTCAAGGGCTAATACATTCTAGTGTAATTTACTCATAGTATATTAACACTTAAAAATGGTTTCTATAAGGACCATTTTGAAAAGTATTTATCAAAGCTTCAATAAAATTCATTCACATTCGAAGACAACAAATATAAAAATACGTTTTTAATTTCTTGAAATTGGAAGGAATTTTTTTTAACTTCTTATGGTTATTCTAGAGATGCCTATGTACAAACTAGTTGTGATCAAGCCATCAAAGTTCCTCTTTCTAAAATTTTAGCGTGTCAATTGATTTTATTAAGAAAAGGTTTCTCTTTACAAGACTATCAATTTATTTTTTTTATAAAAAAATTTGTCCTTTCTTTTTTTAAAAAAAATCCAACAAGAATCCTATATTTTATATATAAAAAAAGTATTTTCATTTAATAGAAAAAAAATTTCTTGGTAATAAAATAATTTTTTAAAGAAAATACTAAAAATGTAAAAAAAAAAAAAGTTGTAATGAGGGGATCAAGGATTCAAGATGGAACAAAACATGATAAACGCTTATATCGGGTTTGGTTCAAGAGAATGGACTTTGAATGGAATTGCGTCTGCGAATTCTATTCTCATTCACATGTTTGGATATACCTTTAAAAGCCGAAATTGCGATTCCGAGCCTTGAAGGAGAATTTTGATTTTAGGTGTTATTCTCATTTGTATGTTTGGATATATCTTTAAAGAGAGCTTTTACGATCTCGCCCATCTAACCGTTAAAATAAATATAGTAATTAGAATATTAATTATTTGTAATTCGATAATGGATGGGAATGGTATAAGCCATTAGATAGTGATGGAACTAGTCAGTTAAAATTAATGACGAGATCATAAAATTTTCCATCTTTAAAAGCTAGAATTGCTATTCCAAGCCTTGAAAGAGAACTTAATTATGCCTTTCACAAGATAGGATTGTGATTTCTTTTATCTCTTATTTATTTTAATTACTATAATTACATTTTTATTCTCTTACATATTCATTGTCCACATTTATTATTTTCATTCCATTTCTTTTTATGAACCAGAATGGAATCGCGATTCCAGCTTTCATTCCTTTTCTTGCGTTTGGAAGTGTCATAAAAAGGCGGAATCGTGATTCTTTGGAATCGATGATTCTGGCTTTTAGGTGGAATTCGATTCAACCTTTGAGAAGGCAGAATCGCGATTCCGTTCCACCTTCCATTAAGAATTTTTGTAAGTATAAATTTATTATCTTATTTTTTAAAAGGTATTTTTGATAAATTCTAATATAAACTAATTTATATCCATTTCATTCCGTATCCGTATTCACATAAAGGAATGGATTTATCATTTCCAAATTCTTTCGATTTCAATAAATTTCATTCCTTCAATTTTAATCCATTTCATTCCAAATGATTCACGTGTGCTAAATGTGACATTATAGTAATTCCTCTCAATTATGAAAGATTCTTGAATATTAAATGCTCAAAGAAGCAATAAAAATGGGGTAAATTAGGAAAAAAAACACCTTACTTGTGTTTTTAGCTTTTTATAAACTAGTGATCTATTTTTTTTTTCCTAACAAAGAAATGACCTGGAAATCATTAAATATTATTAATATTAGCTAATGATATTATAGGGACACATGGTATAGTAATATCCTATTGGTCTAAGATGCTACTCTAATTAAAAATTATTGAATGAATTTAAATATATAAAACGTTAAAAATCATTTGAAAAGCACTCCTTGATCAATAGCAATTTTTCCGGTGAACAAGTGTAGGGGATAAATCGTACCTGATAAAATCCTCCAAATCCTTTGTGCCGACCAGAATCATGTCAAACCCAAATCATCTTTTCCATTGATAAAGTTGGTGGGGGTATAATTAGAGATTTAGGAAGATTCCAAATAACCGGTTCCAAAGGACTACTTGCAACATTATAATAACAACAAATTCCTTAAATTTAAGAACAGCATTTATCCTTCGCCTATGCAAATTTTGAATAATTGAAAAGATATCCAAGCGATCTTCAAGAATAGATCCAGCATAGAGATGCTCAAACCCTGCCTTCCTTTTATGGCAATAGGCTGCTTTTGTCTACCCGGATTAGTTCATCAGTTTGACTTTGCGCTACAAGGATATCATCGCAAACTGTATTAACTGGTAGGAGGCAATAAACAGGGATGTAACAGAAAAATTCTTCAAGATCAACACTTTTTAATAAAATCCAGTCACCTTTTTGTAAATTAAGAAAGAAATAAATAACACGTCATTTGTTAAGCAAATTTCTTATTATTTTTGGATTTTTATGATTTTTTAAAAAACTTTTTATAGCAAACGATGTCAAACCATGTTAAGCATGTTAATGATACACCAAGAGGTTAATATGTATTCAAAATATGTTCAATCACAAATAAAAAAAAAATCATCAAATCACTCATCAAAAGGTATTTTATATTTTCCTAGAGATTTTCAATATTTTTGGGTTTTTTATTTTTGTATTTTACATGTACTAACATTCCACATATTAGTTAATTAACATCTAAAATCCATCCAAGGGTCAAAATTAATCTAAAATACCCTAAAATACATTTCAAAGTAATCAAAGACACGAAAAATATATTTTAAGAATTTTGTTGATTTTTTGAAGAAAACTTACCCTTGTTTATTTTCATATCATAAAATAGCCAAAATATGCAGAATTATAAGAATAATATAAAAAATCTATAAAAAAATTCTTGATTACTAATCATTATATGGAAAACATATATTTGGTTTTATTATTTTTTATTTTTTAAATTATTATAAAATTAAAAATAAATGCAAAAGGGAAAAGTTGATTTATTTTGTGTGTGCTTTGACCAGAAAATTGACGGCACTCTGGCGATTTTCATTTGGTGGGCCGTAGGGTGGTCAGGGTTCTACTCCATGCAAGTGGTCCTAAAGCCCTCATCCAATTTCTCAATTGAAAGCTCGAATCTTACCCAATTCCGTCTTGAACACGATTTTGTTTAAAAGATGTCAAAACAAATTTAGACTTTATGGATGTTGCTCTACTTAAAAATTAAGCCCCTGCTGTTTTTATTTGATTTTCTTTCTCGGGAAATTGCATTTAATAAGGTAAAAAAATGTAAGGGTGAAAAACCAATTTATTTGTCATTTTTGGTGCAAGTTCAAGCTTTTCATCAAGGAAGATGCCAAAAAAGAAGATTGGTCTGTTTGGATTGTCTGATTTTTATCTGTATTTTATTTATATCTAATTTGTATTTGTATTTTATTTATATTTGATTTTTGTTTGATCTATTTATATATCAAAATGTCTATTTTTTATTTGTATCAGTTTATTAAAAAATATTTATTTAAAAAATAAAAATAAAATAGTAAAATGACTAGAAAAAGGTGAAACAAGCAGACTAGTGGCGTTGATGGCCAATTGGTCAAATATCAACGGATCAATTGTAAAATGCTGATGGGCCAGCAATCTTGTTTTAATTGTGATTCTCGAACTTATGACTTTCTCAAAGACCATAGCTTTTGTGTTATTCACAAATGCAACTAATAAATCTAATATGCACATGTATAAAACAATTTTCAAAAATTGAATTTTTGATAGAATTATTGAACCGTTTGTCAAGTTCTTGGTTTAAACACGAAATTTCTTTTATTTATGAATAAGCAATTTAAATTCAGTTGTGGAACTCATAATTAACTTGAAATTGCAAATTTTTTTCTAGTACCCTGTAAATGAATGATCATGACCTAGTCTTAAAAATTTCTAACACTGTGCAAATGAGCGATCTTAACCTAGTCTGAAAAATTAACGCTTCGTTTTCTTGCTCAAATTGCTCAAATTGTTAAATTGCATGCACATATTTTGAGTAATAATAATAATAATAATAATTTTTTATACTGAAAAATTATTTCTATCCTTGAATGACACATTTGGACCTCCGTGAGACGATATCTTGTTGAGATTTTTTTTAAAACTTTTTTCTCTGCTTTATAAGTTTCAATATTTAATTCCTTTTTCTAAACTTTTCAACTTTTATTTTTTTTTTCGTTTTTATCCTTTTTTCTCTATTTTTCTACCTAATTAATATGTTTTTTAAAATTTTTGACCCTCTCATGATATAATTATGGTTCTTAAAAAAAATTGAGCAAATGAATCTAATATGATAGTCACCACATACACATATGTGTGTTATGTGAAGCACTTCAAGTCTGTAACCAATTCCAATACTAAGGCAATAGGCAATTGATTGATATGTAATTTTTATGTGGCAAATAGTACTGTTTTGATGTCCTAACATCTAGACTCTAGAGTAATGCACGCTTCGTAGTAAGCTTATATAGTAATATATAAATAAAAGCATATATATTCAGACATGAGACTACAGCCTCGAAGTTAGGTCCACTTCAATAGTTTGCGAAGGCGTCCCATACCAATGCTAGATGATAATATCTTCCTCGCAATAAAGTGATGCATATCATAGTAGTTAGCTAACCCACAACCAAATTAATTGCATGTTGCATATAGTAAATCACCTTATTGATTGCCCTTTGTAAGACAATACAAGGGTTAATCTCTTACTTTCGATATTTTGGTACTCCTAGAACTCTCTAACTTTATTTTCCTAATTTTTTTCTACTTTTCTCCTTTCATTTTTTGGTACTTGATGCATCCACTCATTCTCACCTTTTACTACTTGTACATCCCTTTCATTTCATGGAGCCATTTATTCATTTTTTTTTTTAGGGTTAGTATAGCTTGTCAATCACTAGTATGTTCATCAAACATAGTGATCAATCTAGGAGGAACTTTGAGATGATGAAACATATATGGATATCATAGGAAGAGTTGTGGGAGGAGAAACAAGCAAACATGATCTATCAAACATGCATGTGTCACAAAAGGTCATGTTCAGTAAACTCCATTGTTCTTGATTTGTTTTTTTGTTGAATAGACTATATGATCTTTTGTAGAGGCGTATGAGCAAAGCTTAGACATTGTTCTTAATCTTAGTAATATGCTAAATGAATTGAATGAGAATTTTGGAAGGTAATAATTACGATCAGATAACCTTGAGATGGATGGTTAAGATCAAATGTCGTTAGTTACTATTGGACCACTCTTGAGGATCTACTAGCAAGCACTCTCCGCTTCTTTCTTACATTGGCATGGGTATTGGATATAGGCTTGGAGGTGCCCAAAGGCTCTTAAAATACATATCTTTATAAAAGAGCTCATTTTTAATATAGTTAAGACTTATTTCAATCCACGTAAAACTTGTCAAAGTCAAACAAAACTAAATAAGCTTAGAAAGATGTTTTTTCAAGTCTACTTTTCACAGACAAATGAACCAAGCAATGTTAAGAGCCAAGAAAACCATTTTAATAGTTCTTATTTTATAATCCAATAAGCCAATTCTCCCTAAGAAATTTGAAAAAAAAATTATATCCATAAGTTTTTCATAAAATAAAAAGTGAAAATGATACAAAGCTAGGCAAGATACTTTCAAACCAAAACCAAAGAAAATTGAGAAAAATTATAAAAATTCTTGTAGGTATTATGACCCCTTAAGTCTAATTTTCCTCGCTTATAACCTCTTTTAATATATATTCGTAAATATGAACAAGCTTTTGTTCCTTAATGAGATACTCTGCTATTATACCATGTAAACCATTCTTTGAATTCCCCCCTTTTTCACAAGATTTTCCTTTTCAACATACTCTAAATAAGACCAAAGTTAATCTCTCATTCTTAAGCTCAAAAACTAGTTTTTCGTTCCTCTTATGCTCTCTAGTTTGTTTCTTAACATTAGGTTCATCTATGGTGTCCGCAACTAGCTCCTTTAAAGATTTAATTTTGGCCTCATTTTCCTCTCTATTTTTAATAGTATTTGTTTTCTTTCCTCAGCCATAATGTGGTCTAATCGTTAGGAGCTTTCTTAATATTGTTAAAAAATGACTTTTGTGACTGCTTACCTAAATTTTTACCAATTTTATAATATTATTTATTTTCATCTAATGATTTAAAACACTCATTTCATACTTTGAATTTAATCTCTTAATAGATCCTTTTATTTCTCCTCTTCATTCTTTGGTGGTGTTGATAAGCTTAACTTGAATAAGGCCCAATGCTAATAAGGCAGGCTATCTATAGTTTCCTTAAAGCCCATTAAGATGTCTTAGACCATCTCAACCTTAGGCCTCAACCTCTTTGCTTGGTGTCCTTGGAGTATTTAGAGGCCCAAACCAAAGTTTTCCTTCATTGAGCTCCCCTTCTCTTGTCAAATTTCTCATCGAACAACGTCTCCTCAATTCTTTACACCAAGGCAGATTTGTGTTTTTTTTTTTTTTTTTTTTTTTTCTAGAGGGGCAGGGGGACAACTGGGGCCCTAACCCCCCGAACTGGTAAAAATTAATTTCTAAACGTTTTTTAAAAAGAAAAAAATACGTTATATGTATATTATAAAGAGAGAATTATGACGTAAAACTAAGTGTGGTGTAGTGGTTAAGCATCTACTTTTATATCCATGAGGTCATGGATTTAAATCCCATAGGAGTATTATATATATATATATATGTTTCTTTTTAACTTTTTGATAGTATTAAATTATTTCATCATAAAATTATCAAATTAAATAAATTCTTATTAATAACTATTTTATGTTTAAAGTATACCGCAAGGTAAAAATTATTATTATCCATATTACAATAGAGTGCTATTGCACACTAATCATATAATTTGATTTAGTAACTTTTTTTTTCTTTAATTAATTTTATTTAAATATAAATGAATTATTGAATAACTATCTTATCTAAATATATTTTATGATCTATTTGTACTAAAAGTAATCACATTACACATTAATTATTTAATTTGATTTAGTAATATTATTTTTTTCTACATGTAATGCTAGGAAAATGAACATAAAGTATAGAATAAATATTCTATCTAGATATATTTTATAATTCATTTTTATTAAATGCAAAATTTATACAAATATTAACTCTATATTTTTTTGTTAATAATTAATTTTCAAGTAACATATATATCATCTCTTATGAAATGCACTAAATACTCTCAATTATCGTTTGAATGATTTTTTTTCATGAAGTTTTAAAAAAATATCACATTGAAATCATTATAAAACTCCCATAATTATATAAGATGTAATATAATTATAATAGCGATTGAACATTAATAAATAATTTTAAAATTAACTTAATTAAGGTCCGGCCTCCTCAGTCGTACAATCCTTAGCACCATCTCGGTAGCACACTATACTTCCCGGCATGCCACTTCCTCACAAAGGTACACGGAACCTCCATAGGGGGAACTCAAAGAAATTGGTCTCAATCGTAGTTTGCCTACTCTTCATGGATGATCACAACTACCACCTCGGGTCCATGTTAGCTACTAACTAAGGACCATACCATGTAAGTAGAGAATATCTGTGGGCCCTATTATAATACAACCATCATCTATAAATTGCACCCATAGGCTCAAGATAACAGATATGATTTAATGGAACCAAACTCAAACTAATTCATCTCTACTTATTACACTCTCATGATGTCACACTAACTTAAACATCGATATGGCCACGTTAGATAACCCTTGACGCACTGCTGACAAGTTACCTTTATGGTTGCAAAACTAACAAATCCTTACCGATAAATTACCACCCACAACAATTGGTAATGCTTGTTACCAAAAATTAAATAGTTCTTGCTATATTCTCAATTGAAATATCTTGAACTTTTATGACTTTTGGCATAATATTTACAAGCTTTAATGGGATCAACCTTAGAATTGGATGTACAGGGAGACTTATTCATTTGCATAAGGTTAGTGATGGATACAAATATCTTCTCTTCAAGCTACATGACCACATTTGATACTTGAATACGTTTCACTGCCATAGGTTTAGCTTTATTTTTAGTTCACCCATGTGGATTATATGCGATGGCTTCAAAATGTTCACAAGCTATTTAACACTTTTACATTTAAGTTCCTTCATGTTTCTATGGTTAGATCTCATGCCATTGTATTAAATACACCTAAGACCAAAGGAGAAAATCCATTACATATGTATTGCCTCACCAACTCTTTAATTCTAGCCTAATATTCACATAAGGATTTACTATCTATTCAATAATTTCTTTCACAATTTTAAATGTTCTATCAAGAGGATCATTGGACCAATTTATCCCCAAGTGTTGACGGAATGCTTGGGAAGTTTATTTAACTAAAATTTTGCCTAATTTGTTAATGAAAATGGAAAGAGGCAAAGACACTTGTTAACAATGGGAGCTCTTTAACACTTAACTATCTAAAAAGGAAGCAAAGAAGCTTGAATATGCTCATATATGTCCTTTGTTGAGCTCTTCCAAATTGTTTTTCATCAATTGAATTAAATTTGGCTTCAATTCAAAACCTTTTTCTTAGATTTATAACTAATTGATAGTTAAACCCACAAAACAAATGAATATCATAATCCTAAAATGATTGTGATTTTCCTTGTTTCATAAACTTCTTTAACAAAATGAACCAAACTCCAAGGGACAAATCATCTAAGCTATACAAAAACCTATCCTTACTTGTATGCACCCTGTCTCTGATTCCAAGAAACCATTCCAACACTAATTCCCAACGTAAACTTCACAACCACAATGATAATTTGAAACAATCTTCAAAGCACTTCACCAAACTCCAAGAGTTAAACCTTCTAAGATATACAACAATAACAACTTGTCCTTACTTGTACAAGCTATTTCTAAATTCTTGAAAACATTCCAACACTAATTACCAATGCAAACTTCACAATTCTTGTCAATCAACATTATACTGTTAACACCTTTATTAAACTCTAAGAATTTACAATTTCAAGTTTAACAAAAAAATACCAAAGCACAAATTTCAATAATTAATAATTCATGAAACAATAAATTAACCAAAATTCTTATATTATGACATTCTTTAAGCGACACAATTTCCTAGTAAGTCTCTCAAACATAAAATTATAGGTTGAGGTAGGAATTTTCTATATTGATCTAAAAATAAACATATTAACAAATTGTTAAGTTAATATTTCAACTTTCCTACTAAAAAAATGCTTAATTTTAGTGTTACCAACTAATATAATATTAGCACCTATGCTTCCTAACAACGAAGTGAAAAGTCATCATATGTAGGCTTTACTATAGAATTATTTTCATTAAATACCTACATAAGTAATTAGTTACACTAGGTATAATAATAATAATAATAATAATAATAATAATAATAATAAAATTTATTAGTAAATATTAAGTCGAGATCCAAGGAAAACTTAAGCACCAGATTTGATGGTACTATAATCTAGGATGTAAAAGATGAGTTTTACAATTTTAAGACCGAACTAAATGATACCGCGCTACACGATATGAATTTGATGAAGCTTAAGTGAATTAAGTATGCGGTTGTGATTTTTTATCCTTTGAAGTTTATGTAATAAATACAAATTTAATATTAGACATATGTATTTTAATCAAGTTCATTAAAACCCATCCTTTATCAAGGTGATAAAATTCTTTTTGTAGTAACTGCATATCTTCTAAATAGTATTCCCATAGGACTACGTAGAACTTAACTCTCATCACAAGCTTATTGCCTTAGTTAAATTGTGGATTGCACCTCGCCATATGTTATAACCATAAAATTCATGAAATACCCTAAAATAAAATAATTATAATTTAGGATAATAAAGTAATTTTAGAATATTTAATAAGGGTTGGTATGTGGATTATCAATTGTAATCAATCCAAATCAAATTAAAACCCTATATATACTCTATTATTAATCCTAGGAAAGCATATCTATCGATTATAGTATAGATTAGCACATGAATCATTCCACTAAGGCCTGTAATTACTAGTACTTACCCTAATTCTATGATCTAACAGATATCATTCTAGTGATCTTAATATATCTAAGCAGCTAATTAATTGATTAATTAACCCTAACATAAGTGATTGTTGACACTTCAAAATATGTTAGATTACAAAACATATCTCCAATCTTAATTCACCACTAATCCTATTTCCAATGCCTTATAAAACCTTCGTTAATGGGTTGTTTAAGTTCTTGAATTAAGAATTCCTAACTTTATCAATCTTTCTTTCATGATAATTGAATTCTACCCGTATATGTCTAATGAAAAAAAAAATGTCTTTTGTCATTGGATGCACACCAAATTACATTAAAGTTCATGATTCCTTAGAAAGATTAAATCTTTATGTAGAAAGTTCATGCAATCTATTTCTAGTGTCACATTCAAACTTCTCTATTCATGTTAGATCTATCTTATCAATCAATTTGTCGATCAAATAAAAAAGAATCAACAATTATTTAATATTGCACATATTAAATCAAGAAAAAAATATAAACACATGTATCGATTCAAGAAAACATAAACTTCCATTAACAAAATAATCCAATTGATGGAATTCTTAGTTTAAAATTTATAAAATCCCTTTCTCAAATCTAATATGAAAGACAATAGTTAGAGGACCTATTGAATCGTAATATAGTGTTCAAATTAGAGTCGTCTATGAAGAAGGAATAAGTACCAGTAATTGCTTTATTTCCACTATTTAGCAAACTAAGAGAGATTGATTGATTAAAATTACCAACTAAGAAAGCTATTAATCTATTGAAGACTAACAAACTAGATCACCTTGAACAGCAAGCAAGGTTTAAAATTCAGAAGCAAACAGAACCTAGATCTTGTCTTTCATCTAATTTCATCATGTGAATCATAGAACACTAGAGATTATCCGAGTTGAGTTCTCAAACCACAGAATTGTTTAAGCAAATTGACAATCCTCTCGAATTCATCAATTTATCTAATCTTAGATTGACTAATTAGGTTCTCTCCTTAATCAATAATAACCTAAGATCGAATGAAGCACAAGAACTCAAAGGAAACAAAGAAATACGAAAGATCCTTGCAACCTATCTCTAAGATTCAATCAAATCTCATCAAATTGTATAGATCTATTCATAAAAGCAATTTCTCAATAGACTTAAATGAAAATCAAATATAAATTTTCATTCTGGATATACAAATCCAAGAAACCAATTAAGAACATGCAATTTGAATATAAAAACATCAATTAGATTTCATTAAGATCAGATCCTCAACACATGATGAAATTAGGATCCAAACAAGATCTAAATCTATAATCTAATCTTCCATAGTGATATCAAAGAATAAATGAAATTCAAAAGAAAGATTTGAATTCATGAATACAACCTTTGGAAATGAAGTTCAATTGTGATGAAATTAGATCTACAATCTGGATTTGATCTGGACTTGTGTTCTTTGTGACTTGTTTTAGTCGAAACCCAAAGAAAAAGATATACGATAATGCGTAACTAACTTCCTTTTTCTCTCTCTCCAAGGAGTATTTATATTAGACTAAAAAAATCCCCAAAACAGAATGACAGGAGGACGAGCATGTGTTCAAACATGATGCAATATAGGATGTATGGCAGCTTGTATCACTTACTGAGTATCATCTGGGAATGATATGGGTGTTCAAATAGCATGTATGAGTGGCCGTTTGACCTTCTAGAAAGGAATCAAGTGAAACAAAAGGTATATACAGTGATACAGGGTGTTTGGCAAGCTGTTTGACTTTCTGACTTGTTTTCTGAACTCATACACTCTTTCAAACATGCTGTATCAGAAGCCGTTTCATTTTTTGTTTGTTCCCTGAAACCATACACCTTTCCAAACATATTGTTTTATTCTAGAATTCTCCAAACATGATTTTTTTTTGTTGAATTCATTGGATTTCTTCACGATGAGTTTCATATTTCCTAAAATCGATAAATTAATCAATTGAAAATTGATCCTTGATGATTTTCACTAAAAATATCAATTTAAAGAGTCCAAATCATCTTAGAATTAAGGGTGTTAATGCATTTAGCACCAATCTCTACATTAGGATTAGGGTTTCTCAAGATATAGGGTATAATGATCTATTTTTCCATAGATAGACCATAGATGATTATAATCAATCAATAAATAAAAATATTAAGGAGTCATGATTACAACCCCTTAAAAATAATGCTTTTGTAATCTTCACTAATCTCTAACATTACTCTACTTTAAAGCACCTATTTTTCTCTTTAGGTTCGTAGGAATAAAGCAGTGTCTATCAAAAGATTAGTAAAGGCTGCTATTTACAGGAAAAGACAAAATATTTTCTACACGGCCATGTAGGATTAAAATTAGCGAAACAGTAGAAAATCAAGTTTTCACGACCCCAAGCATGGTTCATGTAGGGAGGTCGTGTACAATGCAAAATACTTTTGATGATTCCCCAGCTTCTACGTAAGCAAGCTGCACGACTTGTGTGCTTTGTTGTGTACTTTAGAATTGCTTGCTGGTCATTTTTCACATCCCATACTAGTGTTATGCATAACTTGTGTGAAAATCTCATGTATGTTGTAAATCTTCCCTTTACCTATTTCTTCATTAAAAGCTTTTTTAACTCATCCAATCTCTTCATTAAGCTTAATATCTTCTTTTATTCATGAAATTAACATTTAACCAAATAAGTATCCTTTTCCTTAATGATTCACATAAAATCAATATAATATCATATGAAAGTAATGTGAATAATAAGGATTTTTTGACACATATCAAGAATAGAGTTGTTCATCTAAGTAGAAGTTTAAAATGAAGAGTTGGTTGATTTAATTTATAACAGGATTAGAATAGATACCTACTTTTATTTTATGCATTTTCTTTAACATATATCATAGAAAAACTCTTCCTTAATTTCCAGACCATAGTGATAACCATTTAATACTTCTTGAACATATCTAAATGAAAATTTATGGTGAGTGAGACTTTCCCTTGATTTTGTGTTGTTATGATAAGATGAGCATAAAAACAATGACAATTGACTTGTAAATATCGACAGTGACCTCTTACGGAAAGTAGCTAATGTTAGAGAGGCATAGTGGGAAATCTTGAAGAGAAAAGAATTAAGACTTTGAGAAGAAGGAAAGAACAAATGATTTCAAGAAGGTAATGCCAATTCATGTAAATCTTGATCTTTTATATAGTGGTTTTGTTAAGTTTGAGTAATTGCTACGTAGTTTAATGTTGGAGTAGTTGAAACATGTGATAAAAGGGTGTTAAAATGATGAAACAAGAACATGTTTTGATATGAAAACAAGAGAAAATTGGCAAAAAAGGATATATTTTGCAAATACAAGGTCAATACATGACCTCGTTTACTAAACTATGTACCTCTCAGTGGTAAAACAATGTTTTTTTTTTCTAGAAATATGTGTTTTATACATGAGCTTATGTATTTTGTCATGTTTATCTTTATATTTTCAATGAAAAATGAACTTAGAAAGAACACGACACATACACGATCTCGTGTTCCTCCCTATGGCTTTGAAGTTATGCTTGGAAAAGAATACAACGTCGTGTATCTTCCCATGCACCCCGTATTTTGCCTATAAACCTTTTTTTGGCTAATTTTTCTTCGCTTAAATAATACTCAACCCTACACCCATTTGTGCACTAATTTATGCATGTTATAGCACCTTACAAATCATTTTTTCCCTTGCCTAAGAATGACTGGGGTCGATTTAACTCTTCCCTTTAGAATTAAAATATACTTTGAGATCTTGGGAACCTAGATAATAACAGGACAATGATAGGTATCATATGAATGTAACAAGAGTTGAATTAGATGTATAGAAGACTCTAAGCAACTTATTTGCATGTAATTCAAGTGATGGATACTAATCTTTAGAATAGAATGAATATTAGCTACATATATACCTTGTTTATTGCTTGTGCTTATTTAGAGTAGACATTTAAATGGACTAATCAACTATTCAACTTTAATAATGTGTTTGTTACTTATGTGTAGTTGATGGTAATGGGAAGAGAATATCCACGCTATTATCACAACAACCCGATGATCCATATATGACGATGTTCGGGAGTAGAGTTGTGCATGAAAATGATCTAGATAGATATAGGTCTTTTAGTTTTGAAGATATTGGAGAGTACTAAATATTCAGTTATGGACTTATGGATGTTGAGGGGTACCTAACATCATATATAAGTGTATGTATTACTATATTTACGTGTAGAGAGACAGTGAGTTATCCCATGTTGTTTGTTTGACTTAAATTGAAGATAATGATACGTTGGTTGTTCCATTAGTTATTAAGTCTGTATGTGAATGTGTGTTCTTGAATCTTGCATGTGTGTTTATGATATACTATACTAGGCTTCAGCTCACTCTTTTTTTTTAGGTATAGATGGTGAACATATAGACCACTGTATTGCTAAGGCTACCGGTTAGTAAGCTAGGAATATCACTAGTATTGAAGTCTCTTCAAATAAGGAAATATGAAGATTATAAAAAACATAGTAGTTAGTCTAAAGAATAGTAGGTGCTAGTGTTTACTATATAGTATCTTTTAGTAATAACTTATAATTGCTATAACTTTGGTATTATGAATGTCAGTTAAACTTTTAAAGATCATAGGTAGGTATTTATGTGGCTAATTATGGTTAAGATAATGTAAACTTACAAAATTTCGGGTTCATTAATGCATGATTGGTTTTGGAGTATTTATTATGTTTATTGTAGTTATAGCCGGTTTTGAGCCTTTGCATGTTTATATTCTATTTGTACATGCATTGTAAATGTTTCTAAATTTAGGGCATTACAATTCAATAACACAATTTGAGTGGATTTTAATGCTTTTAGTAAAATAAAATAAAATAAAGAGGTTTTTATGTGTTTGTATTGTAATGTTACGTCTTACTCAATTAAATTTCTAGACTAAGGTCAAGATATAAAAAGTTATCATTTAAACAAATCAAAGTTCAATCTCATTTTATCAAATTTCAAGAACAAGCTTAATAAAAAATCTACCTATTCAACATCCACATACAATCAACATAAACTAATGCAAAAGCCCCAGTCAATAAGCATAACCCCATTTAAATAATTATTAATCTACTATATCATTTGACTACCCGTCCTTGCCATCTAAACGGTAGGAGTGGATACAGATCGGTTTGGTTCGACTTTTTCTAAGACTAAACCAAACCATAATTTACGGTTTGTTTTTTTCTATCCCAAACCAAACCGTTAAGTAACATTTTGGTTCAAATTAGAAGTCTTTTAAACCATTAAATAAAAGTTTGGTTCGGTTTAAATTACGGATTAAATCAAAAATCTAATTAAAAATTTTCTTTATTACAGTTTTTTTTTACATTTGTGTAGTACTTTAATATTTATATTATTTTTACAAAGTTTATATTATAAACCATGACAAAATACATTATGAATTCATCATACTTTTAATCTATAGTTCTCTATAAAATCAAATTTCCACCGATAAAATGTATTTACCAACCAATACAAAGTAAGTCATAATTTATAATTTTTAATAGAATCATCAAGTCAATTATCTACCAATAAATTTAGCTAAAATAAAAAAAAATTATCTATCAACAAATAAAATGATCTATTGACAAAATATATTAAAGAATTAATACATAATAAGAGTTTAAAACTGAATAAATAAATTTTATACTTTATAAAATTAAGAACTATTAAAAAATAATAGTTCATCATCAACAAAAAATTACATATCATGAGCCTAAAAAAAATAAAAATAAATAAGTTGATTTTAATCAATACGCACTAAATAATAAATATAAAATGAAATCATATGAACATATAGTAAAATATTATTATATTTTTCTAAAACGGTTTGGTTCGGTTCGGTTTTACGGATTGGTCTGGTTTTCTTTCCAAATCAAACCATAAATTTGCAGATTGGTTCGGATTGGAAAAATTTTAAACCAAACCATTAAAAGAAAAAAAACCATATTTTCGGTTTTGATTAGTTCAGTTCGGTTGGTTTCTTTACCCATCCGTACAAACAGTAGCCTCATATCTTTTGACACTTTTGCATTATTAAGGCATGCAAATGGCATAAGGAGACACTCCAATGTTTTCATACTCTGCATGGATAAACACATGACCTCAATCTTATTTGAAATTTGAAATTGATTCCCTTTTTCATGTATTTTTGTAATTGGCCCATTTTATATGCATTTAATCATTTTTACTTTGGTCACATTTATTTGATGAAACCCATGTGAATATAGCATTTAAGACAGGAATTGTTGTAAACACATACGTGTAAAAGTTTCTTGAGGTATGTTAGGTACTATCCTTAAGAATGATTCATCTAGCACATTAAGAACACCAAATAAGAAGGGCATATTCCCCAAGATTTAACAAACCTTCTAGCAAAGAGTTAAGGAGCAGGAATGGTAGCAAAAAATAAGAGCAAAAACCCAATGGGTTTTAACACGACGACGAAGAAGAAGAAGAAAGTAGGAGAGTGAAAAGTGTTGCACTAATAATAATAATAATATATGGATAAGATATATAGAGAAATATATGCAATGAGTAGGAACAATATTTGGACAATGCAAGATTATTACTACACGCATAGGGAGGAGCGAATCCAGGAAATTACACTAGCCTGACTTAAGTCTTGTGCGCGCAAGTCCATACCTTTCCACCAACTCTTTACAAGCTTATATGAAGAGGTAGATGATAAACAATGACAAGAAACATGCTCAAAGAAATGTGGGACAAAGTCCTTTTGAAATACTACTACTACATACAACAAGAATAATGATGGATGAGCCTAGTCAAGCCTAAAAAAGTTCAATGCCTTGTAAAGAAACTTATGGCTTATAAGATAAGTCCAGGAAGAATAAGCGCATGAAGGACTTATGGAGATGGAATAGGCATATCGAAAGGCATCAATTCTTTGTGAGATAACCTAATAAGGTCGATAAAAGAAAAACCGGTTTAATGGTTCTTGTATTGAGTTTACTAAGATAAATCACTTCATGACATCCTTCAAATTAGTCTAACTTTCTAAATTTTACCACTAGCCAAAAATTGGTCCAAAATATTAGATTGGATGAAAAACTCAATTATTCATATGATCTTTTACATTATTTATATGGTGGATATTAAGAATGAAAAAAAAATGTTATAAATTTAAAGCTAACAAATTACTAGAAAGTAGATTTCTATATATTTTTTGTATTATTTAGTTTTATGGAAAGTGTGGAAAGTGAAAAATGAAAAGAAAGATCTTACTTTCCAATAAATGAATATCTGTGTCTAATTTCTAAACCTTTAAAAGCAAGTAAATATTGCTTTCCAACTTTTGTGTCGTTCGTATCCTGTGCTGTAATTATTATGAGATGTGTAATAAAAAAAAAAAAAAAGAAGATAGTCTATTTAAATACTAAGTTCAAATCCGAAATAGATTAGATTTGTATGTAGATTAGACACATCACAAATATAATAACACGGACAATAACAAAAATTAAAAGTAAAAAAAAAAAAAAAAATTCCGCCCGATCCGATCCCCGCTCGTCAATGATTTGGTTATGCAAACTACAGAAACATCGAGGAAAAAGATCCTTGCTTTTCTTAGGGATGCACATGGGTTGAAAGCCATGGATAAGGATGAGACAGATTACTGAGGATGAGCATCCCAGCTTTCCTCGTTTTCTGAAAGTGTACTTACACCTATACGATAAATTTTATACATTTGTTTATTATTTCTATAGGCATAAATTTTATACATGATGGACTCCTTTTTTTCCGGGTTTAGGGCGTAACGATTGTGGATCCATTCTCCTCTATATTTTCGACGTAACTATATGATTTCTTCAAGCATTAGGCATCCATGTGGTTGAATATCAGGAAAAATTTTATCATTCCAATCCCGTCATGCCATTCAACGGTTAAATAAAATTTATGTTAACTGTAAATAGAATTCTATATTATTTTTTATAATTAATTTAATAATAATATTATAGACGGAACTGTAAAAGTTACGATAAACTCAAACAGTCATACGAATATTGTATACGAACTGCCTTACTAGGGATTCCTAGTTTGAAATGAACGTTTTCTTGAGTATTATCGTGGGAACTTTTGAAAAGGAAGCAATTCAATGAAAGTGCAGTGACCCCACAAGACCAAATAGTTGCAAAGTTATTATCACAGGATTTGCCTATCGGTCCCAAAAGCAACTTCCAGCCTGAGCTTGCTTGTTCATCTTGAGATTGGCAACCTTCAATAACCGCAAATAGAGGCCAATATATGCGCTATCTCACGATGCCAAAGATTGTAATCATGGAATGAAGAAAAGGGAACGATGCGTGGTCCGAGAATTATTGGCAACCATACTTGAAAAAAGGAGGACGATGCTTCTTTTTTCGTTTCTGTTGCACAACAAACAAAGGGATGAAGAAAAAAGAAGAGATGGGTCTTTCATGATGATGAGCTTGATATTGTATAGATTCATACCCATTCCAATAAAGTCGGTGCTATGATCCTTAGTGGGGACACTCTCTTTGAGTTTTGGACATCAACGATAAAAGTCATGCGGCAGATCGTATGGGTAAGTGACCGTCAAATTCATTATGTGTAATGGAATCTTATGGACGACCTTATCTTCAAACTCCTCGATTCATAATTTATCTCACTTACTTTTGGTATTGTTTTCGTACTAGGGTGGGTTTTGCTACCATAAAGAATGAATGTTGCTTGGAATTTATTGGAATAAGTTCTCAATTAGCAATTTTATTTTAAATCCACTTCTTTCTTTCGTACGTGCTATTTTTATTCCAATATAGTAATTCAAATATGTCACTTTTTTTCAAATGTGATACTTATAGCGAATACCAACTTTCATGCTACTTTCATCCATATATCTTGTATTGCTGTCAAAAAAATCTTGCTACGTAGGGATTTTCTTATGATGAAAAACTATTTTATTTATTTCTCTAATTTCTCTAGTTAAATTAGTAGCAGATTAGGTAAGTTTTCAGCAATATACGGTGGCAAGAAATATTTTTAAAGTCGATTTGTCGAAATCATAGGCTAATACAACATATAGCCATATTGAAAATTCACTTTTAGTATCAACCTTGTGTTTTTCGAAAGTCATAGATCCATGAGTGAAGCATGTTAGGTTCTCGATCGTATGAATGCCCTTTTTCTAAATTTGATCTCATCGTCCTTGACAACAGCATGATAGATAGGAAAAAAAAAAAAACTACCGTACCGAGTTAATTATTATTACGATCATCATAGCTCATTCGTGATTTAAGTAACCAAGCAAATGATTAGAGATAGAAATATTGATAGGTAATCATTCTTACCGTGGCAGCTTTTTGATTTTACCGTTTTATGACTTAATAAATTATATAAAAATTCAAAATTACTGAAACTGGTTTTCGATGAGCTCATGATTACACATTGGTAACTCTTATGATATATAAAGCAGTGGTCATGGCCAAAGAATATCATCTTTTATGAATGATATTATTTTTACAGTTTTGTTAAGCATCCTAACCTATTATTGCCAAGTCAATGTAAATTATAAACCATAACATAGTTTTTCATCCTAAATACTAAATTATAACAAACACACAAACAAGAAAAATTTATGTTCTCTTTCTCCAGCAGACAAACACAGGATCATCTGACGGCAAGATTTCATTTAATTCTAAATGAATAATCGATAGCAAAATCTAATGAAAGAGACAAAAGAAAATGACAAATCCATTTAAAAATGATACCATCATGTTTAAACCATGAGATATCTCTCTTTCTCTTTCTAGGGGATCAGGAGGAGTCTCTCCTCATTTTTTCACATGTATGCGTATTTCGGGTCAAAACCCGATCCTCTTGGACCATGAAAATGGTGTTTATCATCTGCCTAGATGCCAAATGGACTAGAAAGAAAGAAAATAAGGTTTGGAAAACAAAGAAAAGGAGGAAACTATATGAATACGAAGTTGATATTTTAAAATTTAAATCCCTAAGTGTTCTATACATAATTTTTCATCAATAATACCCAATTCTTTCAAGTGTTTTAAGAGAGAACACTTCCCTTCGAAATTTCTTGTTTCCTAAATTCTTTCCTTTCAAACAATGAAAGACCAATTTTTTTTTCCTTGTCATTATTTTCATCACTATTGCCTATTGGCATTCCTTTTAACTTGCCCTTTTGATGGCAAGAAAATTTTAAAATCCCATTGGTTGCAATTTTGTGCTATAGTAAATTTTTAAACAAAATATTAATTTAAAAATGCAGAAAATTAACTAAAATAGAAGTAAAAGAAAATTTTAAAATTTTAAAATTTAAATCCCTAAATGCACATTTGCTTCCCCTCCACCACCCCCCCAACTGGATTTGGGCTTATTTCCAGCTCCCTTATTCGTTGTCCATTCCCTAGCCTTGAGGTGGCCACATATATATTTTTATTTTTTCCTGTTCATTTTTCTTAATTTAGGTAATTTCATTTATATTGTATAGTTCATAATTCGTTTATTACTGATAAATGTTAATAAGTTTAGCATAAAAGCTGTTATGTTTCTTTGAAAAATATATACCATTGGTTACTAGTTCTTAAAGTTACATTTATTAGATTTTCAAAGAGTAAAATTAAGAAAACAAATTGAAAAGAAAATAACTCATATGATTTTACAATTTATCTTAAATGATCACATATACTGAATCACTCTCCAAAATTTTGTGAAAAATCATTTAGGTTGTAATCTCATTCAATAAATGGTAAAATATCATTTTAAGTTAATAAATTTGTATCGCTTCTTAAAAAAGGTACCATAGGTCATAAATTATCCTCCATATTCATGAAATTATAAAAACGTTTGTTATCGTAAACCACGATTTAATGTTTGATTTCTATAAAAACTCTCAAACCTTTTAAATTAGTAAAAATTTTTCTAAGCTTGTCTTTAAGACATAATTTTAAGCGTTTTATTTTTTTCGTATTTTTCAAGTGACCCCATTTTTCGGATTTTTTTTCTTCAAAATAATATTTTTTATTTGATTTACCCTTTGTGAAATGCCTTAAATATTTTGCAATTCCTTTTATATTACTTTACGGTTTGTAAATCCACGTACGTTTATTACTAGATTTTATGTTCTAAAAATCTCTTTACATTTCACAACTTTATGTAAAAACTCATAATTTATCACACTTTATAAATATAAATTCATGTAACCAGTTTATCCTTATAATCTCTTTAGTTTGTAAATTTGCTCAATTAATTCTAACTTTACACTAATAATAGTATATTACTCAAATTTTGTCATTTCCATCAGTTTTATAACCTTTCTAAAATATGCATTATCACGTGAATGTTTGACCAACTTTCATTTCTTACAAACATAAGAGCTATTTTAAGTAGCGAACCGATATTTTTAAATTTTAAATAGTTAATTGTATAAATTGATACAGTTCAAATACCAAATATAATATTTATAATATATATATACATATATATAATACCTAATCAAAACTTGTAAATTCACTCTAATTTGTTAAATTACTCTCATTTAGTAAAATTACTCAAAATGTTCGACATGTGTTTTGGAATTTATAAGAAGTTCCGGTGGAAAGTGAGTGATTGAGACACCGAAAGCCTCTCCTCGTTGGAAGTGGCAGGGTCGGCAAGATATCAAACGATTAATAGAGTTGGTCCAATCATTGTCGCGTGGCTGGATATCATGGGTTTGATTTGGTCCGATAAGTGTTGGGATTATATTGGTTGAACTCCGTTGGCCAGGTGACTACTGATGGGTGTCATTGAGTGGTGTAGGTGATCGGGGAAGGTTAGCCACCTGGTCTTCTGCTGAACAATTGCTAATAATTTTTTCAAACTCTTTGTACCTTGTCTTTTTCTCTCGGTTTGCAATTGCCCGAGGTGGACATTCCACTCTGAATTTAGCTCAAGCCACTACTAGATAATTTTAGTTATTTATTTCTAATTTTTGTGTCTTTCACATTCCCTGGGCAGGATTTTGTCTAGCCGTAAAGCTAAATTTGCCTTCTTATTTCTACGAAGTTTTCACATTTATATTACAAGTTTTTACTTTATATAACAAATGAAAGGAGTTTTTTTTTTTTTTTTTTTTTTTTTTTTTTGTTTAGCAGCAAAAGTTTTTAAAAAAAAAAACTTGTTAAAGAAAATTTTGGCTCTCAACATTTGGTAATTCTGAGAACTTCTATAACCCGTCAATAGGACCATTCAATCACATTTAATCATTAAAATAAATATAATAAGTGATATGCTAATTAATTATTTCAAGGATTTGATTATGGTATCAATTTTAGTCATTAAATTGATGACAGAACTAGTTTTACCATAGAGTTTTACTTTATTTTTCAATGGAATTAATCCGTATGCTATTAAACATAGCATGGTTTGGAATATTTATTATATATGTACAACTTCTGGGTTGAACAATCTTCCTAATTGGACCGTAAAAGTTTGGTTAATACGTAAACCGTTTACTTCAATAAAGGGAATAGACAAGGAATAGAATACTTATGCCTCTGTAATATTATTACCAGTAATATACTGGGAATATTGATTCTTGTGTTTACTTTATCTAAAATTTTATCACTAGAAATACTATTTACTCCAAGTTATTAATTACAGTATTAAATTAAAAATATAATAAAAATACCATTATCTCCCTCTTGATTATATTGAATTGATTAAAAGTTGCATCATTTATTAGGGGCAAAACAGTTAATACGTATGTATTATATTTCCAATGCAGTGGGAATAGAGAGCGCATAAAAAGTTCCATCTATTAAGTGGAACTTTTTATGCCCTCTATAGAGGGAATAAAAAGTGCCTGAGAATTTTCATTCCCAATCAATTTTTATAAGTAAACGAGATAATAGATGTATTATAGGAATGAATATGCTATTCCTCCTCTATTACCTCCAAGTAAACGGGCCGTAAAAGAATGATTTACATATATGTAGAAAGTTTGATGTTCTAGAGAATAATACGTTACTTCCAATACACGATAAACGCCGCATCATTTATGACCAAGGCTTCATTGTCACGGTCCTAGACTTTTAGCTAGCACAATGAGACCGTGCGACGCTTACTGTCCTACCCGAGTAGTAGTAAGCAAGCCTAACGCAGCAATAATCAATTAGCGATCAATATCAATATCTGTAAGCAACAAACGTAGGCAACAGTAAGTAACTAGCAACAAGTAAAAAGGGACACGAGCAAGAATCTATCTGAAAATGAATCACACTTTATTAATCTCATGTACAAGCAACAGTAAAGTGTGTGTGGGGGTTTGTGTAAACTGGGATATCATTGACTGTGGGCAGTCAACCGGTGAGTAAGAGCTTCTATCCAGAAGAGTACTCACACCCCCACAAAGAGCTTTATTAGCTTTTGTGGTTCTTGCAGGAGGAGACATTAAAATTGGTGAGGAGGCAACACCAAAATTAAAATAAGTAAATAAAAAAATATTTACAATAATCCCCCTTCTACTCCTAGTATACAAGAGATCGTCACACCCTCCCCACTTAATCTATTGACGTCCTCGGCAAGGTGTGCTGGAGGTTGATCCTAAGGCTTGAGTCTTCCTTGCTTTCGTTGCTTTTCTCTCAGCATGAGGCATAAGATCTTCTTCTATCTCCCAGCTGTTGTCTTCTTCTTCGCGATCTTTCCACTTCACTAAGTATTCAGTACGTACTGCTCCAGTGGTTAGATCTTTGACACTTCGTTCAGCAAGGATGTCTTTGACGGCTTCTCTGACGTTGACGTTGAAGTTGAACTTGACATTCGGCCGCTTTGACTCGTTACGCTTTGGGTCTTCCATGTCAGAGTAATATGGCTTCAAAACACTTACATGAAAGACATCATGAAACTTCAATCCTTTAGGAGGCTCCACTTTGTAGGCGGCTTTTCCAATCTTGGCAATGATGGGAACTGGACCAACATACTTCTGCATAAGTCTTTTGTCTTTATGCTTCAGTGGTCTGATCTAGTCTGGAAATAGCCTGATGAGGACTTGATCTCCAACATCGAATTCTCTGGGTCTTCGCTTCTCATTTGCCCATTTCTTCATACGTCTGGAAGCTCTTTCAAGATAGACCTTGGCAACTTCAGATTTCTGCTTCCAATCCTTTGCAAACATATAAGCTTTTGGGCATTTCCCTGTATACGACGCTGCCACTGTGTGGGGTAACAGTGGTTGCTGACCCATAACAATTTCCATAGGGCTCTTGTTGGAGGAAGAGCTCCGCTGGATGTTGAAACAGAACTGGGCAATATCCAGCAAATCCACCCAATTCGTCTGGTTGGCAGCAACAAAGTGCCGCAAATACTCCTCCAGCATCCCATTGAACCGCTCTGTCTGTCCGTCACTCTGAGGATGGTGGCTGGAGGACATACTGAGTTCGGACCCTAAAATGCTGAACAATTCGGTCCAGAACTTCCCTGTGAATCTGGCATCCCGATCACTCACAATGTTTTGAGGCACACCCCAAAACTTCACAACATGCTTGAAGAAAAGCTGGGCAGTCTCTGTAGCATTCGAACTCTTCGTGGTTGGAATGAAGGTGGCATACTTCGAAAACCTGTCTACAACAACAAAGATGGATGAGAGATCACCTACTTTAGGTAAGCAAGTGATGAAATCCATGGAGACACTCTCCCATGGACGAGAAGGCACCGGAAGAGGTTCCAACAACCCTGCAGGTTTCTGCCTCTCGATCTTGTCCTGCTGACAAGTTAAACACGTTCTGGTGTAGTTCATCACATCTTCCTTCATATCCGGCCAATAATAACCCTGCTTCAACAAGCTCATCATCCTCTGCCAACCGGGATGTCCAGCCCACAATGTATCATGGCACTCCCTCATGAGCGCCCTCCTCAAGTTCCCCACCTTGGGAACATACAGGCGTCGACCTTTGGTGTAGATCAACTCCCCTTCAACCCAAAATCTGCGAGTCTTGCCCTCCTCAATCAACTTCTTCAAGTTCTTGGCCAACAGGTCTTGGCCCAAGTGTTCTTTAATCTGCTCTCGGATAGTACCAGCAATTTGACTGGCAGACTGTTGGGCTATCTCGGCCAAATAGGCCAAATCTACTCTTCTACTCAAAGCATCTGCCACCTGATTTGTACGCCCACTGCGATACACAATCTCCATATCAAACTCTGCAAGGAATTCCTGCCATCTCGCCTGCTTGGCTGACAGTTTCGGTTGAGTAAGAATATGGCTGGCAGCAGAATTATCAGTTCTCACAAGGAACTTCGACCCCAATAAGTAATGCTTCCACGTTCTGAGGCAGTGCACAATAGCTAACAGCTCCTTCTCCTGTGCTGAGTATCTGCGCTCAGTGGGGTTCAGCTTCCTACTCTCATATGCCACTGGATGGCCCTCCTGGATCAGCACTCCACCTAAGGCGATATCAGAGGCATCCGTGTGGACTTCAAAAGGTTTGGAGATGTCAGGTAGGGCAAGGACCGGCTCCTCTGTCACAACCCGCTTCAACTCATCGAAGGCAGCCTGACACTCCTCATTCCAAGACCATCCTCGGTCCTTCTTCAAAAGATCTGTAAGGGGAGCAACCCTCCTGGAATACCCCTCTACAAACCGCCGGTAATAATTGGCAAGTCCAAGAAACGAGCGTAGCTCAGTGACACTTCTTGGAACAGGCCACTCTCGAATAGCATCTACCTTGGCTCCATCCATCCTGATGTGCCCTTCTTCGATCACATGCCCAAGAAAGTTGATGCACTTCTGGGCAAAAGCACATTTCTCACGCTTCACATACAAATGGTTTTCCCTCAACTTCTGAAATACCATCTGTAAGTGTTTCACATGGTCCTCCAATGTCCTGCTATACACAACGATGTCGTCTAGATAGACAACAACAAATTTATCCAGATAGTCCGAAAGACATTGTTCATTAAAGTACAAAAAGTTGCAGGAGCATTAGTGAGACCAAATGGCATCACCAGGAACTCGTAAGCCCCATAACGAGTTACACAAGTAGTTTTGGGCTCATCTCCCTCAGCAATGCGGACTTGATGATAGCCTGAGCGAAGATCTAATTTGGTGAAGTATTTGGCACCACTCAGTTGATCAAACAAATCAGCAATAAGAGGATGGGATAATGATTTCTCACTGTAAGTTTGTTGAGAGCCCGATAATCAATACACAATCTCAAACTCCCATCATGCTTCCTCTGAAATAAGACAGGAGCCCCGTATGGTGCTTTCGATGGACGAATGAAACCCGCCTCTAACAACTCATCAAGTTGCTTTCTCAATTCTGTTAGTTCTGGAGGCGACATTCTATATGGAGCCTTGGCAGGTGGTTTGGCCCCTGGGATCAACTCAATTCATGATCCACTGACCTTCTTGGAGGTAACTCCTTCGGGAGCTTGTCAGGCATAATGGAACCATACTCCTTCAGGACACTCTGAATTACCTCTGGAATCTCAGCATTCCTCCATCCTCCTTCTCTGTCAAGACAGCAAGGAATGTTGGCTCTTGGTGTTGGAGCCCTCGCTTCAATTGGAGCGCTGAAAGCATCATTGCCCCAATGCTCTTATCTCTGCTACTCCCACTACCAGCTTTCCTCCTCTGAACGGGCACACAACATGGCTTCTCGCCCATAAACATTAGGCAATCAGCTGCTGGAAAGGAAGCAACTCGAGCATTCCTCAGAAATTCTATCCCCAGGACTATTCTGAAGTCATCTAAAGGGACAGCAGTGAAGTTGAGATTCCCGCTCCAATCTCCAACCTTCACCTTCACACTCTTTGCAACTCCTTGAACCGGACAGGCCTTAGAGTTTACAGCTTTAATTTGGCTAGAATCATCAGATAACACTAGCCCCAATCTCTGAGCTTCGGGCACATCAATGAAATTGTGTGTGGCTCCCGAATCAATCATTGCACTGGCAATCTTGCCGTTGATGTGCAACTGAACAAACATCAGTTCGTTGTCAGTCTTGGTTTTGCTGGACTCTGTGGAGGCTTTTCCAACGGCTGACAACATGTGTAGAGCTCCCATCCTAGGCTGCTCTTCACAATCTTCCTCAGATTCCTCATTCGGACAAACACCTCTGCCTTCTTCGTTAGAGCATTGAGTGCAGCCTTAGTTGGACATTCTGCTACCCTGTGAGGTCCGTTACACAGGAAAACAAGTGGTGGCTTCTTGCCACTGCTTGAAGCACCATTTTTCCCCGTCTGTCGAGAACCATTGAATTTCTTCTGGCCCCCTCCATTACCTTGATTGTTAGAACTTGAGGCTCCCCCACTTTTGGCTTTGCCCGACTTGCCAGACTTTCCACCATCGTGTCCCGACGATGCACCCTTCCCTCTGGAATCATTGGTGTAGTCTGTCAAGCGCTCAGCGGCTGTTTGCGCTTGAGTCAAATTCTCAACCCGTTGCCTCTGCAACTCATTCCTGGCATATGGCTTCAATCCCTCCAGGAAATAGAACAGCTTATCATCTTCACTCATACTCTTGATATCAAGCATAAGTGCCGAAAAATCTGTGACATACTGCCGGATGTCATCGCCATGGCGAAGCTCACGTAGCTTCTTCCTGGCATTGTACTCAACATTCTCAAGGAAGAATTGAGTTCGCAACTCAGTCCTCAACTGTGCCCATGTATCTACATGTGCCGTACCGTTCTGGATCTGCTCATATTTGGTGCGCCACCACAGCTTGGCATCACCAATTAGGAACATAGTAGCTATGGAGACCTTTGTGCCCTCATCATTATGTCCCATAGCTAGGAAATACTGTTCCATGTCGAAGATGAAGTTCTCCAACATTTTGGCATCTCTCACGCCAGTGAATGATTTTGGCTCAGGCACTTTAGGTTGATTACCAGGAGCTTGATCATGAGCATGAGCATGGGCGGGAGCATTTGCAACAGCTCGCGTCAGCAATGCGATTTGCTGCCTCAACTCCTCTACTGTCTCTACAGTAGCATATCTCATCAACCCGTTTCTCAGCCCATCAACAGCTACCTGAGATTCTCCCGAAGAGTGGCAATTGCACCCCTGAATTCTTCAGCCATCACACCAACCCTCGCGTGTTTTCTTGACTTGATGTCTCTACATCAGTCATCCTCTGATTAAGCGGCAGTAAAGCTTCAAGACGCCGAGAAATATCCGTAACCTGCACATTCAAAGCTTCTAAGCTTCGAGCAAACTCTTCTTGTCGCGTCATGGTTGTTCCCACTGGAATAACCTAAGCTCTGATACCAACTGTCACGGTCCTAGACTTTTCGCTAGCACAATGAGACCGTGCGGCGCTTACTGTCCTACCCGAGTAGTAGTAAGCAAGCCTAACGCAGCAATAATCAATTAGCGATCAATATCAATATCTGTAAGCAACAAACGTAGGCAACAGTAAGTAACTAGCAACAAGTAAAAAGGGACGCGGGCAAGAATCGATCTGAAAATGAATCACACTTTATTAATCTCATGTACAGGCAACAGTAAAGTGTGTGTGGGGGTTTGTGTAAACTGGGATATCATTGACTGTGGGCAGTCAACCGGTGAGTAAGAGCTTCTATCCAGAAGAGTACTCACACCCCCACAAAGAGCTTTATTAGCTTTTGTGGTTCTTGCAGGAGGAGACATTAAAATTGGTGAGGAGGCAACACCAAAATTAAAATAAGTAAATAAAAAAAATATTTACAATAATCCCCCTTCTACTCCTAGTATACAAGAGATCGTCACATTCATAATACCAATGTAAAATGGTCCATAGATTACTTACTTAGGAGCTTTCTGTACTAGAGAGTAGTAAGAGATGAAGGTAGATGGCCAACAGCTTGTATCTGTGGTTGACGAGGAAATCATTTTCGATATGTTTTGGTTAATTTTTTTCTATGTTGATGTTAACTATCATCAGCGAACCAACACTTGCCTATAAATAGTCACATTTAGAAATCGCAATATTTGATATTTATATAAAAATTATTTTTAAAAAAAATATATGGAAATATTTTCCTAAAACGATACACAAAATTAACTGTCGTTGTCATGAATTTCCCATGCAATGGATCCACATTAATGAATTGGCAAGTTATCCAGTTCCTCCTCAAGCTCAAAAGTTGACATAAACAAATAGGACATATGGGGTTGTGTCTTTGTTCAATTGATATGTTTACTACATTTAGTTCAAACATTTCAACTTTATACATTGACTCTTTTTTTTTTTTTTTTTGCCATGACGCTCTTCTGCTGTGAGGAGGTCGAGATGTATTAAACAAGTACTTGGCGAAATTGGACAGAAACTGTCTATGTTATCGTTGGATGATCTAAAAACTTCATCTTAAAGAAACAAGCTAACTTAAAAAAATCACTGTCTTTGCAGTGAGTTAGGCTAGTTTTTTTATCAAATTCTTTTGTTTAGACCCTCAAATGTCCTTTTTTAGTATTTTTGACAGGTTTGAATTTCATTATAACTCTACATAAGTTGTTGTCTATGATATTAGTTTTATCTTCTCAAGTACTTTTTGTTCTAAAATTTTAAGACTTTTTTATTTTTGGCAGTTTTGTAGGTTTTTATTTTTTTTAGTTTTAAGTTTGCTTATTTTGTATGCCCTAAGACAAACAGATAGTCATATATCATATTCTTTAGTCAAAATTTTAGAGCCGTCATTACTCTTTTCTCAAAATTTCTAATTTTTGTATAAATTTCAAATTTTGATGCTAATAACCTAGGAATTCTAAAAAGTAATAGGTGTTGAAAATCACAAACCGAATATTCGTGTGTGAATCAACATCTTGTGATAAATCTTTTATTAACCATTGCGTCAACTGGACTATTTGCTCTTCGTTATATCGCAAACCGATATGAATTAAGAAGGAAGTGTGATGAAAACTTTTGGTATATAATATGTTCTTATGATAAAGAGGGGCTTTGTATGCCTCCTTGCCTGCCTAGAAAGATGCTGGAGGACTACTCTAGAGAAAGGGAAAAAGATTCGTTGGGTAATAAAATTTTGGTAGTTATGCTATTCGGTATTCATATTGGTAGTTTATAATTGTTTCTCATATATGTTAAAATTTTATTGATATTTATAAAATAATATACGATATATAAGATTCAATAAAATTTTTTTTAAGGATAAGATATGGATGTGCTCTCTATTTGTAATCTTTTTTCTCCCAAATAAAGATGAACTATAGTCCCCTAAAAACAAGAGTTATTAGTATAAGAAAACCTAACAGTATAAACAACACATCTTTTCTATAATTAAAAACTTAAAATAATTCACATAAAGAATACTGTCGTTTTTCTCAAGAGAACAAAACCTATCCAATTTGGGTGAGTACCCTAAATTTATAAAAGGAATAGCATAGTATAATTTCATAGAAGCCATGAAAACATAAATAAAAATAAAAATATTAGACATATAAAAAAGAATAAACTCATTTATTTAAAATATCATTGATAAAATAGTATTATATATCTTTTTTTTTGTCATATAATATTATATATCTTGATCTCCACAATTTTCAAATTGATAAGATTTGTAGATATGGTTATCTATGGTAGAGATGTAAATTAGATAAATCAGTGATGATAAAAATGTTAGACTATGTATATCCAATTTTGTTATTAGAATTGATGGATCAATAAATATTGAAATCGCTAGTGATTAATCTCTAAATTTAGAAGGATGAATATGGTGAAAAGAAATTTAGGGAGGAGGGGCAACTACATTCATAATTGATACATCCTTTTAAACCCTTTCTTTCACTTCATGTCTTAGCACTGAGACCACTTTTTCTAAAGGAAAGCATATGATTGCATGTTGTGAATCTGATCTTCATCTCATTTTTATCATTACTTATCCCAAACAGGTCAAAGGCAAAAGCTCCAACATCGAAGAGAATCTTCAAGACCTCATTTTGTATTATGCACCAAAAAAAAAAAAAAAAAAAGAATCGGTGGTGTGTCAAGTTGTCATATGATATTACGAGGCAATTTAAAGGATGCCTGTACACTTTCTATACGAACGCCATTTAACATAAAAATAGGACAATCATTCACCACTAACATACAAAATTTACGCTGTAAAATAAAAAATGTAAACCCATTAGGAAAATTTTAAGTGTCAAAAGTCGTTAAAAGTATCAAAGTCTAAAAGCATCCCAAACAGAGTTTTAATTAAAAATATATCAGTAAGGCAATCTATGATGCCTCCCAAGTTTCCAGTCCTCAATAATGTCGCTTAAAATGTTGTCTTGACAAGCATTCCATGCTTTCCATCCATCGTCCGGTTCATACTCTCCAAGATAAAAGCCATCTTGAAATTGTATAATAAGAAGACCTAGTGGGCATAATAATATAATTGGATTTTGTCCATGGACCCCGAAAGTTTATTTTAAAATGAATTTCTATAGAGAAAATAGCATAAAACCTAGTTAATCACCTTAGGAAAACTCTATGGTCCAATGGCGATCATAATGGGATCGGTCTTGTCATATCATTTACTGATCCATATTTTTTTTCAATTGTGATTAAACTCTTATAATTTTTTATAAGTATTTTTTTTCTGGTAAATTGCATGAATACTCTTGAAAACTTTTAAAATTGCATGACCTACTTTTTAAAATTTTTGCTCTTAGACCCCTTAAATTATTTATGGGTCCCATCAAACTATGTAACCCCACCATTTTGCCTTCTAAAACTAAAGGGATATAGATTAAAAAAAAAAAACAAACTTTTTAATAGATCCATAAAAGTCACAAATAAGAAAAAAAATTGAATAATAAAACACGTACCCAAAATATACAGAACCCACCTCAACTCATTATCAGAAACACTCAGATTATTGATTGGAGAGATTGATTTTGTTTATTTTTTTTGAAGCGAGTTTGATCAATGGGGCCATTATTCAGGTTATGGTGATTTGATTTGATCTGAACATGGGCAATCGTTTTTTTTTCCTAATTTTATTTATATTCGATTCATTTAAAAGAAAAGGGATTAAATTTGCTATGTTAATAAATAAGTAGAGCGTCAACTGCCAATATATTAAAAAAGTGGGACCCATAAATATTCTAGAGGATCTAAGTGTAGATCTTTTGAAAAATTGAAGGTCTGTGCAATTTTAAAAGTTTTTAGATGTTATTCACATAATTTATTCTTTTTTATTATAATCCATTTAATTTTTATATGAGAGACGATAGGGTCCCATAATAAGACAATCGAAATTCCCATCAATTTTTTATATAGTTCCATTAGTGAAACCTATACTCTAATCAATCGAATATTGTGAGAATTCATCGTACACCTCAATTTTTGTCAAAATCATTTCTACTTCTACTCTACAAGAAGTCATTTTCTTTCAATCAAACTCCACCATTTCGATGCCGTATAACATGTCTTCACGTTCAATATTATTATCTTTCAACATTTGAAAAATGAAACCCCACACATGAAATTATTCTAAAGTTACATCAAGTACATAAAAACCCATTTAACTCATTGCAAATTTAGACACACATTTGATTGTCACGCTCAAGCCTCAATCAATCTTTTTCAACAATAACAAAGTATCAATCGAATACCTACATCGTAGAGTCCCAACACAAGGTTGCAAAACTTCTTCATGGGTAACTTTGTTTTCCCCAAACCTTCCACTAAGAAATGTATGTAGGAAGTAAATAACCTGAATTTACCAACTTAAATCATTATAATATCCACTTAGAGCTTTTGCCCACCTTGATATTTGGATAATGATTTTAGCATCCCTTTGATCTTCTTCTTCTTCTCCTAGAGCCATTCTCGTCATTGTCGTCATGATCATCATTGTACTTCCTTGCTTCGTGCACGACTCTTCATACTTTTTGTTGGATTGTTAATTACTTCACATATAAACATTTTAAATTATAATTTTTTTATTTGTAAAATTTAACATCGCTCTTTGAAAAAGATTATATGGTTTGATATACTTGATGATTTATTTTATTTTTTAGCATTCATATACTTTTTAAAGTTGATGTGCTGCACTTATGTCTTGTAAAAAATTGTTTATGATCGATGGAACAAAGAAATATACATTGTAATAATAGCTGAGTGTTAATGTTTCTTGAGATACGTTGAAATTGTAATTGGAAGTTTTAAGGTTATGTTTGTTTCATCATATTCAGTCATTTGAGCATTATATTTTTATCCTTTTCAAATAGATGTTTGTCAAGAAATGGATAGCAATGAAAAATTGACTGTTTTATTTATAAACAGACTAAATAAATATAATATAAATATGATACAGATAAATTATAATCACAACACAAATATAAATATAATATTGAAAAAAAAATTGACAATCAAATCAGCCCCTAAACTGATACAAGACTGTCTTTTTCAAACCTACCTACGATTTGCACTGTGTTTGGTAAATTTTTATAATAATTTTAATAGGTAGGTTTGATACAAAACACTTCCAAAGATATTTGCACTGTGTTTGGTAAATTTTTATACAAATAGACAGAAATGAACGGAAAAGTGATTCCGATTTTGTGTTTAGTTAAGATAATGGGAGAAAAGAGAAAAAAAACTTTTTCATATTTATTATTTGCTTTACATCACAAGAAGGAAATTAAAGGAAAACATCAGTCAAAAAGAAATATAACCCTTCTTTTTATTTAGCAAACTTAGATGTTATGAATCTTTTGTAACTTTAAAATTTCTCTATTTTTTTTTTCAAATTGCTTATCACCCTCCAATTTTTAAAGAGAAACACGATAGCTTCAAAAGTGGAAATATTTCATTTATTATTTTGTTTCCCCTTAGATTTCCACTCCCCTCTTCAACTACCAAATATAAAATTTTCATTCTTTTTTCCAATTATTTCTCTTGATTTCCTTTCATTTTTACCCAACTGCTGAACAAAGTATATATGCTCCTAGTTCTAGTGCTAAATCTCTCCATGCATTTTACCTTTTTCTAATTGATACTTTTCATGAAAACCAACAAAATTTTTTGCTTGAAAGGGTTCTCCTCTGATCAAGGCACAAAAGAGGAGGGGAAAAGGAAAAAAGAGTTATGTTCAGCAACGCGACGACAGAGATTCTTCAAGCTTAGTCGTCAACTACTAATAATAACGGGATAATTTAAAGTCCAACAACTACTTTTCTGTTTGAATTTCAAACATTTATGTTTTATATTTTATATTTTTAATATTTATAATTTTTTTTCAAAATAGAGCTCTTTTATAACATGTTTGGTATGCAGAATGGATCTAATACAGTAGAAAACATAGCTATGGATTATTTAGATAAGTGAGACATGCAAAAAAATGAATGAGCAAAGAAGCATATATTAGTTGGTCAAAGCTGCCAGCTCTTCAGGCTACTAGCTTAGGATGGAAGGCCACCGGCCTTGAAGGCCAGTATTGAATGAAGACACTCAGTTTGTACCACGGTGCTTATTACGGGCCATGGAGTTTTCTATGATAGGCGAATCTAGCTCAAAGCCAGCCATCTTCATGTATGCCACCGACCATCTTCATGTACGCCACTGACCTGCCCGATAATGACGTTTTCAAGGCTGCCAGCTTTTTATCAGCTTTTATGTGTATGATTCTGTTTCTTGTTTTATCTTTTAGGGCTTTTATGTATTAGTATATATAATCTCAAAAACCTATCTTTTGTTTTTTAGAACATGATTATTACACTTTGAAAACCTTATTTGAGAATTTTCTCAATAAAGTTGCAACTTTTTTGCAAGCTTTGATTTTTTGAAATCATCTGGTGAGATTGATTTCGTGTTTAATGCTTTCGCATTGCGTTAGATTTGTATCAACACAAGCTTAATTCCTACAAAGATGTCAGCTAGTGATGATGCTAAGGGCGGTTGTAATCTTTACGATGCTCAAGATACAAGAGTCTAAGGGCCTAAGGTTCTTCAGATGGTAATCGATGCCATGGATAAGAGAATCCAACATTTAGAAGAGCATTTTAAAGATTGATTCAACGTTTGACGTACTGGCAATAGATACCAAAAGAGATAAGGACATTGATGGGAGATGACCAAAGGCAAGGAATACCTACGACGGTCCAGTTAATCGACCTATAGTTACTTATCGAAGGGCTTAAATTTCCGATGAAGACTCCTATGAGAGGATGAGATCTTATATGAAGAGAGACAACCGTAGATAAGGTGGTGATGGTGGTGGTAGATACCGGAAGAATTATTATAGTTAGGATCAAGGTAACGATGGATATTTCCGCTTAAAGGTAGATATTCCTTATTTTAATGGTAATTTAAATATTGAAGAGCTCTTAGACTGGTTAGCGAAACTCGATAGGTTTTTCGATTATATGGAAATACCGAAGGAGCACAAGGTACGATTGGTTGCTTGCAGGTTGAAAGGAGGAGCCTCTACTTGGTGGGAGAGGTTACAGAACAGAAGGCAAAGAGAAGGTAGATAGCCTATGTGGATGTGGTTTTGTATGAAATAGTTGTTGCAGCGGGATTTTCTACCTCCTAATTATGAACAAATCTTCTTTTAGCAATACCAATGATGTTGCCAGGGTTAACGTTCTATTCATGATTATACAGCCGAGTTTATGCAATTAGCTGAGCAGAATGACCTGAGAAAAAGTAAAGGTCAATAAGTTTCCAGGTATGTGGGTGGTTTGAAGTTACAAATTAAGGATAAAATTGGTGTAAATGTGTTGGGGAATTTGGATGAGGTGAAAAATATGGCTCTTAGGGCCGAGATGATGCTGTGAGAAAAGAGTAACCGTTTTGATGGAGGAAGTAGAGATATAGAGTTGAGCGGACTAGTGGTATTAAATCCATGACTAAAAAAAATAGAGGTCATGAGGAGAAGCAAAATGTGATTAGTGAAAAAAGGGATGATAAAGCTATTGGTAAGAAACCCATTGAGGTCAATGACACTCGAAATCAAAATAATCCCTATGCAAGACCTATTATGGGTAAGTGTTATAGATGTAATCAGCTGGGTCACCAGTTAAATGAATGTCATAATAGGAGAGGAGTGAACATTGTTGAGAGGGATGAGGAGATTTGTGAGCTTAATAGAGAGGATGATTATTATGAAGAAGATGAGGAGATCGAGCAGAATTATGTTATTAGAAAGATGATGTTGGCATGAAACAAGAGGATAGTACTTAGTGAAACTAGTTGTTTCGTACCCAATGTACGATGGTGGGAAGGTTTTTGATCTTAGTTGATAGTGGGAGTTGTGAAAACATCATTGAAAGGGAAGTGGTGAGACAATTGGGGTTACTTATAGAAAAATCATCATAATCCATACACCATTGGTGGATTAAGGAAGCCGAGAGGATTAAGGTGAAGGAGAGATGTAGAGTGCCTTTTTCCATAGGTAAGTATCACGATGATGACTATTGTGATATTGTAGACAGATGCCTATCACCTGTTATTTGGGAGACCCTGACAATTTGATGTGAATGCACAACATGCAAGTAAGGAAAATGTGTACAGGTTAAAGAAAGAAAGCGTAAAGTATACTTTGTTATCCTTAAAGGTAACCAATCGTCCTAAGACCACTAAAGTGGAGGGATGCTCTTTTCTGACTATGAAGGATTCTAGAGTGGTACATGCTCTTATTGTGAAGGATATTATGATTGTGGTGGAGGAGAGTAGTAGTGATTTGCCTGAGAGTGTGAAAGAAGTATTGGAGGAATTTCAAGATGTGTTGCCAGGTGATTTACCTGATGGGTTACCACCTTTGAGGGATATTTGACACTAGATTGATTTGGTGCTTGGGGCGAGTTTGCCTAATTTGCCTCACTATAGGATGAGCCTTAAGGAGATAGAGATCTTACAGGAGAAAGTCTAAGAGTTATTGCAGAAGGGGTTTATTAGAGATAGTATGAGTCCTTGCGTTGTACCTACTTTATTGAGTCTAAAGAACGATGGTTGTTGGAGGATGTGTTTTAACAACAGAGCCATCAACAAGATTACCATTAGCTATAAATTTTGAATTCCTCACCTGGAAGATATGTTAGACAGGTTAAGTGGAGCTGTGGTGTTTTCCAAGGTTGATCTGAGAAGTGGTTATCACCAGATCAGAATCAAACCTAGAAATGAGTGGAAGACTGCATTCAAGACAAAGAATGGACTTTTGAGTGGTTAGTGATGCCTTTTGGTCTTAGTAATACTCCTAGCACTTTTATGCGTGTCATGAATCAAATACTTAAACCCTTTATTGGTAGATTTGTAATAGTCTATTTTGATGATATATTGATTTATAGTAAATCTAAGGAAGAGCATATGGATCATTTAAAATTTGTTTTGGTTGTTGGTTGTGTTGAAAGAGAATAAATTGTATGCTAATCTAAAGAAGTGCATTTTCATGTCAAAGAGACTATTGTTTTTAGGGTTTGTGGTTAGTAGTGAAGGGATCATTGTCACAATGGTGAAAAGGTGAGGGCCATTAGAGAATGGCCTACTCCAAAAGTTATGACCGAGTTGAGGATTTTTCTTGGGTTAGTTAGTTTCTACAGGCAATTCATCAGACACTTTAGTACTATTACTGCTCCATTAATTAAGTGTTTGAAGAAGGGGAAGTTTTAGCAGGGAGATGAGGTAGAGACTCTTTTGGCTGAATTGAAAGAGAAGCTATGTAGTGCTCCTATGTTAGCACATCTTGATTTTGACAAGCTCATTGAGGTTGACTCTGATGCCAGTGGAGTGGAAATTGGTGTTGTGTTATCTCAAGAGAAGAGGTCAGTTACTTATTATAGTGAGAAGTTGTGTGAAGCTAGGTGGAGTTGGTCAACTTATGATAAAGAATTCTACTCTGTGGTGAGAGCACTAAGAGTATAGGAACATTACTTGGAAGGGAAGGAGTTTATTATGTATTATAACCGTGGAGCTTTGAAACATCTGAGTAGTTAGATGAGGATCAATAAGGATATGCATGCTAGGTAGATCTAGTTTTCGTAAAGATTCCCATTTAAGCTGATACATAAATCTAGAGTATTGAATAAGGTAATTGATGCCTTGAGCAGGAGAGCTTATTTGTTAGTCACCATGGACGTTGAAGTTATGGGTTTTGAATAGTTGAAGGAGTTGTATGTTGATGATGTTGACTTCAATGATATATGGCAAAAGTGTAATACAAAAGAACCTAGTGATGATTATCATATCTTTGATGGGTCTTTGATGGGTGCTTGATGAAAGGGAACCAACTATGTATCGCTAAAATTTCTCTAAGAGAGAAGTTGATTAGAGACCTACATGGAGGTGAATTGATACGGCATTTAGGTAGAGACAAGACTATTGTTGCAGTGATTGATAGATACTATTACCCTCGCTTGAGGAGGAATGTTAGTAAGATTGCGAAGAGATATTATATTTGTTAGAAATCTAAGGGGCAGTCCCAAAATACTGAGCTATATTGTGGAGAGATGTTATATTTGTCAAACATCTAAAGGGCAGTCCCAAAATACTGGGTTATATACACCACTGCTAGTGCTTGAGAACATCTATGAGGACTTGTCTATAGATTTTATATTGGGTTTGCCTCGTACCCAACGAGGTACTGACTCTGTTTTTGTAGTTGTTGACATGTTCTTTAAGATGGCTCATTTTATTCCTCATAAGAAAACTGCTGATGCTTAATCTATTGCCAGATTGTTTTTCAAAGAGGTGGTGCAACTACATGGAGTTCCAAAGTCTATCACATCAGATAGAGACACCAAATTCTTAAGTTACTTTTGGAAGATACTTTGGTACATGTTCGACTTATCGTTGAACTATAGCAATACAGCGCACCCCTAGATAGATAAATAAATAAAGGTGACTAACAGGACTCTTGGCAATTTGATAAGGAGCATATGTGGAGAAAAGCTAAGATAGTGGGATGTGGCATTACCTCAGGTTGAGTTTGCCTAAAATAGCTCTGTTCATAAGACTACAGGAAAGTCTCCTTTTTTTAATGGTTTACACTAGCATGTCCAGACATGCATTGGACTTGCTTAAGTTATCGAATGGGGTCGATTTCAATCAAGCTACTAAGAATATGGTTGAAAACTGTCAGGCTATCACAGATGATGTCAAAGACAAAATTGAGGAGGCCCATGCAAAGTACAAGGAAGCTATAGATAAACAAAGAAGGAAACAGTTATTTGGAGTGGGGGATCAGGTGATGGTCTTTTTATGGAAGGAGCGGTTTCCTGTAGGCAAATACTACAAGTTAAGGCCAAAGAAATATGGTCTGTATTAGATCTTGAGGAAGGTCAATGATAATGCTTATGTGGTTAGACTTCCGATAGCATGGGTATCTAGAAGACATTTAATGTTGTTGACTTATTCCCATTCCATCCAAATGATTCATCATTGTATCCAGATGAGAACATGGGGTCGAATTCTTTGTAGATGAGAGAGAATAATGTAGCAGAAGACATAGTTATGGAATATTTAGACAAGCGAGACATGTTAAAGAACGGACGAGCGAAGAAGAACATATTAGCTAATCAAAGCTGCTAACACTTCAATGAAGGTTGCCATCTTAGAATGGAAAGCTGCCGGCCTTGAAGGCAGATGTTGAATGAAGGAAAGACACCTAGTTTGTACCACAGTGCTGATTACTGGTCGTGGAGTTTTCTGTGATAAGCGACCTAGGCTCAAATCCGCTGGCCATCTTTATGTACGCTGCTGGCTATCTTTATGTATGCCGCCAGCTTAAATTTCACAGTCGTTGGCCATAAGCTGTTTGATGATGACGTTCCAAGGCCGTCAGCCTTTTACCAGCTTTTATGTGCATGATTTATTTTCTTGTTTTATCTTTTAGGGCATCTATATAGTAGTATAAATAGTCTCAAAAACCTATCTTTTGTTTTTTAGAACATGATTATTACACTATGAAAACCTTAGTTAAAAATTTTCTCACTAAAGTTCCAATCTTTTTGCAAGCTTTGATTTCTTGAAATCATTCGGTGAGATTGAATTCATGTTTAATCCTTTCACGTTGTGTCAAGACCAAAATGGAATCGCGATTCAAGTTCCATTTCCTTGTCTCATGTTCGGAAACTTTATTAGAAGTTGGAATTGTGATTCCTTAAAATCAATGGTTCTGACTTTAAAGGGGAATTTCTAAAGGAAGAATCACAATTTTTTTCCACCTTATTTTAATAAACCTTAATTTAATTACCTTTTAATCCTATAAAAAATTATAATTTCATTTGTTTTTAAGAATATTTTTGACAAATTCTATTATATGTCAATTTCTTTTCATTCTATTCCGTATTTATATCCAAACATGAGAATGGATGTCCCATTCCGTTCCATTCATTTAATACTCATCCATTCTATTCTGAACGATTTTTTTGTATCAAACATAATATTAGGGTACTGTTAGTTTTTCCATGAAACTATATCATATGTGGCAATTAGGTTCATACAAATTATTACAAAGTAAAATAATTAATAAGTATAAATTAAAAAATTAATCAATATAAATTATAAAAATTAATAGAAACAATTATAAAAAAAATTAAAAAGCCGAAAATAAAAGAAAATTAAGGAAAAAAATTTGACCACCACCCGTTAGCCTAATATTGTTGGAACAGCCATTTACATTGTGATAGGTTATTACTTAAATAAATAGTGCATTTTTTTTTTATATATCTACAGTTATTCAATGGAGGCCAATTACCCCTTACCATCAATGATGGAATTGATTTTTCCTTTTTCGTACTTTTTTTTTACTATTTCGAAAATCTGACTGTAAATAGAAACTCACCACTACTAGTGGACCAAAAACAAGAGTGCAATTGAATCGAACCAATTTGTTGTTTATTTGAGTTTGATTTAAGGATGGTCAGGTCAAGTCGAACTTAAACTTGAGTAGTTTATCAAGTCAAGCTCAAGCTCTAGATACTTAGCTCGATTAGTTGGTGGGCCTAATTAAATTCTATTAAGCTTGAATAAAGTATAAATATTAACTGAGTTTGAATCAATATTGAGAATTAATATCATTTTAATTAGAATATTAAAGGTATTTCTTAATAAATCGAGTATAAACAAACTTCATCGAGTTGAGCTCTAGCTTATATAATGGTATTTTGAGTCATGCTCAAACTTAAAATCTTAAACTTACTCAAGCTCGAGTTTTAAAATTTTGAATCGAGCTTAAGCTCAACACTGCATTGCTTTGGCTCATGTAGCCCTAAGCGGAAGGATGCACTTCATGTGTGGTGTTATAACTAGGGCTGCAAATGAGTCAGATCAAGATGGTACAATACTAAGTTTGAATTTGAGTTCGACTCAGAATATCAAAGCTCAAGCTCGGTTCGAGTTTGATCGAGTTTCAAAATTTAAGCTCTAGTTCAATTCAAAGTAATACTATGTAATCTCGAGTTCAACTAAATCGAACTCGTTTATGCTCGATTTATTAAATAATATATTTTAAATTTTAATTAAAATAATATTAATACTTAAACTCGATTCAAATTCGATTAACATTTATACTTGACTCAAGCTTAATAGACCTCGATTAAGCTCGAAACCTAATTGACCTAGATATATAAAGTTTAATTTTTAGCTTGATAAACTATTTGAATAGCTCAAGTTTGAGTTTGATTCAACTATTTTTGAATCAAACTTAAGTAAATATCGAGCACACTCGATTAGTTTATAAACCATATTGGTTTATTTATACCCCAAGTTATAATCCACCATATTAAAAATAGTTGGATTTAATTATTTATCTAATTAATTTTTAAAAATTAATATATAAAAATAAAAAAAAGGATTCAAGTATAAAATTGGTCAACCGTCGAATACTAAAAGTTCATGTCCAGGACACCGAGAATTTCTACGTCCCATGCTTCGGAATTCTGAGTGATTGTGGTGGCTAACATATCCTAATGGTGAATTTGTGACTGTACCTGTCATGTTCATCCATTATTTCCCAAATAGTTCAATGATGAGTACCGTATACGTGCACATTTCGATGACCATATTGAGTTCCGTCCGAAGCATGTGTTTCTAATCAATTTCAATTATTATATTTCCCGCTTAGTTTAGTAGGTGTGCTCGTATAATTAAAATTGTTTAACAAATAGTATTTGCATAAACAGTTGATGTAGGTATTTTAGTGTTTCTAATAGGGTTAAACTCAAAATAATCGAGACCGACACCATTTTTAGTTTATAAAAATAAAATAAGATCGAAAATGAATAACAATTATCTTGATGTTATATTGTTTTATAATTAGGGATACTTTTATAATGAAAGTTACATTAAGCAATTCTTTTAGTGAAAAAAGGAGTTAAGAAATATATATTCTACAGAATAAAGGCAAAATGGCTGCTCGTTCTGATGAACCAAAGAGCAATAATACTACGAGTCCCTTTGCATTGTTTTAAGCTATGCCACACCTTTTTGTAATACCGGACAAACGAGTTGGATCAGATGGATGAAGCTTTATTATATATAAAAGCCAAGCAGATGAGTCCAAAAATTAGTGATGAAAGTGGGACATTGCTTTTACACTTTTAAAGACACTCCTGGCAATGCTTCACGTATTATATTTGGACACGGTGCATGTGAGGATTTTAATGAGTGTAAAGAGCTGGGGAAATTACTCATCCTAATCCAAGAAGATATCTGATGACCTGAGCAACATGAAAAAATTTATTGATAAAAAGGAAGCAAATTTTGTAATTATTATGTCGTCTGAATATTGTGTTTACATAAACTTGATATATGAGTGATGATAAGCATCATGACGCTTTTGCTCGAGATGGGTTTGTAAATTTTAAAAGCAAATGAAAAAAGAATGAATAAACTAAGAATGCAGATTCAGAGAGTGCACCCATGGTAAGAATTGAAACTTTTTAAAAAAAAAAAAAATATTTATAACACCTTTTATTACATAACTCATTTTCCGAGAAGCATTCATTCTCAAATTTTTCTACACAATCCTTGATGTGTTTGGAATGTCATATTCTGAAGCATCTGTCTCAATTTCTTATAATCCACACCAATAAAACATATATGTATATATTTTAAAAACGGAAAAATGCAAGAATCAATTAACAAGGTACAATATTATTAGAAAAATCGAAAATAAGGTTAGATGCCATAGTTGCTATAGTTTTATGGTTGATGATAGTGGCAGTCCACCACCGATAATGAATCACATAATCCAGTACTTGGATGTTATGCAGTTGATTTTTTAGTGGTTTAAAGAAGCTATTAACATTACACAAAGCGGTGCAAATTAGATTTTGATGTTTTGGTGTTTAAAAAGAAAAAAAAAATGAAAGCTATATAAAATAAACTAAATAAGTTATCCTTTTGTGTGTGTGTGTTTTTTTTCCACAGACTTAAAATGTCCATCCCCTTTTTCTATGACTCAAATGAACAATAGCTTATTTATATTACTTTATATAAGATTGATTCCTTTTTTAAATTACTTAAAATATTAATACATCATGCAAACTTACCACCAAGCGTTGATTCTTTCCAATGTAATTTACCCATTCTATCTATGGTGTTATTTCAACCATGAGTAGCGACACTAAAGGAAATAATTAAAAATTGATAAGTGGAAGTAATTTTCCTATAACACCTTAAACATATGGATAATTACAATTGCCATATGTTTATGATTAATTGAATGCACACCAACTTAGAACCTACCCAAATAAATAATAAGTATCTCCATATCATGCTTTATAAGTATACTCCACATGTAAACATACACATATAGAACTCTTTCCTTAACTTAGGAATAGTAATAACACCACACACATATAACACCTACTATGTGGCTCAAAGAGTCCATTACACATATTAAACAAACCAACATTAGGGTCTATGCCCAACAATTAACACAAACTAAGTGGAAGGGACTACATAGAACATAACACAAATGAGACTTTCTATCTACAATATAAAGTGTAATGAACTATATATTAGTAGGGTAATCTCCACAACTGTACCTCTCTCCATATTCAACTACAATATTATAGTTGGATAGACCAAAAGTAATGTAAGCATCACATGTGCTTGAAAAAGAGAGAGATGGGCTAAAGTATAGTATGATATACCAATACTCATATGCACATGAAGCTATATATGCAACAGACATTCATTCAATTATTCGAGTAATTTAGTGCAATAACCTTAAAAGGGCAAGCTTAGTCAATTTATTCATACATAGGTACATAAATACATTTATGTCAGATATTAAGTACTCCCTAAGAACCACTACATCATAACCACCTAAACCATGCACATCATTTTTTAGGTGCAACTCTACTCGGAATAACAACATAAGGATCATTAGGTTGCCGCATCAATAGCATGGGTGGGTACTGCCCCACCTATTAACAACAACCATGCACACACAACAAGTATATATAAAACTAATAACAATGAAGTCCAGTTTAGTATCAACTATCCTAAGGAATCACAAATAAAAAGCAAGGTGTATGCGTAGCTTAAATGTTGTCTCTTCTTGAACTCTAAAACTTTCTAATCTTGAGTTACTACGTAATTAAAGTATTTAGAAATGGTTACACTTCCAAACTTACCTATATGTCACATTTCTTATAGTTTTCACTCTTATACCATCATTGGTATTGAAGTTTGTTATAAGATACCCAAAAACACTTAGCTTAAAAAATGTAAAATATTAATTTAAAATGAGAAATTAGTAATAAATTTAATAATATCTAGTTTTCAAGGTTTTAAAGTAACATTAAATCTTAAAGAAATGAATTTAACAAGTTTCAAGTCCTTTTGGAAAAAAAAAATATGAGTTTTGAAAAAGTTATGCAGAAAACAAATCTGAACATGACCATGTTAGGATTCATTAATTGAATAGAAGCAGAGCACAAGCTGGAACATATCGATTCTAGAGATCATGTTTTGAGTAGAAGTAAAATGCAACTTGGAACATACCCATGTTTGAGGTCGTGTAAGGCATAACATGGATTCGAATATGGCCTTGTTATAAATCATGTTTGCGTAAACGAAAATAATTTATGCCTTTCCTTCGGTATAACTTTTCCACACCATTCAAACTTTGATTTCTTCCAATACATACAATTACATTGTTTCTATAAATTTATCATGTTGTAAAATATCGACAAATATCAAGATTTCCAATGATTGAAAAAAATTGCATTAGCTCACCTATTTTTCATTACTTCTGTTTTTCTTGCCTCAATTGTAAACTTTTACTCTAGCCACAAGATTATGGTTTCTCTTTCTCAGGAAAAGATTCAAATATCCTAATGAAGAAGGGAAAAAAAAGGCATCATTCTTTCTCAATACCAACCAAAGTTCTCTTCATGCTCTTTGCTCTTGAAGTATATGAGAATATCATTAATAAAGACTACTACAAACTTATCCAAGTAATCCCTAAATACTTTGTTAATTAAATCTACGGGGGGGAAAAACCATAAATTTTAGGAGTGATGTAAATTGACCTCCTAAACTATAATTAATTTTCAATTAAGGACATCTCGTCCTTTTTTTTCTATCATCTTCCGTACAATTTCTTACAAAAAAAGTACATATGGAGCATTAAAATTTTTTTTACCTTTTTGTAGAAAAGTATACAATGTCCTTAATTATAAATTGTTTATAATTCATGGGGTTAATCTACACCACTCTTAAAGTTTAATGGGGTATTTCTTCATTTTACACTTAAATCTATGTATGCTACTAATGTATTGATAAGGCTAAAGAGCATCATTAAAAACTTATAATGCTCGTTTCTTGTCTTAAAAGTTGTTTTCTACACATCCTTAGGCTTGATCTTCATCTAATGGCACCAAAATCTTAAGAATATTTTCAAGAACACATGCTCCCTATCAATTGATCAAACAAATCATCAATAAGGAGACTTTGATATGGGAGCAATACCAAGCACTATGTCTATACAGAATCCAATCTCCTTATCTGTAGGTAATCGTAGCAAATTATCTAGAAATGCATCTTGGTATTCAAACACTACAGATACTCGAGATACATCTATAACGGTCCTGCATTGAGAGCATAGATCGTGGTAGTTATGCCGCGCATATCACCTTTAAGTGACATATGTAAGGCATTCCTTTACTAGGTGGGTTTCTGATCAAATTTTAAGTTGTGAAATTGCTATTTATTTTTGTAAAAGTTTCAATAGAGTGTCGTTTGTTTTTCTGTAGTTTGGATTTGTCAAAACTTGTAAGATTTGACTTGTTTGGGAAATAAGTTTTGCAAAATACCTAGGTTACCCATCAAATGAATAAGACTTGATTACAAAACTTTTGGACTTAAAGGTTCATATTTGATACAGAGCAGATTGCAGGCTAGTTCCTAAATAAATTAGACAAATCCAAAAAAGCTTAAGAAGAAAGAAATGCATAGCCTATCTTCCGGAAGTCATAACTTTTAGCATACAATTCTTTTATTATTATTATTATTATTATTATTATTATTATTATTATTATTATTATTATTATTATATATGCATGCAGAGCTCTTTTAGTGATCTGCAAATCTTGTGGTAATAAAGTGGCTTTTATGCCCAAAAAACCTTTATTTGTGGCACCAAAATGAGCCTCGAAGTTTTCGTTTCAATTTTTGTATTTTAGACACTTAAGTTTTTTTTTTTTTTCTTTTAGAGATGATATACAATTGCTCTTCTTATTACAGAACAATTTTTTTTTCACATAATATTATTCTAGAATTCCTTGAGTGAAGATTTTCCTCGAGTTCCAAGATTAATCATTAATTGATCTTTTCTGTTATGTTACTCGTTGCATCAATATCAAATCGAAACAAAAATATTTAGTAGTTAATTGGTTACAATCATCCAAATTATAATAAGATAGATCACAATGAAATTATTTCATGAAAAACTTGTAATATCCATATCTTATACAATGTTAAAATACTCGGGACATCTCGTGTAACTCTCATTCCCGTCAAACCATCAACGAAACTAAAAATGTTAAAGAATGAGCTGCGAAGCCTAGTACACAGTAAAGCAAGCATACACACGGATGTCACATGTTCCTCTTTTAATTCAACAACCACAAATTAAGTTATTAAATTTAAATTCTGCAAACAAGGTATCTTTAGCGTCCTAGAAACACTAACATGCATAAGAGTACTTAGGACTTCCCCCAAACCAAAGGGATAGGGTTCCTTTTAGTGGATCATACACCAAAAAGGAGGGTTCGATAAGTCCCTAGAACTTACTAGAAAGGAAAGGAGTAAATAGTTTCATCTGGGTTATCCCCTAACAAGCTGCTATCAACAAATACAGTTCATTGTAATGCTTTATATAGGGATCCATAACACTATATAACTTGTTATGAGTTCATACCTGATCCTAATTAACTACACGATCTTGAAAATTTCCCTATTAAGTATTCATCGAGCCCAACCACGTATTCCGAGAGGACCTAGGTACCTAAATTACCGCATCCTCCTGATATTACGATCATAATCATACTCCAGTTTGGGGCTGTCACTTCCTGGGGTAAGCATCCAAGCAACAACCATCACACAATTAAGCTAAGTTTAAATTCTTATTCTGGTTATTAAGAACACCTTAACAAGTAACACACATTTACTGCATACTTATCAGATGGTTTTGAGCTTTTAAGTCACTTTCTAGAGATCAATGTTAGATGACTATTCACAGTTGAAGTTGGATATTAGTTGAAGATTAACTAACTTTAGTTAATTATACCGTTATTAAGATGCTAAGGATTGATTGTACCTATCTAAGTACCTCATTAAAGGTTGTTTTAGCTCAAGGAAGAAGTTTAGGAAAAGTATAGGACGTTCACGAGCCCATACAAACGTTTCAGGGGAATACACTACTAGATCACATCCTACATGTCGAGTTGTCCACTACCAAGGGAACAAAAGTTTGTATGAGACATTGTGGGCTTGATGTTTTTGGCTAATATACATTTTGAATTGGGTATTAATACTTGCTAATTTTTTTTTTTTTGTGGTCCTTGTGATGGTGATTTTCCTTGCCAATCGTAGTTTAAATTTGTAAAATCCTTTCTTAAACTTCTACGAAAGACAATAGGCAGTGAACCTATCAACTCGTAGTATAGTGTTTAGATCGGAGTCGTCCACGAGGAAGGAATAAGTACTAGTAATCACTATATTTCTACTATTTAGCCAGATTAAAAGAGGTGATTGATTTAACACTAAATGCTAAAAAAATACAATCTAAAAATAAGAAGAAATCACAAGCACTTAGAATCAAGAAAGATTTAACAATCAATTATAACAAACGACCTAGATCTTGTTCTTCATTTAATCTCATCATGTATATCATAGAACACTAAAGATTATCCTGTTGAAATCTTATACCGTTGAGTTCCTTATACAAATCAATAATCCTCTCGGATGTATCAACTTATCTAATCTTAGATTGATTAATTAGGACCTCTCCTTAACTAATTACAATCTAAAATTGCATGAAGATCAAGAACTCATAAAAATCAGAAAATTACGGAAGATTCTTGTAACCTATCTCTAGGATCACAATCAAATCTCTTCAAATTGCATAGATCTATTCATGAAAGTAATTTCTCAATTGACTTAAATGAAATCAAAATCAAACTTGTACTCCGAATATACAAATCTGAAGAAACGATGAAGAATCATGCAAGTTGAATATAAGATCATCAATAAGAATTCATTAATTTCCAAATCTCAATACATGATGAAAATTAAATCTGAACAAGATCTAGATCTATGATCTACTCCTCCATCAACATGGTAAGAATCAATTGAATTTCAATATGAGAAAAAGAAATCATGATTACAACCTGTAAAAGATTGAAAGTCAATTCCAGAATTCAGATCTTCAATTTCAATGTAATCTTCACTTGAATCTTCGTTACTTGTGTTTTCCAAAAGAAGAAGTCTCTCAAAACAGAAGAAAAACGTATATGGTAAGTATAACAAAGTCTAACTAACTCTTTTTCTCTCTCCAAAAAGATATATATACTAAAAAGAAAACATCAAGACGCGGGGTTTGAAACGCCCTCCAAAACAGAGCTGTATAGGATGCTGTTTCACTCTCTGGATGTTGTTCTGGTTCGATACAGGGTTCAAAACAGTACTGTTTGGCACCCTGTTTCACTCTCTGATGTCTTCTCTGGGTTGATACATGCGTCCAAACACAGCTGTTTAGAAAGCTGTTTCAATTTCTGTTGGTTTCTTGATCCATACATGCTTTGATACCAAGCTGTTTTGAACTGAAAATCACCAAACTTGATTTTTTTGTCAATTTCATTTGATTTCTTCATGATAAGTCTTTTATTTCCTGAAATGGACAATTTATTTAATTAAGACCCAAATATTGATGATTTTCATTCAAAATATTTCTTGAAAAATCCCAAATCATCCTAAAATTAAGGGTGTTAATGCATTTATCAAAATTCCCCCACACTTAACTCTTTGCTTGCCCTCAAGCAAAATGATTCAAATTAAAAACTAAGGAACATATGAACTAATCATCAATCATGAATCATATGACAAGATTTATTTCCATATCTTCATTTTCACAAGATAACTCTCACTTAAAATGAAAAATTGAATCAAACAAATACTTTGATCAATCTTCTAAAATTAATCAAAGTAAACCAAGCTTTACCCTTACTTTTTAAGAACAGCTTTCAAAATCAAAAGTAAATCTGAGGTAAAAACAAAGCAAAAAGAGAAATGGTCCATTTCACTTGTTCACTTGAGAGAATATAATTCCATTAATCACATTTCTAAGCACAAAAATCTTTAATAAAAGTATATTGCATCAAAATCTCCCCTAGGCTTTTCTCTCCTTCTGTAATCTTTATTGAATTTTTTTTTTACTTAATTTTTTTTTAGATTCAAGTTAATAGCGAGGTCAAATCTTGCTCTTCTGAGAGACCAAGACCCGCCCATATCAACTGAATTTTTATCATTTTAACACTAATTATTTATCTATTTGGCCTTCAGAGGATTTTTTTTTAATATATCTCCTCTGGACGGGTTTTTGCCCGCTTCTTTTCAGCCTTATTTGCCTTTTTAACCTTCTTGTTATACTAAGATCATTGAGTCGGCACATCCCGAGCTCATCACTCAAGTGGCCAGGTTTTAAAGGGACCCCAACGGACTCTCACTCATTCTAACATTCAGATTTTGATACTCATAACTCACTTACCTGAGTTAGCGGAGTAAAGGCATTTTATTATTTTTATTTTTTTTATTTCAATTAGATACTTAGGAAAAAAAATTCCAAGAGAAAAATCTCATTTGCCCTTTTATTAGAGATTAAAGTGCTTTCAAAATTCTTAATGAAAAGATATAATCCTGTGAACTTAGAAATAAAACCACTTAACATTTTACTAAGAACCTCAAATCTAAATCCAACTCTAAATTCCATTATTAAAAAGCAAGTAAACTTGTTTCACTGAGATTTTATCTTATAACTTTGACCAAGTACTAAAGATTCATAGCAATTCAAGAGAGAGTTCAAAAATTATTCAAAAACAGAATTCATGATTTCATAATCCATCTGTCAGCAAAAGAATTATGGAGAATTTTAACAACTTCAATCCAATGCAACAACTATCACAAACACCCCTAATTCTTCTCAAAGTCTATTTTCTTCCCCCACACTTTTACAGACATTGTCCTCAATGTCTTATCATGAGAATTCTAAAGGGAAAAAATAGATTTATAGAAACAGAATTGAAACACTAAGAGAAGATAGAGAATGGTACCGCCCTGTCGTTTTGAAGAACAGCACGAACAAGCAAAAAGCCATTATAACAAAATCCCTGTTTCAAAATTCAAGAAACACAGCCAAGAGAAACAAGAACAAGAAAGAAGTTAAAAAGAAAGTAGAGCAAGAGTATGAGTTTAATACAGACAAAATTCTCTCTTGCACAAAACAAAACAAAAGCAGCAAAAAGGAAATCCAAGCTTGAATCTCAGAAAAATTAGATATCCCCTTTATCAGAATGTGGTGCAGTATCCTTCTTTGTAGATGTCATTGGAATATCTGTGCTCGCATCATCTGGAAGTGATCCCTGTTCGATAATCTCAATCCCTCCCCTTCTTCTTGATAATCATCAGCAATATTATCCGGATCAATATTTGTTTCAACACCTGTCGAAGATCCTCAGCAGGAATATCAGTAGTCCTATCTTGATCATCAGCTTCACTACTAGAACTACTAAGGCAATCAGGAAGTTTTATCTTCAATGTTTCACCAATTGCTTTTAAACTGCAACCAGGAACCGTTGCATCTTCAAAATCTTTCGCTGCTGGTGTTGAAGAGTCTGAATATCTGCACTTAAACTCTTGATTTCTAACCCTTGTGTATCCCCTGGTGTAGAAACAGGTGGAGTAGTATCTTTCGCTTTGCTAGAAGCTTTCCGAATACCCCAATGTTGAAAAACACGAGTTGTCATGTGAAAAGATGAAACAACTAAATCTGCAGGTTCCTCAGCAGGAAAAATATTCATATTCTTCAAAATCCGAGTAATATAAGCACCACAATAAACACCGAGAACTTTTACCTGAGCTTGATGACGAATAGCAAAGGCTAGTAGAATAGCCACACATTCTAAATCCATTAATCATACTCAACATTGCCAAAGTCTGGCTGAGTGACAACACTGGTACTATGGACTCGACCATTTAATGTATGAACCAAAAGCCAATGAAGAATGCGATGACTAATTTTATGAAAATGAGTACCTCGAGATTCAGAAGAATCATAAGGTGCTATAGAGGCAACTGACCTCCAGAACTCATTTTGAGTCAAATGGGTGGCCAAGTAGATGGTAGAGCTTGAAATTCGTCTGACTGAAGTTCTTCCTCAGAATAAAGTCCTGTATAGCCACAAAACTATGCATAGTCATATCATAATACTTTCCAAAAGCAGAAAAGGACACCTGATTACGCAAACCAAGTATTAGATGAGGAAATGTAATCTTAAAAGATGACAAGACTTCCAGAGTTACTCCTCTATATGTGTTTTCGTTAATTGAAAACAAATTTTCCCAAGCTGGATCTGCTAGTAACTGCTGAAAATCACTGGTTAAACCATATTTCCCGATGACATCCCAATCCAAGCAGGCATTTGGCTTGAAAGTCTTTTTATGAACCAAATCTCGAAACTGGTGTCGATGTTCTTCATTCAAACTCGGAGGTGGTCTAGATGAACCACTAGATCCAGCACCAGTAGATCTAGGGCGTTTCCTTGGAGCTAATGCCTTCTTTCCCATCTAAAATACATCCTGAAATGCTCACAATTATCAAGTGAAAAGATAGGCATTAATAACAAATTCACCATTTCAATTACACTAGCCCCAAAGGAACACAAAGGTAAAAGAAACTTTATAAGCACAAATGCAGATATCCAATTTTCAATCAGAAATGAACCAATCTTCACAAAGGATAATCAACAACTCATTGTCCAAACAATAATCAAATCCATTTATCTCAACAGAGACAATCAACCAAGTATTATCATAATAAAGTGTGCAAAGCAAAATCATCATCTGGACTAATCAGCAACCATGGTTCAACATTTCAAGTATAGAAATCATTAAACCAAAATTTTGACAGTTCCAAAACATTCCAGACAAACTACAATCACCAATAATGCCAATTAAACAATTGGATTCATTAAAATAGTTTGTTGACATTATAACTCAAATCCAAAAGTTGAAAGCAAACTTCGCTTGGCCCTTGCAACAGAATGTGGTATCAAAATTTTGAACAAAATCCAACCAAACAACTCATTCATTTGCAGCTCCTAACTTCCTTGAACAAACTAAATTGGGGCAAATACAAATTGATGTATCCAAATGATAGACAAAGAGTAAACAACATCAATGCAAGTTCAAAAACTCGAAATAATCCCCAAACACATCAAAAATCAGCAAGGAAATGAAAATACTCATAAACCTTAAAATTCTAATCAAGTGAATGAAGTTTTAGAAGCTTGAATCAAGAAAAGCAAGTTAGAAACATACCTGAAATGGATTCTTGGAATGAGTTCTATGGATGAATCATTGAAAGATTGAGTTCGTGAAAATGGATATTTAGAGAGAAAAGAAAAAAAAATAAACGTGAAAAGAAGGCAGCATTTGAAATGGAAAAAAGAACAATTCCTACGTAGACATGAAATGTAGCGCACGGAGAAACAGTACTGTTTGGATGGCCGTTTCACTCTCGATTCAAATTTGGAAATGAAATTCTGAGCGGAAACGGACCTGTTTCCTACACCGTTTCGCCGTCTGAGTAAGATTGGAGATGTAAATAACTTTGAAACACTACTGTTTGGCTGTGCGTTTCATGTCCTGGTCGCAATGTAATATCAAAGAAAATTCGAAACGGATCTGTTTCGCAAACCGTTTCACTCTCGGATCAAAGCGCATATGGTGTAAAACATTGAAACGGCTCTGTTTTAAGTCCTGTTTCACTTACTGTCTTGTATTTCAATTTTGCTGGGCTCAAACAAGTTTCCATACAGGGTGTTTAGGATCCTGTTTCAATTGATACAACATTCCAAACAGGGTGTTTATATCAGTGTTTCAACTTGAAATTTGTTGAAACAAACCCCCAAAAAGTGAAACATGATACCAAACAGAGTTGTTTGAAATTTTTATCAAAAAATTTTAACAATTTTCTCCTTTTTGACATGATCCATATGTTCCAAAATAGCTCCTCCTGCAAAATAAACTCATAAAAAATAAACTCAAACTCTAAACTTATCTAAACTAACAAAAAGCACAAAGAAAAGAAAGCAAAAGTTAGACTTGGGTTGCCTCCCAAGAAGTGCTTTTGTTTAACGTCGTTAGCTCGACTCAAAGATATGGCAAAAATTATCCAAAAACAATGAGTTTCAGATCCTCTTTTTCTTCAAAAATCTTTTGATCACCCAAATAGAGCTTTAACCTTTGACCATTAACTTTAAATGTACCTATATCTGGATGTTCAAGCTCTATTGTTCCATAAGGAAAAACTTGTCTTACTCGAAATGGTCCAGACCATCTAGATCGAAGCTTCCCAGGAAACAACTTCAATCTAGAATTAAAGAGTAGAACAAGATCACCTTCTTTGAAGTGCTTCTGATGTGAGATTCTCGCATCATGATATTGTTTCATTTTCTCCTTGTAAATGCATGAGTTGTCATATGCAATAAGTCTCCATTCATCCAACTCATTCAATTGCAACTTCCGTTTTGCACCTGCTTTCTCAAGATCTAACCTCATTGTTCTTAATGCCCAATAAGCTTTATGTTCAAGCTCAACTGGAAGGTGACAAGCTTTTCCATAAACCAAACGATATGGTGTAGTGTCTAAGGGAGTTTTATAAGCTGTTCGATATGCCCACAAAGCATCATCTAACTTTTCAGCCCAATCCCTTCTATGATGAGACACTGTCTTTTCCAAAATTCTTTTAAGCTCCCTATTTGAAACTTCCACTTGACCACTCGATTGTGGATGATATGGAGTAGCAAGTCGATGAGTGACTCCGTATCTCTTAAGCACTTTGTCAAGTTGACTATTACAAAAATGTGTTCCTCTGTCACTTATAAGTGCTTTAGGAGCTCCGAATCGAGAAAAGAGTTTCTTTAAAAATTTAACTACTACCCTTGCATCATTGGTTGGAAGAGCCTGAGCTTCAACCCATTTGGATACATAATCCACTGCAACAAGAATAATTTTTGACCAAAGGATGGGGGAAATGGTCCCATAAAATCAATACCCCAAACATCAAAAACTTCACACTCTAAAATATATTGCTGAGGCATTTCATTCCTTTTAGAAATATTACCAACCCGCTGACACCTGTCACATTGAGCTACAAATTTTTGAGCATCCTTGAACAATGAAGGCCAATAAAATCCGGATTCCAAAACCTTATGAGCAGTTCTATTGGCATTATGATCCAGTTGGTCCTGTATGACAATGAAATAAAATTTGCCATCCTTCATCATGGAAACACACCTTCTAATCACTTGATCTGCACAAATTCGGAAAAGATAAGGATCTTCCCAAAAATAATGCTTCAAATCAGCAAAGAATTTCTTCTTTTGATTCCGGTTCAGATCATCAGGTAAAATTCGTGCCACCAAATAATTCGCAATGTCAGCAAACCAAGGTATACTAGATTCCTTGATAGTAGAAATGACAAATAATTGTTCCTCTGGAAAATTGTCATTGATGTCAACATCATTCAAATCCTTCGCAGATGGATTCTCAAGTCTTGACAAATGATCCGCTGCCAAATTTTCAGCTCCTTTCTTATCTTTTATTTCAAGGTCAAACTCTTGAAGAAGCAAAATCCATCTAATAAGCCTTGGTTTTGCATCTTGCTTTGTCAACAAGAACTTCAAAGCGGAGTGGTCTGTATAGACAATAACCTTGGATAACAGAAGATAAGATCGGAATTTGTCAAAAGCAAAGACAACCGCCAACAACTCCTTTTCAGTTGTTGAATAATTTGCTTGAGTAGAAGTGAGAGTCTTGCTTGCATAATAAATAGGTCGAAAGTATTTATCTCTCCTCTGACCCAAAACAGCACCTAATGCGGAATCACTTGCATCACACATTATCTCAAATGGAAGATTCCAATCTGGTGTGACCATAATTGGAGCAGTAATAAGCTTATGTTTGAGAGTTTCAAAAGCTTTAAGACAATCTTGATTGAACTCAAAAGGTGTATCTTTCTCCAGAAGTTTTGTCATAGGCCTTGCAATTTTAGAAAAATCTGAATAAATCGACGATAAAAACCCGCATGACCTAAAAAACTTCTGATTGCCTTGACTGAAGTAGGTGGTGGAAGTTTGGAAATCACTTCTACTTTCGCATCATCAACTTCAATGCCTTTCTTTGAAATTTTATGACCAAGGACAATACCTTCTTGAGTCATAAAGTGACATTTTTCCCAATTTAAAACCAGATTAGTGTCCTCACAACGCTGCAACACTAATTCCAAATTATGAAGACAAGTATCAAAAGTATTTCCAAAAACGGAAAAATCATCCATATAAACTTCCATACTCTCTCCAACCATGTCTTCAAAAATAGCCATCATACATCTTTGAAAAGTGGCTGGGGCATTGCACAAACCAAAAGGCATACGACGATAAGCAAAAGTGCCAAATGGACATGTAAACGTCGTTTTCTCTTGATCTTCCGGTGCAATTGGAATCTGAAAATACCCAGACATCCCATCCAAGAAACAATAGAAAGCATGCCCTGCCAACCTTTCAAGCATTTGATCAATAAATGGAAGAGGAAAATGATCCTTCCTTGTTGCATCATTCAATTTGCGGTAGTCTATACATACTCTCCAGCCCGTGACTGTCCTCATTGGAATAAGCTCATTTTTTTCATTTGGTACAACAGTCATACCACCTTTCTTTGGTACAACTTGCACAGGGCTCACCCATTCACTATCAGAAATTGGGTAAATCATACCCGCATCCAAGAGCTTAATAATCTCTTTCTTGACTACATCCCTCATGTTTGGATTTAATCTTCGTTGTGACTGAACTACGGGTTTAAAACAATCCTCCATGAGAATTTTATGAGTACAAAAAGAAGGACTGATTCCTTTAATATCCGCAATTTTCCAAGCAATAGCCTTCTTATGTTGACCAAGAACCAAAAGAAGTTTATCTTTCTGTTCTTCACTAAGATTAGAAGATATTATCACTGGAAGTTTAGAATCTTTTTCTAGAAAAGCATATTGAAGATAATCAGGAAGTTGTTTCAATTCTAACTCCGGTGGATCTTCTATTGAAGGCTTAGAAAGTTGAAGAACAGAATTATCTTTTCATAAACCCCTTCTTTTAAACTCCGAATGATTATCAAACTTTTGAACAAATGATTGTAATTCAAAATTAGTCTCTTGTTTCCCATTCATCAAACAAAGAGCTAATAAATCATTACACAACAATTCAGGAATTGCATCAACCACAGCCAATCAAGATAATCAATAGCAAAACAAGTATCATCTTGATGCAAACCTTGTTTTAAAAACTTCAGACATTTTCACAACCACTTCTTCATTCCAACTCTAAGCACCAATTTCATCTCAACATCAGGCAGTAGCTAAGAAAGGAGCTAAGAAAGGTCTACCCAAAATAAGAGGAATGTCAACATTTGCTTCTATATCAAGGATAACAAAATCAACAGGAAAGATAAAATCTTGTACCTTTACAAGGACATCCTCCACAACTCCTCTAGGAATTTTCACCGACCGATCAGCCAATTGTAGACTCATTCTTGTTGGCTTGGGTTCTCCTAAACCCAATTTCTTGTACATTTGATATGGCATCAAATTGATACTAGCTCCCAAATCAGCTAGTGCTTTCTCTTCAGCCAAATTCCCAATCAAACAAGGAATTATGAAACTTCCAGGATCTTTGAGCTTTTTGGGAAGCTTATTTTGAATCACCGCTGAACATTCTCCTCCCAAAGTAACAGTGGATATCTCTTCAAGTTTCCGCTTGTTTGTTAGAAGCTCCTTTAAAAATTTTGCATATCTAGGCATTTGAGAAAGAGCATCAACCAAAGGAAGGTTGATATGGAGCTGTTTAAAAATCTCCAAAAATTTTCCATAATGCTCATCAACTAAATTTTTCTTGAGCCTTGAAGGATATGGAATTGGAGGTTTATATTCTGGAATTGAAATTGTCTTTGGTTTCTCTTCAACTGAAATTTCATTTTGTTTTTCTTCATTTTGCAACAAATCTGATTCAGAAGTTGATTTGTTCTCTTCATTGACTTTCTTTTCTTGAATTCCAGATTTTACTTCCTTTCCACTTCGAAGAGTAATAGCTTTCACATGTTCTCTTGGATTAATTTCAGTGTTACTTGGAAGAAAACCGGGTTGTCTCTCAGACAACATTTTTGCTAGCTGGCCCACTTGAGTTTCCAAATTATGAATTGAAGCTCCATGATTTCTCAAAGTGGTCTCTTGATTCTTTATGATCAAATCCAAAGATTTTTGCCTTTCATCAGAATCTTTAATGAACTTCATCATCATATTTTCCAGTTGAGAGCTAGAACCTTGAGCTTGTTGCTTTTGAAAACCAGGTGGAAAATTGGAATTCGGATTAGAATTAACCCGCTGCACATTATTGTTATTATTATTCCAAGAAAAATTTTGATTTTCGCCATCCCGGGTTATAGGTATTGCTGTATGGATTATTTTGAGCCCGGATGGGATTCCCCAAATAATCTACTTGCTCAACAAATGACTCCTCACCACTAGATGGTTCAACATAAGCAAGTTGTTGCTGTTGTGAAAGAGATAAACCATCAATTTTCTTTGAAAGAGACTCTACCTTGGACATAATGGTGGTAGCCATATCCACATTCAACATACCAGCTGGTTTCTTGTCCCGACTCCTAGTGTGTGACCATTCAATTGTTTGTGGCCATGTCTTCAAAAAGTTTCAAACTCTCTCAGGAGTCTTATGATTGAGAGTACCACCAGCTGCGGCATCAATCATTTGTCTTGTTTGATAGTTGAGTCCATTATAAAAAATTTGGACTTGCAACCATTCTGGAATACCATGATGTGGACATCGTCGCATAGATTCCTTGAATCTCTCCCATGTCTCATATAAAGTCTCCATATCCATTTGATGATATGATTGAATCTCAGCACGGAACTTAGCTGTCTTGGAAGGAGAGAAAAATTTATCCATAAACTTCTTAACAAGCTCCTGCCATGTAGTAATAGAATTCCGAGGTAATGAATTGAGCCATTGTTTTGCCTTCCCCCTCAAAGAAAATGGAAATAAACGAAGACGAACAGCATCATCACTCACTCCATTGAATTTGAAAGTATCACAAATTTCAAGAAAAGCTTGGATATGAGAGTTAGGATCTTCATCTTGAAGTCCATCAAATTGTGCATACTGCTGAACCATTTGAATAACGGCTGGTTTTAGCTCAAAATTATTCGCCTCAACCCGAGGACGAACAATACTAGAATTAGCTCCAATTAAAGTTGGTCTTGCAAAATCAGAATTTGTTCTTGGAGCAGCAAAATCAAAGTTATCTTGCTGGTACTCTTGGCCTCGATTTTCTGGTGGATCAGCCATATTAATTGATGAGAAACAATTTCCTTGAGTAGCTAAAGATGATCCAACTGATCCTTTATTCTTCTTCCGATATTTGAGAATGATCTTTTCCGGATCAGAATTAAATTCAACAAGTTGCGTCCCTTGACTCCGGGTCATACACTGCACAAAACAACAAAATAGGATAGATCACTCAATTAACACAACAAGAACTAAACTAGTAGATATAGAGCTTTCCTAATATTACTCCTAATCCCCGTTGGCAACGGCGCCAAAACTTTGATGGCGATTTTCCTTGCCAATCGTAGTTTAAATTTGTAAAATCCTTTCTTAAACTTCTACAAAAGACAATAGGCAGTGAACCTATCAACTCGTAGTATAGTGTTTAGATCGGAGTCGTCCACGAGGAAGGAATAAGTACTAGTAATCACTATATTTCTACTATTTAGCCAGATTAAAAGAGGTGATTGATTTAACACTAAATGCTAAAAAAAAAATACATCTAAAAATAAGAAGAAAATCACAAGCACTTAGAAATCAAGAAAGATTTAACAATCAATTATAACAAACGACCTAGATCTTGTTCTTCATTTAATCTCATCATGTATATCATAGAACACTAAAGATTATCCTGTTGAAATCTTATACCGTTGAGTTCCTTATACAAATCAATAATCCTCTCGGATGTATCAACTTATCTAATCTTAGATTGATTAATTAGGATCTCTCCTTAACTAATTACAATCTAAAATTGCATGAAGATCAAGAACTCATAAAAATAGAAAATTACGGAAGATTCTTGTAACCTATCTCTAGGATCACAATCAAATCTCTTCAAATTGCATAGATCTATTCATGAAAGTAATTTCTCAATTGACTTAAATGAAATCAAAATCAAACTTGTCTGAATATACAAATCTGAAGAAACGATGAAGAATCATGCAAATTGAATATAAGATCATCAACAAGAATTCATTAATTTCCAGATCTCAATACATGATGAAAATTAAATCTGAACAAGATCTAGATCTATGATCTACTCCTCCATCAACATGTAAGAATCAATTGAATTTCAATATGAGAAAAAGAAATCATGATTACAACCTGTAAAAGATTGAAATTCAATTCCAGAATTCAGATCTTCAATTTCAATGTAATCTTCACTTGAATCTTCGTTACTTGTGTTTTCCAAAAGAAGAAGTCTCTCAAAACAGAAGAAAAACGTATATGGTAAGTATAACAAACTTAACTAACTAACTTTTTCTCTCTCCAAAAAGATATATACTAAAAAGAAAACATCAAGACGGGGTTTGAAACGCCCTCCAAAACAGAGCTGTATAGGATGCTGTTTCACTCTCTGGATGTTGTTCTGGTTCGATACAGGGTTCAAAACAGTACTGTTTGGCACCCTGTTTCACTCTCTGATGTCTTCTCTGGGTTGATACATGCGTCCAAACACAGCTGTTTAGAAAGCTGTTTCAATTTCTGTTGGTTTCTTGATCCATACATGCTTTGATACCAAGCTGTTTTGAACTGAAAATCACCAAACTTGATTTTTTTCTTGTCAATTTCATTTGATTTCTTCATGATAAGTCTTTTATTTCCTGAAATGGACAATTTATTTAATTAAGACCCAAATATTGATGATTTTCATTCAAAATATTTCTTGAAAAATCCCAAATCATCCTAAAATTAAGGGTGTTAATGCATTTATCACCTTGGAAGATTATTTGAGCCTAAAGAAAGAAGTGGGTCAAGTTTCATGCGATTCGGGCAAGGATTGGAGAAGTAATAAGGGTATTTGGCCATGTTCTTTTACATGGCTAGATGCATTAGCCGTGTATTGGTCGTGGACCACTTGCTTGTGTGGTAAACAGGGCATACAGGATGATACATGAGATAATGTATCCCCTGTGTTTTTCTAGGAAACACTAAGCTTAAGGTCGGATAGGTACATGCATAGGTGCACGACCTCATGTATTGGCCCTACTTTTTCCAAAAATCTAAGTTTCTCCACCTTTTTAGGGTCAGAAGGTTACATAGCTTGATATACGAGCTCATGTATCAACCACGTTCTTCTAGATTTTCATTGTTTCAAACTTAAATTTGGGTTTTTCAATGAAAGGAGTTTTTGCACAACTTTTGGGGTTTTAAAAGGGTAAATGATTGTGTTAAATCCTAAATTTTACCTATGGTATATTCCCTTTCTTTTTAAACATGTTTACTTAAGGGTTTAAAGTTTTAAAGCATCTATTTTGACAACAATTTCAATTTCTTCATGGTTTTTTTTTTTTTTTTTTTTTTGCAAAATTCCCATTATGCTCATACAAGACTTTATCATTTTACATTGCCAATATCACCTGTAGCAAAAGCCATGCTCATATGATCATTTTCTCCCAAATTTATGGCCATTTACTCACTGAAACACCTATTAGTCAATCAAAAGATAACTCTTATCAAAACCCAATCCTGAATCATGTTTATTCTCCATTTTACACCATTAAGACAGTCTTATCTTCCTTTTAATGAAATTTCTTAACATAGAATGCTAGTCTCAAGGTCTTACCTTACTTTAAAGTATAGTTGTTCACTCGTTTCAGTTGGAATGAAAATTCTAAACCCCAAAACCACTTTAACACCTAATTTCATGCTACTTATAACATGAACCAACATACCCAAGTAAGTTTTCATTCTTACATAGCTATAAAACACTAAAAAACACCTTAAAATCTCAAGCCCTTACCTTATTACGAATTTTTGGTGTGTTGAACAACTTCTGCTCTTCCTTTTAATTCTTCATTCCCTTCTTCGCCTCATGGAAAGCATGATTAAACCAATAATAAGTACTAACTTCAAATTAATCTTCTTTATTTTGTATCGAGGATGTCATTGGGTTTAGGGTTTTAATAATCTTACCTTAGACATGGAGAGAGGTGTCACACCCTAAAAACAGGCCTTAAGGAATAACCCAAAGTTATCATATCACGTGTGTGCCCATAATATAAGAACCGTCTTATAAGTTCAAATTTGCAAGGCTCTACCAGAATAATTACTGTGTAAACGTCTAATATGAAATTACATTTGTGATAAATAAAGGCAATCCAATTTCCTACAGTCCATCAGAACAGCAGAGAGTCGGTATCCTCTACTAAATAGTAAAATAGAATAAAACATCTACGTTTTATAAACTTGAAACTATAACATTACAAATCCAATCCATAATCTAAACTCTTTTACAAGAATTGAAAATTAAATAGACTATACTATCTATCTATTTCTCATATTGATCTCGTCTTCTATCTTTAAAGGTTCTTCTCCACATCGACCTACCTTAAAACCGATGCTTCAATGATTCCCGCACCAAAACTGTGGGGGTGTGAGCTCAACCATAGCTCAGTGGATAACAAAACCAAATCACACTACAAACAAATGTCAAATAAGTTTTTATTTAGCAAACATATGCAATGCACACTCAACCATATGATATGCACAATTTAGATAACCGGAATCCAAACCAATGGAGATTTACGGCAGCTCTAGGGGGTTGAACGACTAAATATAGGCCATTCATGCCTATGAGAACTGGGAACTAAGGAAGGGAGTGCACACTCAACTTGAGCCTTCAGTTCATATCTTTCTTAGCACAAAAATCATTTATTTTATTCCATAGATATAACCATCAACTACCCCTTGGACATAGCCAAGGAGGGAGGATTTTAGCTTGAAATATTTTTGATCGAAAATTAACTTCTTTAACTTCGCCTTAGACTTAGCTAAGGAGGGAGGATTTTCTTTGAAATTTATTTTAGTGAAACGTAGCCTCTATCTATTCCTTAGACAAGACTAGGGAGTGAGGACTTCCTTTTGAATTCATTTTGTGCATAGATCAAAACATTTACTATGTCAATCAACCCTCCACTTCCCTTAGAACCACAAAACCTTCCTAAATATTAAGTCCTAAAGCCGACTCCAACACGGGCGATGTCTTTCAGTGCCTGTTTAGTTCCCTTAAAGCCGACAACCCTACTAGTAGCCTCCATGCAGACCTACTGGTCCTAATCAAGCGCTACTATAGAATCGGAATATTAATACGTGACGTGAACCCCTACCAATACAAATGTGATGTGATGCAATGCATGACTGATTCATTTAAAAGTCAAATAAGAATTATGTCTTATTTGGTTAATGTCCATATCATTTTCAAACAATCAACATTATATAAATCACAATTAATGCCACACAATTGTTTTCACTTATAGTTTAGTGAGTTATCAACCAAAAGCGACCATCAAGTAGCAAACAAATTCTCGGATCCCATGCATAATCAATTAGATTGATACTATTTCCAATGCAACTAGATTAAAAGTACAATCAAGGTGAAGAGATTGTTGTTACTTACCTGGCATTCAAGCTAAATCTTAACTATTTCCTAGGAAGACCAAAGCACCATCCCCATCAATCATCCACGACATTATCATCAGCATCAAATCATCATCATCCTTCATATGAAATCCAAATAAATATAGAAAGTTGGCTAAAGGCTATTGAAGAGAATATATAACTAAAGCAAATATTTATTCAAGATCTCGGATTCATTTTAAGATCCTATTTGATCAGACACGAAGTAGGAACCCCGTCATGGCTACAGAGTTCACCCTGCCAAGATACGGATAGTTCTCCATTGTCTATCAAAGTATTTCTTTTCTCTTTGTTTATAGTCTTTTGTTACAAAAACACCACCAAATCATTCATATACATAATACTCATTTCATAACAATCTTATATTTGAAACAACACATCCTCTTATCACTTAAGGTTTAGTATATTACAATCACATTTAAATCATTTGCTCAAAGGATTCATGTTGATCTAACTTAATTATCTAATTTATTTTACCTTAGTGAAGCTCATTAGATCAACTAACTTAAGTTATTTTACTATTTCATTTCATTTCTAAGAATCATGTTAACTCAAGTCCATTAAGTAATTCATTTGATATGCATAGACCATATTAAGTCTCATTTAGTTACTAAATTAGATTAAGTCAAGTGAGACTTAGGTTTGTTAAATAAGTTCATTTTATGTCTAAGAAGTCTCAACTTGTTATATTAACTCCTTACTTTAATGGTCTTGAAGAAATCTTGAATTATTATGCTTAACTACAGATACATAACTAATGAAACAATTATAGCTCAAGCTTTGTTATTTCTAGAATTTCCTAAAACTTACAACATAGAAATTATAGGATTCTTCCTAAGCTTTTCATAGAATTTGACATCACTTTAATCCGAGTTTGGATGATGAAACTATGATAAAATTAAGTTAACTTGACAAAGGAAAGAAAAACAACAGAGCTTTAGATCCATACAGGCTGTGCCAAAGGTGGTGGTGATCACCACATCCATCACTACACCCCATATCAAGGAGCATGTGAAAATTGGTAAGGGGGCAGAGGCCACCATGCCCCTTGCCACACCTTGTGGTGGCCCAATAGCGGCCACAATAGCTGCCACGCCCCCTACCACAGCCCGTAGTCAAGGGTGTATCAGCCTAGAAATGTGTCCTTTGTTTTTCTTCTTCTTCTTCAAGTTATTTTTCTACATGTTTTATCCATCAACACCACTCCTAACACTTTATCAACTTAATAACACAACTTATAACACATCTATATCCATCATTACATCTTCTTTACTCAATTCATCTCATCAATCCTTTAATCTATTCATGTACACATATATACACTTAGCTCTTTAATGTATAAGTTTATACATCACTTGTTTACAAGTTTCTACTCAAGCTTTACTAATAACTAGCATTAAATCATCTAATAATAGCAATCACAACAAATAAAAACAAGAAACGACATCACACTTATATGTTGGATGAATCTCAACTATCTTTCCTTCATCACTACTACTCCTCTTTTGTTGAAGCTTCTTCCTACTTAGTCTCCTTCTTTTATCTTGTTTACTATCCTCATTTCTCTTTAATCTTCTTTAAAATTGAGACTTTGGGTTAGAAATTGAATTGAAGAAGAAGAGAAATGAAGGAGGAGAGAAGAAATGGAAAAAAAATGAAAAAGAAAAAGAAGGAAAGAAAAGAAGGTAATGGCAGCAAGAGGAGAGAGAGGGATTAAATAGGATAAAAATAAAGTTAATGACCGATATGTAGGATTAATAACCTTGATTTAAACTTGTCAGATCATTATCTTGAGCATTCAAAATAATTAGGAAAAGATTTTAGGATGTAAATAATTAAAAATCACTAACTTGACTAACAAACCAAGTTTAGAATTTAATTTTGTAAAACTTGATATTTACCTGAGTTTGGGCTTAGAAACTGATATTTTTAAATAAGTAGGTAATCTCAAAATTCATGAAAATTGAAAGTATAGAATTTAGATTTTAGAGACTACCTTTAAGTATTTTAAAAATCTAAATATCAAGCTCGAGAAAATCTTAGATCATTTGTAGATAAAGAGAAATGGATAGTCAAATTAAAATTGATTGATAAAATAGTGAAATTTGGCTTGATGGGAAAATAATCAAAGTAAGTAAACAAGTTGAAAGAAATAGAGTTCAAATTCGATAAACAAAAGGATTAAAGAAATTTGGTTAATAAAATGGATAATTGAAATAGATAAAAGATTGAAAAAGAGTATTTGAAATCTCAATGTCAATTAAGTCTATTTACTAATTGATTATATCAATCTATCCATTCATAACCTATACTTCAAATTACTTATTTTAATTAAATTATCTAAACTCAGTTATTAATTACACCCTAATCAACTTCAAGATTAATTATCCATTGATAGCTCATACTATATTAACTTTAGTTTTCGTGATTCGAAAGCTTTTGATCATTTTAAGATTTTATTCTTCCACTTACTTTTTCATTGTTTTTTTCCAATTAATCTAGATTGAAATTTGAAATTGTTTCCACTTTCATTGCAATTTTGAATTAACAAATAATTTATTATTTATTGGATTAATATCTTATATTTCTATATTCGTTATTTTAATCTGTTGAATACTTCTTGTTGTTTTTCTCCTTCTCACTATATTAATTTGGGGTTCTTTATAATATTTTTATTTTATAAGACATCTCAAAATTTAATTTTTGTAGATTTAGTACCATTCTTTTATAATTATTTATTTACCTTCATTCATTCCTTTAATTATCTGAAGTATTTTATTTTATAACTTTGGTATTATTATAACTAGCTTGAATGTCATTTTCGTTTATTTGTGTGTATATATATATGTATATTAATTTCGTCGTTGTTATTTTTTATAGAATTTTATCTTAAAACATAACAATTCAAAATTTTAAATGACCATTAAATTATTTAATTTTCAATATTTTTAAATCATAAGAAATTAGGAATGTCTTCCATGACTTTTCTTAAAACTTTTTTAATAATTTTACGTTATTTCCTCAACAATTATTATTTTTGAATGGTATGAATTTGGGTTATTAAGGAGGTTCCTAAAAGGGTAGGAGGTAGAAAAAGAAAAGAAACAATTATATGGGAAAGGGATAGGGCAGAATTAGGGTTTTAGACAAGAGGGAAAATGATCCCCTTCTAAGATTGTGTCATATGGCACGATCTCGAGTATCTAAATCTTTCATGTGTAAAAAACCTTAGTCAATTTTAAACAGTTTTAGTGTTTTAACTAATCATATGGGGTAATAATAGTTTAAATAATTCAAGTGGGTGTAATTTTATTATTTAAATCAACTTTTAAATTTAATTCATGTGAGTTCCTGATTAGGGGCAAAATCGTAATTTTTGCGAAAACAGAGCTCTTAGTTGCATTATTTTGATTTTTCTTATAAAACTTTTCATTCCAAAAAACCATTATTAAATTCTACTTTACCTTATTTCAATATTTGAATTGTTTTAGATTTTCAAAATTTTGGTTCTCTATTTTAGGCAAAGTTGGAAATTTTGAAAAATTTTTGTTGTTCAAATTCTTGTATAACTTCAATTGGCTTCCATTGACTTCATTTGATTTTAATCTCTTATTATTGGTGTCTGGATCATTTCACATCTATAACACTCATCACCCACATTCAAAGCAACTGTCAACATTACAAACCATCCTCATAACTCATAAATAGGAGAGAAGGTGATCTCTGCACCTCCATTACTTAAATAATAACATTCCCATCTAATTGCTCAAACCTCACTATTAAGTTATGAAAATCTATAATAGCATTATATTTTATCAAATAGTTAACCTCTAAGATAACGTCAAAATCTTAAAAAATCCAAAACTATCAAATTAGCTAGCATATTACTCCTTCATATTATTACATCTACATTTCCGCATATTTGTTTCAACATCTATCAACTTTTAAAAGTATACTAACAGAAAAACTTAAATCTAAAGTTTCAAGCATGATGCACATCCATAAACATTTCAAACATAAAAAATGCATCATGCATAAGATCAAGAAGCATACCTGCCATAGTATCCACATCATAGCCATCACGGAGCTGGAGGGTATACACATGCTATTGCCATCTACCTTTGTTCACTAATTTATAGACATCCCAATTAAATCACTTGAAAATTTTTCCCACTATGCTCCTTACTATTAACACCTTTGTGCCCCCTCTAGTGCACATTTGTTACTATGTCTTACCTTGCCACAAGAGAAACAAGCATTTTCTAACCACTTAACATCTTTCAAATCATAAGGACCATGGCATCTAAGATAATTCTACTCTAGTGTTTAGCCTACTGGTTTGTTTTGATGGCAATTGGTTTCTTCCCCTTGTCATGAATTAAAACATTTGTGGCTGGCCCCTACCTTAAGGTAATCTATGTCTTGCTTCAACTCTTCTGATCCTGTACCTGCTTCAACCCTTTCTCTACTAGCATGGCCTTATTGACTATAGAAGCATATTTGATAAAATCAAAAGTCCTTAAATGATGCAGAATCTTGACCACTAACCTAGTTACTGACCTACTGAGTTACTAACCTTGGCTTCCTCACTAGTCTTTTTTGTCTATTCAATTTTTTCTTACAATCCTCCACAGTCATCCTAAACTATTGGAGAGTATAGTAATCCTGTAACATTTGTTGCATCACACATTCACCGGAAATAATTTAACATAGAAAGCATAGTTGAATCGCTTCTAGTTGATCTCTCCATCCATAAGTCTCTTGGTGTTAATCCACTAGTCATTTATAGTCCCATTTAGAAGGAATGTAATGTAGTAAATTTTTTTTAACTCATGAATATCTAGGACCACAAAAGTCTTCTTAACTTCCTCACTACTTAGCTTCAAGTGATTTCCCTTGCTTTGGTTTAAGCTACTACACCAACTCAATAATCTTGTTAAGGTTGATGGTATTCCCATACCTAGCTCCATTGCCTCCATTATTCTCATAACTTTCCTGCCTCCAAGCCTCAGCATGGGCCTGAATTACCTAGATATTAGTCCTTGTCTACTATTGTTGCTACATCTCTACCCCCAGTAGAGAGTTGACATCCTGCATTAACTATGCATCATCAATTGGTATCTATTATGTAACTAGTTGTAACGGTTTTTGCTACTGTCCTCCAGAAGTCTTCTCTTTATTACCCATACTAGCATTAGATTCCATATTGTTTCCCATAGGAATTATAAGAAAAAGAAAGATAAAACAACATAAAAATATAAAGATGATAAGCCAATAATATGAAAGAGAAAATATATAATAAACATATGTAAAAGTTGTATTAACACATAAGCAACTCATGCAACTTATTTGGCTCCATATCTATCTATACTCATAATTTCTTATCTCCCTAAGAAGTCCATAGCTTAACTCTAAGTTTTGATGCCACTTAAGCTATAAAACCTTAAACATAGGGATATTTACAGCTCGCCACATGTTTACAATTAATCATAGACAGGTTGTCTTAGAACTTTTGAATACCTTAATACATAACATGTATAACTCCATATTATACTTTATAAGTATACTCCACAAAGAAGCATACTCACATAAAACCCACTCCTTAAATTAGGAATAGCAATAACATTATATGCATATAACACATACTATGTGGCTCATAAAGCCCACTAAACATATTGAGTGAATCACAGTCCATACCCATCTACTAGAACACCACTAAGCAATAGGGACTACGTAGGATATAATACAACTAGGAGTCTCCATCTTCAATATAAATTATAAAGAACCACATATCAGCAGGGTAGTTCTTGTAGTTATTGCTCTCCCTTTAATCAATTATGTTGTCATAGTCAGACAAATCAAAAGTAATGGAGGCATCACGTGTGCCTCAAAATGAGAAAGAGATGAGTCAAAACCCAATACAGTATATTAATATTCACATGCACATAAACAATCTAACACTAACTCACATTCAATTACATGACATACATGTTGCAAGCAGTCATACAGTTACTTAAGTAATTTAAACCAATGCCCTTAAAAAAGGGATAACTCAATGCCTCAATTCACACCTAGGTATGTGTGTGTATGTGTATACACATATGGTAAATTATAACAGAAGCTCATAATATTCGATGGTAAGTTTATATGAGGTCACAATTTTTCGAGTGGTTCATTTTAGGTTATAACGTTTAGAGAAGTAGATCAACTACGATCACCATTAACACGTGTCAAGAGGAGAAAAATTTAACTAAAACTCAAAACAATCCACCATGTTATGTTACATGTTAATGGTGACCTTAATTGACCCACTTTCCTAAATATAGTGATCTCAAATGAACCACTTAAAATGTTGTGACCTCAAATAAACTTATCCCAAAATGTGTGATCTTTCGGTGTAATTTTCCTTTTACATATATACTGAATATTAGGCATTCCCTAATAACAACAATGTTGAGACTAGTTAAACTTACCTACATTATTTCTATGTACAACTCCACTTAGAACAATGTCACACAAAGATCATTGACTTACTATGCTAATATCATAAGCACTTTCCATCTATGAATAATAGTCATGCACACACAAGAAGCATATTTAAAACCATGCATTAAACAAGTCCAATTTAGTGTCAACATTGCAAGCAATAAGTAGGGTATACGCATGCTTGAAACATAGACTCTTCTTAAAATTTGGAAACTTTTGAATCCGAGTTACCATGTAATTAAAGTATTCAAAACTGCCTATGTCACGCCCTTAAGGTACCCTAGTTGCATCTTACCATTATGTAACAAACTGATGCCCTTCATATCCTACAAGATCATAGTGAGGAATCATCTGAGAGAAACATAGTGTATCATCCAACTAGCCACACCATGGGATGTGACTTCAACAAGATTTTTTTTATTGCTTTGATAAAAAATGATGCATACATATAAGTTACATTATAGGTATATTACATGCTAAATTTTACATCACAATGTAATCTTATTTATTACAAACCAAGTTCTTAAAAAGAATAAGGACATAAGCTAAACCATCATCTACTACTACAATTATAACTTCAATCCCTTCTTGTTCATTATTAGCTTTAGGATCCACACCAATGTATAGCTCCATGAGGAAACTGGCTATAGATGGGGGACTACCTTGAAAAATCTATAAGAGTGTGAGTGAAACCATGACTCAGTGAAATAACATGGCCAGACCATACATCAAGCAATAACAAGCAAGGATAATTAGCAAGCACATGTAATGCGATAATCAACCATATGCACAAATACAAGTTTAGATTATCGGAATCCATACAAGGTAGAGATTTACACCCTCTCATCAAGGTTAGAATGAAAACATGATGAGTAATCTACTAAGCCCAGGAGAATTAGAGAACCAGGTAGAATGGGTATCATGCACTTTTACAAGTAAATTTTAAATATTTCACTTATATCCTTGGAACAAAAAAACTCCACTAAGTATTAACCTTTTCATGTTGATACCATGAGCAGTGTTCCTTCAGGTGTTAGTTTAGTTCTTGTAGAACCAAGCAGAATAAAGGTTATCTTGCATAGTATTGGGAAAGTTTCACCTAGAAAAACCAAGTGATACTAGAGAACCGAAATGCTAATATGTAGCAGGGTTACCACTCCTTAATGCATCAAATGCAAATCATGTAATGCATGATAGGTACATTATATGGTTAAATAACATTAAGACATATTTATAAGCGATCATACAACCTACATACAAGTTTCATCATGCTCCATACAATGATTATTATGCAAAGAAATTGTCACTTTTGATATTATACGTTTGGCAATCAACTAGACACCAAACAACATATAATATACCTGGACCCCACATACATAGCAGTTTCAATATATATTATCATATATATAACTATACTACAAGCACAAACAATATGATGGGGACAAAGTCACTTACTTATCTATCCTCACTTAATTGTCGTAGCGATTTATAGGAAAACTCAAACTCATCACTATACTTCACATAATATACTATTATGTCTTGTGTCATAACTCGAGTTTTTAATACGGTTATGCTTTTCTTTTATTCTTAGTCCGATTTGATAATATAATTGTTTGTTTCAAAGTTCATAAAGTCAATGTTTCTTATGTTAAGCTATAAAATTTGTATGGGCTTATCTTTGTTTACGATTCAACATTTAGCTAAAACTTATATTGAAATTTTATTTTCATTATGTTTCTCTTCATTTCAATTTAAATGTATATCTTTAATCAATAAGACCATACTACTTGAGATTTACATAGCTTACATTAATCTATAATTTGTAACCTTTAAATTTTATTAAGACCCAAAATCTATATCTTAACTTATGTACGTATTTTTTATGACTAGTTACATGATTCTAAGTTATATATTCATACTAATTTAACAAACATTAATTACAACCTTTAGTTTTCCCTAAGCATTTATCTTTTCATTAATTAAGAAAATTTTTGTACATTACGAGGTCTTGGTGATAAGATGTAGATCACTGGCATTATTTAGGTGGTGATGAAATAGGGCAGTTTATCACGGGTGTGATATGTATAAAATTTTACACAAAGGAGATAATAGCCCTTGTTACGGTCGTGATAAGTGTTTAGATTTAGATAAAAGGAGATCCTGTGGGTCATCATGACCGTGATTGATGTAAATTTTATAATTTGAGAAGATTACTTCCTGCATTACGACCCTGATGGGATTAATATAGACACAATGAAGAATATGGTTGAGATAATGGTCGTGGTTTGCATTGTTTTTAATTTCCAAAAAGATCACGGGGTGTAGCATGGCTGTAATGGGTGTTGAATATGAGATCCGGGAGGATCATGGGGTAGATCATAGCCGTGATTGGTATTATTTTCAATATCCAAGGAGATCACGGTCTTCATTAGTGTTCTTTCTTAAATTATGATCGTATTTTATTTCATGATACCATATCTATATTACTCCTATTTGAACAAAATATTTACGTATAAGTATTTTTCATAGTTCTACCTTTATGTTAGCCACAAAAATCATTATATTAACAAAGTTATGCTAGTTCCTAGGTTCCTTATATGTGTGTCTAGACTAGATTTGATCAAAATTACCATATTTCACAAGTATATATCTTCTCATTATTTTGTTAAAGTTATCAATTCATGTATTATCCATATTCTTAATTTGAATGTTGCATGATGAAATGCATAAACAAAGAGATAGGGTGTTTCTTTGTTCATTCTAAGATGATTCCAAGTTTATCATTATTCTAATGCATTCTATGAAGATGTTTAGAGATGAAAACATTACCTTAGCTTTGAGTAAAGTTGAAAGCAGTTCCTTCTTCTTTCTTTAAGAGTTTTCTAAGTAAGAGGTGATGTTGTTGTTCTAAAATTTAAGTCTAGGTGGATGGATGTGTTTTGAAGTTGTTGTTGGCTTAGGTGTAGAGAGAAAAAGAGAAGCTGGAGTTCTCGGTTCTTTTAAGTGAAATTAGGGGTATTTTATGGGTGTAAGCTGTATTGTTTGGTTATGATCTCTTCATAAAATATTTGAAGTAACTTACATAAATTGTGGTGAAAATGACTACTTCAAGAAGCAAATGGTGGTGGTTCCCTTAATTTGTGTGTTTGAGTAATGTATTTAGTCAAAACATGTTACTATCAAGCATTAAATGAGGGAATGTTCAAGAAATTTATGCTGGTAACTTAAGCTCTACTCCTCTACCGTGTGTCAACTGGAAATCTAAGGGATCTCATGCATAGAGTTCTAGATTAGATAGTTATAATGTATATAAGATGATTTTTTTTTTTATATCAGATAGATATAAACTAGTATATCAACATATTATTAATTAATTCAATACAATAATATTAAGAATTATTTCTAATATAGTGTTTTATATCTATGTAATTAAGTAATACTAGGGTTTTTTATCTACCTAATTAAGGTTTTGGGTCTTAATGGTATAAATTAAGATCTAACGCTATATAAGTTTAGAATATTCTTGTTTTCATGTTTTTGATACTACAATCTTGATTTAACCTTTATATTTGCAACTAATGCCCATTTTTAGATTTTGTCGGGTATATCTCAACCCTAGTGATTTATCCAAACTATTAATTACTAACGAATATACAGTAATTTGGAGTTTCAGTCTATACTTGAAATTTAAGGTCATATAATTTAGTGATATTCTAGTCTTGGTCATGTAATCTTATCTTTAGTATCTTTTACTATTTATGGAGCTATTTATTCTAATCATTGAGCAAACAAATTCTTATATACTTCATATAGTATAATTTATGGTGATAATTGGGTTATTATTGTGTCACAATCTTAAGTTAAGATAGGAAAAAATTCCTGGGATTACATCCTCCCTCCACCCACCACAAACCCCAACACCACACCCCACCACCCACCCCCTCACCCCCCCCCCCCCCCCCCCCCCCCCCCCCCCCCCCCCCCAAAAAAAAAAAAAAAAAAGAGAAAACGCTTTATCCTCAAAGCTTAAAGCATATTTTTTATTAGACAACTAGAGGTAATTCCTTTTTACTTCATCTTCTATCTCCCACATGACTTCTTTGATTTGTGGGTCCCATAGAACTCCAATGTACTTGATTTCTTTGTTTTGGAGAGTTTGTATCTTTAAATCTAGAATTTGTACTAGGTGTTGCTCATGGCTCATGTGTCAAGTTCTCTTTTAGTGAGATAGGTTTCAACTCAATGACTCTATTCGGATTAGCTATGTATTTCCACAAGACCAATTCGTGAAATACATCATGAATACCAGCAAGGTTTAGAGATAGCGCTAAATGATATGTTAAGTTCCTGATCCTATTTAGTATTTCAATAGGTTCGATACATCTTATACTTACTTTTCCTTGAAATCACCCTCAATGCAAACTTTTGATCAAGCTTTCCTTAAGATATACATGATCTCCCATATTAAATTCAAGTTCTCTTTCTTTTTATATCGACTCAATTTTTCTGTCGATCTTGAGCCTCTTTCAACTTTTATCAAATTATCGCTACCGTATCTATTGTCTATTGCACTAATTCAGGTCTAATGGCTATGCTTTCCAAGTTATTTCAAAATTGTGGTGGCCTGCACTTACGTTCATATAATGTATCCATATGGTGGCATTCCTATACTTGAAAGATAACTATTATCATAAGCAAACTATATCAATGACAAAATCCTATCCCAACTCTCTTTAAATTCCAAATTACTTGCTCGCAGTATATCTTCTAAGTTCTATTTTGTTCTTTCTGAGGTCTATTTTATCTAATTAATATTGATAACTAGTTAATAAAAAAAGAGAATAGATTTTCCATCCATTTCACTTGCATCATTATATCTTATTGAGATGCACGTACATATATTAATATAATTGAAAATGAAAAATAAAAGTTCCTTTTCAAATAGATGTTTATTAAAAAACAAATACCGATAAAAAAACTAATAATTTTACTCATAAACTGACTAAATAAATATGATACAGATAAGTTATATATGTAAATTAGAAACAGATAAAAATTTGACAATCCAAACAGACCCCTAAAGCATCTTTAATAAATGGGTATGGATCTTCATCTTTTTAGAACTTATATACTTTATTGTTGAGCTTCTAAAAAAAATTACTTTATTTTTTAAAATTATTTGTGGGTTCTATATTATTTAATTTATATTAATGTATGTTGAAAAGAAAATATTGAAATCATTTGCCAACAACATAAAAGCAACTCATAGGTGCTTTATTTGCTAAGTCTTAGATACACAAGAGAGAGAGAGAGAGGAGAGAGAGAGAGTTAGGTTTTAGTTAGAACACTAGGTTTTGCGAGAGACCTTCCTTTATTCATAATTATTGTCACATGGATGTCCTTAACCTATCTTTGTTTCAAGGATTTAAGGATACTATATGACATGGTATAACCCCCTAAATATATCCAAAGAAAGAGGCCACAATACTTACAAGACTTTGTTACTTCTTAAGTTGCTAGAAGGAAAATAACAATTTTGAAAAAAGTAGCATCTTACATTTCAGGACTTGTATTGCATAATATAGCCTAGCTTATAGCCACCTATTGTAACTAGCAACATAAATGAATATAAATCGTGAAATACCATAATAGAAGGGGGACAACTTTACCCCATAGGCAAAAATTAGTGTTAGGTGTTTATGGAAACTCAAATTCCATCCTTTACTTGCATCATAAGTAGCTCACAAACATTAATCAACATATCTAATTAAGATCTTTCTATTTCACATAAGTTCCATTTTGATATGTGGTTTTATCCTTATATTGATTGAAACCTTAATTGGTTGTGTATAGTAGAAAAGAAAAAGGGATTCAAGAGAAAAAGTACCAAGCAAAGTGATTTAAATTATTATCCCTATTTAGTTAAAGAAAGATTTCAATTTTGCATTGCAATATGGACTAGGGCTTTGTAGTAGGTGGGTTGGGCCTAACTTAAAAGGCTGAAAATTTGGTGCCTTCATTGCTTTTTCTGAAATAATGGAAGAAGGATCTTAGGGCATCACTTGGTCGCAAGAAGAATTGCAATCTCATGACAGTGAAATTCTTACTTTTAAATATGAAGCCACTCGATTACTTTTTGACATGTCACAAGGATTACAATTTGTTCAAATGCAAATGGAGAATAAGAACGCTAGAAGTAATAGTCTTAACATTAGTTCATCATCTTCTTATGAAGTTGCTAAATATTCTAAAGAGTCTTAATATTCATATAAAAGGAACATCAAACTTAAATTGCCTAAATTTTTTAGATCAAGTTTTCTTTCTTGGATTTTTAAAGCAATTCTATTTTTTAACTTTCATAATGTTCCTGCAAGTGAATGCATGAAATTGGCCTCTTTGATATGGAGGGCTATTAAAGATGCCTCATGGGTCGATTTAAGGGATTTTAAGAGGATTATCTAACGTATTGCCTTGAAGATTAGGTGGTTTTCCAAGAACGAGAGGAACATGTTATGACCTTAAAACATAAATAAAGAAAGAAGCCATAGTATTTTCAAGAGTTTGTTACTTCCTAAACTACTGGAGGGGAAATAAATATTTTAAAAAACATAGCTTGTTGCATTACAAAATTTGTATTGCATAGCTAGCTATAACCCAGCTTTTAGCCACTTATTGGAACAACCATTGTAAATTTTTATATATAGTGAAATAATATAATAGAAAGGGATCATCTTTACTCTAGAAGCAAATCTCTAAGTTAGGAGTCTCTAGATACTCAAATTCTAGCCTTTACCTACATTACAAGTAGCCAACAAACATAAACCCTAGAGTTAGTTGTTTGAAATTAACTCTACAAAACAATATAAATTAGACATTAATCAATAGATCTTATTCATATCTTCTTATTTCTTGTAGGTTCCATTTTGATCTATATTTAGATCTTATCCCCCAATCAATTGAAATTTAGATCATTGTGTCCTACAGAAAAGAAAAAGGAATTCTAGAGAACATAGAGAAAGCACTTGACAAAGTGGTTTAAATTATTATCCTTATTTATTCAAAGGAAGAATTTTTTTCTGTATTGTAATACGAACTAAGGCTTTGAAGTAAGTGGGTCAGGTCTTGCTTAAAAAGATAACACAACACAACATAATTAAATGCATATATACATTATTATATGAAAAATTAGGAAGTAAGTTCATTTAGATTTATTAGGTGTCTCTTGGACGTTTGTAACATTATGGAAGCAAACTTAATTCTTCAAAAGAGAAGATAATAAAAGCATGGTAGATTACTTTTGAATCTTTAGTTACTATGTGGGTTCATGTAGACATCATCATAAGTCAAAACTCGTCTAACCTTGGCCTAAACTTGACGGTCTTGGATCTAAATTTGTGGAAAAAAATAAATCATAAATATGACAAATTTTAAATTCAAAATAAAAGTTAGGCCTAAAAGTATTATAACCCTTAACCCCTTTTTCTTAAAAAAATAATTTATAATATGCATTTATTTATACATGAATAAATCTAACTTTAGTTGTAAATATAGCAATAAAGAGCTTCTACAATCCCATCGACGGGACCATCCAGCTAATCATCTAATCATTAAAATAACTATAGTAATTGGAATATTAACTATTTTAATGATTCAATCACGGTTAGGTATGGTGTAAGTAGTTAGATGGTGACAGGATCAGTCCCATCAAAATTAATGATGGGACTATAGAATTTTTCTATAGTAATGTAAGGTTACAAAATACTATGAAAGTTAAAAAGAAGATTACAAGAAAAAAAATAGTCTAATATTATTAAGAAAAGAGATTTTAGTTATAATAGAGGTTTTATATATTAACCAAAAATCAAACATACTTTTAAAGTATAGATATTAATGCATCATTATATGCTATGAAAATGTAAATTGTTGCTATTTCCATGAAAATAGTTTAAATTAAACATTGAATGTCATTTAATTATATATATATATATATATATATCTTTTTTCCTGCATTTTTCTTTTTATTTTTCCTTTCTAAGTCATACCACTTAATGGTTTTTAGTGGGTCCAAAACCTATCTAAGGCGGGTCGTAGTTTTGGATCTATTAGTGGTAAACTTAGTTAGGTTTTGGTTTGAACCTAACCATGGTGATGTTTAGGTGCATGGATATTTATAAAGGCTCAAGCTAATAGGCATAGTACCATCATTAAAAAGGAAAAAAAAAAAAAAAACCATTCGATCCATCATTTGAGTCTTAAGACTTGAAATAATCATAGATGTTAATACAATAAAAATTTAAAGGATTTGAGATTTAACCATCAGAACCATAAATTAATTCAAAGATATATATGCCAAAGAAAAATAGAAAAGGCAAAGAAAACTATAGCATTATGTGATTCATTCGAATAAATTGTTAACTAGTACACACAACATTGAGTACTCAAAAAATTGTAAAATTATTATCATAAGTATGAGTTACATATTTCTTATTTATTTAATCCTCTAATAATTTTAGAAAACACAAAAATCACTTCACCACCTATAATATTACCGATGACTACCACATGCAAATTCGTAATGACCCCTAAAAGTGGAGTTGAAGTACTATTACCACATACGGCAAGTTTTTTGACATCATCTAAGTTAAAAAAATAAACATATAAGGTTAATATTTTAACTTTGGAAGGAAAAGTAAAAAAGAAAAGGAAAAAGCACATTTGAGATACTAAAGCTGCTTTGGATGCTTTAATAATCTACATTTATAAAGCCTAACACATCTTAATTGGTATCATATCCTCTTACAATATCTATATATATGTGATAAATTAAATTAGTCACATTTTTAGTGTTATTTACATTTTAACCAACTCATAAGACTCCATAAGGGCCTGTTTAGTGATTAGCCCTATAATGAAAGAGTACTTTTTAAGTTTATATGTCGAAATCTCTTATAATTAAATTCTTTACATGGTTTACTTGCACAACAGATTCCACCACTCCATAACATGCTTCCATAATATGGATTTGCATTTGCCAGTATAGATAAATGGAGGCTATAATTCTATTTTTTATCGCATGATAACTAATTAATAGTTATAAGAAGTAAATTAAAATAGAGAGAGAGAGAGAGCTGAAGTGTGTGAAGTGAATATAAGAAAGGGAAAGAGGGAAAAAGGATTAGTCTTCTATACGACACCATATGCAATATCATTTTTCTACATAACAGATCCTTAATAGAGAATTTATCTAAAATAGGTAGATAAAAGGCTTACTCATCTTTTACTCAGAAAAGAGAAGGGGGTAAGCGATATATATATGGCTAAAGTGTGTGGAGTGAATGTAAGGGAAGAAAAGAGAAGGTGGTAAGGTATATAAAAGGTGGAAGAGGCAAGACTCGTCTCTTTTAAATTTTAGAAGGTGGAAAATTTTCTTTTATCATATATAATATAAAAAAAAAAAAAAAAAACCTCCATTATCAACTCAAGTCTCGCTTTGAGATAGTGTGTTTTATTCCCACGGAAAGGCTCAATAATGCAATTACCGACTGTTAACGGCCAAAATGTCCTATCTATTTTAGGAACCTGCGCTAAGAATATCAACCGTACGGTTTCACATGTGATAATTTATCATACGACCTAGCCACCCACACTTCAAGGGACATAAAGGACTAGATTTTCCATCCTGGCTGTACGATCAACAGTGTATTGTATGGTAAGTAGTTTATATAAAGCAACATCGCAAATGTCATTATTTACTTTCCGTTTGATTTGATGTTGATGTTGGAGTATATATAAATAAAGGGGAAAATTTACCATAGTTATTCTTATTTTATTTAATTGATTTGATATATATAAGTATTGAAATCATAAATAAATAAAAAGAGAGAAATAAATTCATATTCACAGAGATGAAGATGGAAGAGAGATAGATAGAGTAAAGTAATAGTTTTATTAAGTACAAGCAATAAACAATATTTTAAGAATAGAAATCTTAATAATAAGATAAGAAATAAGACAGATTTTATAGATTTAAGGAATATGTTAAGTTTGATTTATAACTTATTTTATTGTCATATGGTGGTTAGATATTAATTAATCAGGCAAAATAGAATAGTATAATCACGAAAGTTCACGAGTACTACCTAGATTATTATTATTGTTATTATTATTATTATTTGGTGAGCCTCATCCGCGTATTGGATCTACATGTTAATAATATTAAAAGCACCGGGGCTTGCCTGCCTGGGGCAGATGGAGGTCGGCTTGAACCACTGTTTTCCTTTCTCCAGCCTCATCACATTCCTCCTCAATTAATGGTAATTATTGTAAATGCATAATCTAACTTAAAATGATATAAAATTCTTTTTTATTTATTTTTTTTAACAAGTGTTCCACATATATATATATTTTCTATGAAACTACAAAAAGAATTTAGCATGAAATAAATCTCTCCAACACATCGCTGAATCCTTGTCAAAACAAATAATTTTATTATAGCCTCACATGATCTTACTAAGTATTGACACCATCTAGACATGTGCCCATGTAAATGTAGTGGTAGGTATGTCTAATAATAATAGAAAACGGAAATTAATTTAAATTGTTATTTTCTACTTTTAAGACTTCTTCTTCTTCCTTTTTTTTTTTTTTCCAAGCTAGGGTTAGACTAAAAAGACATTTATGTCAGATTTCATTTACAGAAATAGTTTGGATGAATGGATTTGAATAAAATGAATATAGGATATATTTGTTGTTAGAAATATTCTTATAAGGAATAAATGTAGATTATAAATATGTTATAGAATGAAAGAATAATTAACTGTACCTAATTAATATAAAGTTGGAATGAGATTGTGAACCTGCTTTTAAAATGTAGAATTGAATTCTTTTAAAGCTGAAATCACCAATTCTAATAAAAAAATCGCGATTCCAACTTTCTAAAAGTGGATCCAAATATTAAAAATGGATTGAAGTTTAGAGTCGCAATTCAATTTTGAACTAAGATGCAAAACATGATGCTACAGCATATACTATATCAATTGATATTTTACTTGGATTTGTTTACTTCATCATCTTTCTATTATTTTAATTTTATCTTTTTATTGTTTTCAAATAAATTATTTGTCAAAAATAGATACTAATAAAAAATAAACATATTTATTTATAAACTGAGCAAACACACCAAATACTATATTATGAAACACATATGATACAAAAATAATATGGAAACCAATAAAAAACAGAGCATCCAAACAAAACCCTCGTACATCAGTCTTCAGCCAGATAAACATTGTTTTCCAAATAAAGTTACAATGCAAACATCACAGTGGATCAGTGATGATGCTGCCTAAAGTCACTCTCTCTCTCTCTCTCTCTCGGATTATATAGTGTTTGGTGTCTGGAGTATATAGAGGACAAGTACTGTTTTGTTTGGTAGCGGTCCTAGGGGGGATTGAACTTGATGAGTGAGGGATCACATTCATCACAATAAAAAGGGCGATTGCCCAACCAAAACCAGTAAAAAGGAAAAAAAAAAAAAAAATCAAAGGAAGAGATCAAGCGCCAAACGGCAAGCAAGACACAACACAAAGTTTGCATAATGGAATCCAATCCCAACACTAGTAATGATAACGTTGATCATTCTCATCATTGCATGGAAATAACACCCATGGAATCCCACAAGGTTGTTCCACCACCTCCTAAGAGCACTTTACGGAAACTCGGGAACAGGCTTAAAGAAACCCTCTTTCCCGATGACCCTTTACGCCAATTCAAGGGACAGCCTCCTAAAAGGAAATGGATACTTGCTGCTCAGTACTTCTTCCCTATTCTCCAATGGGGTCCTGCTTACAGTTTCAGCCTTTTTAAATCCGACATCGTCGCTGGTCTCACCATTGCCAGCTTAGCCATTCCACAGGTGATGTGTGTTCTAAATTCTAATCAATATTATTCCCCAGTCCATCTTATATCTTTCTAATTAATTAATGGAATCTCGTCTTTTGCTGCTGTATTCAGGAATCAGCTATGCTAAGCTGGCTAGCCTACCACCCATAGTGGGTCTATGTAAGTAGATACTCCATCTTTTTTGTAATTTCTTCGTATACTGTTCGAAATAATTAATAATATTGCATGCTTTTTGGCTGTGAGTGTGATGATAACTTGATATTAAAATTGTGTGCAGATTCGAGCTTTGTCCCTCCTCTTGTGTATGCTGCTCTAGGAAGCTCCAGGGACTTAGCAGTAGGGCCTGTTTCGATTGCTTCTTTAATACTCGGATCCATGCTTACTCAAGAAGTATCTCCAGCAGAAAACTCCGTCTTGTTTCTTCAATTAGCCTTCTCTTCTACTTTCTTCGCCGGTGTATTTCAGGCTTCTTTAGGTTTCTTAAGGTGCTCATCGTCACCATCACTCAATAATTAAATTATTTAAATAATGCTACCCTATTACAGCAGTTAAGATTTTCATAACAAGCATAAAGCACCAGATAAAGATAACGAAAACATAAACATGTGCAAACGATCGATGTCCGGATCGGTTCATCGATAATAAACATGTTCAATGTTCTTCTTCTTCTTCTTTTTTTTTTTTTTTAAATTCCTTTTCCCATTACGAAAAATGACAAGTAGCTGAGACATTTCACTGTAGAGACATACCATCATTATTCTGATTGGATGAGTTGTCATATAAAAGTATCTAATTATTGAGGTTTATTCTCTTTGGTTATAATTATCATTTTTAATAATTTTTACTGTGCAGACTTGGTTTCATAATTGATTTTCTATCAAAAGCTACTCTTATTGGATTCATGGCTGGAGCGGCTATTATAGTGTCACTGCAGCAGCTTAAGAGCCTCCTGGGAATTGTACACTTCACCAAGGAAATGGCAATAGTTCCTGTTCTTAGCTCCGTGTTTCACCACACCAACGAGGTAATATCTCATTAAAATTGTCTATATAGACGTGGGCACCCGCAATCTTACCATGTTACAGCACCTTTTGAATAAATAAGGAAAATACGAAATATGGTACTTAAAATTTACATAAAAATACAATTAGCCAAACTTTGGAACAGTTTATTTAATATTATATCAAATTTTTAATAATTATTTTTATTATTTTACAAATATTATTTATTCAGTTTATTAGCATGGAAAAAGTAGACTATCGATGCAACACACTGTTTGAAGAAGTTATAAAAATTTAATGGTACGTTGCCTCAAGATAGCAAGTAGAATAAATAGTATTAAAAAATTAAAAAAAAAACCTATAAAAACTTTGATTGAATATTAAACTTATAACTTTAAAGTTTACATATAATTAAAAATTTTATGTATAGTTTAGGGTTTGCTTGGATTGTGTTATTTTCATTTGTATTTAATTGTATTTGTAATTTATTTATATCTTATCTATATTTGATCTATTTATAGGTAAAAATATTTATTTTTTATCTGTATCTATTTTTTGATAAATATTTATTTAAAAACAATAAAATTAAGATATTAAAACAACAAGAAAAATATTAAAGGAACGTACCTAAATACCAAAATTAACACTGGCACTAAATACTATGGCGGCACACCTAACTCTTCTAGAGCCAATCTAAAAGTTGTATGCTTTTAAAATCTACCTACCTTTCGCTTTTCCTTTTTACCCCCTCACTTTTTTTGATGTTATAAAATAATTTCTCATAATAAAAAATATTCAAGTTCTAACTTAATGTAATATTTAAATATAAATTGCAATACGTTAATATAAAATAATAACAAATTTTAATACAAAAACAAAATAAAAATAACAAAATACACAACAAATGTAAATTATAAATCCGACTCAAATTAGAGATGTATAATAGATCTGACAATCTATTAGTATGAAATTATCAATCAAATTATAAATTATAGGCAACTTAATTATATGGTTATTGTATCGGTAAAACTAATATATATATATATATATATGCATGTATGATTAATTTTCATATGATGCTATATGCTTTGGAAAATTTACATCTTCTCAAACTTGGAAGCTCTAATGCACGGTTATAAGTAACGTCTAATATCAATTTTGAAGCCTACTTGTCCATTCCTGTTCCAATTCTCTAGTCCCTAAGGTACTTGTTGGTGCACCGAAGTCATTCGCATGGATACATCCAATATATGTATATATAAAATAAATAATAAATAAATATCGCGAAAAATAATAAAAAATAATGCATTTTAAAGCTTCTGCAATCTGCATACATTTAATGGCCGAGTGGTTTTTGGATTTTACAACATATAAAGTAAATGCTTTACTGTCGGCCAGAAAAAGTAAATGCTTTAATGCGCCGGCTGTAGAGTGATAGACACTGTCCAAAGGTGGTTCTAGACTGACCTCTAACGAGACATGGCGAAATATTAGCCATATCTGTGTATGGATACCCTGGTATTATGCCAAAAGCTCGAAACCGTTCATCCCTGCCTATGGAAAAAAAATATATATATAATATATTATATATTTTTTCCGTTTTAAAGAGGAATGTCATCACAGATATTATTGGACAGACGGGTTAGCTGCAAAAGTAATGAGAATTTACTGTCTTCTCGATGTTATATTATTTTTATTCCAGTAAATAAATATTTGATAAGTATCTTAAATAAAATGATATACATATATATATATATATATATATGTATGTATGTTAAAGGTATATCAGGTAGGCATTTTCAAAGAAGGAAAATTGTCTAATTACTTACGCACGTCAAATTAAAAATTATGCAAATACAAATTATGTAATAGAATTACATGCTATACGAATACTTTGTGACTTAAATAGATAACAGTGACATATATTACAAAATTATAATCTATACATTTGCAATAATATTAATAATATGTACGTCCTTATAACACGAATAGTGTAATTTATATAGATAACAAACAATTGTAAAATACATACAAATTGATACATACATAGTTTATTATGTATGCTTCAATAGTTATTATACATATATTGGCCGGTAGACCATGGTTCATATTTACTATATATGTTTTGAGTAAATTTTTCAAATATCTACGGCATGTTTGATACACTAGAATGGAATAATGCTGAAATGGAATGAAAGGAATAAAAATTTCTTATCTATTCCATATTATAGAGAATTAATATTCCTTAAAATAGAATTTTTTTGAACCAAATCAATTAATAGATATTTCACGATAATAAAAACAAAATATCTATTCCATTCCTATCAATCAAACATACTACTAGAGTTGAAGAGTAGTTAAGCCACATCTTGGCCCTTAGCTTATTTTGGGCTTTGTACATATGAGAAAATATGCTTTAAAACTCTATTTTTATGTTCAACTCTTAAAAAAAAAATATAATAAATAAATACTTAAGATGTTAGGGAATAAAATAAATAAAATTAAAGGCAAAATGGTTGATGATATATGTGTAATTCTTCTTTCTTAAATCTTGGTGTAATAGCTTGTTTTCAAATATAAGGACTAAGCGTGTATATAAAGTAAACTTAGAGGTGTATGGCAATTTATCCTATAGTTTTCATATTTAATGTTTGCCATTATATCGTGTTTATCTATTAAGGCGGAAAGCCAAAAAAATTCTGGTTTATCTTCTGATGTATTGTTTTCGAATGTGGTTTACCTTACGCAGTGGTCATGGCAAACAATATTGATGGGCTTTTCGTTCCTTGTGTTCCTCCTCGTAGCACGACACGTCGTAAGTTATGTCTGTCCTTATATAAGTGTTTATATTCTGTTACTTTCTCCTTTTGCCACACGACATGCGATCCACCGACTTCCATTCCCTCTTGGTTGAAATTAAATCGTAGGAAGGGCCAGAATCTGGTCAGTCACCTTCTTGAATGCAAAGTTTTCTAATTAAGTGAGCAAGCGGTTCATGATCATGAGGTTTATCGATAGGACATGACACATGAGGAGCCTTTCTTCCTGTGTAGACGTGTGCATTCTTAAAAAAAACACCCAGGCAGTAGGGAAAACCAAAATTGAAGTCATAATCACTAGTACTTGAATTGAGTTAAGATGATACGGTATTAAGTTTAAACTCGATTTGAATAAAAAAATTAAAAATTCAAACTCGACTCGAATTGATACTCAACGAGCTCTAGTTTGATTAGATTAGACTTGATTATTCTTAAGGTTTTTAATTAAATTGATCTTCAATTATAATATATATGCAAATCATTAAATAAACAAAAAAAAAAAAGCTTTAAAAAGCAGAAAAACACAAAATTTATAGTTTTTCATAAAAAAAATATAAAAAGCTCGAATAGGCTCATAAGTTGTCCGAATCGAGTATTTTAAAATTCAATTCGAACTTGATAGCTACTCGAATAGTTCATACTCGAGTTCGATTTAATTATAGTCCAGTCGAATTCGAGATATTACTGAGTCAAACTCGAGTAGCTCCCAAGTATGCTCGAGCTCAACTCATTTATAGCCCTAACAATCAATTATTATCATGCAGGTTTTTCCACAATTCATTAACTATGTTTGAACCCAAGAAAGGAATTTAGAAAAAAAAAAAATAGATAAAGAAAATAAGATGAAATAAGAAAATATGAAAGAATTAGTTTGTACACTTCTCTTTTGCATTCTTACTATGTAGAAATAACTTGTGTGCGAGTGGAATATTTTGTCAACCTATTTTCTATTTGTTTTCTATACATGGAAAAGTCCTTTAATTCTTTTAAGTGTGCAGTAGTTTTAGAAATCATTTGACAAACTTCTTTTTCCACGATGTTATTATAATAATAGGATTTTTTGCAGTAGCAAATAATGGTGAGTAAGGGTGTGCACGGTACGGTTCGGTTCGGTTTTTATCCCGAACCGAACCGCACCATAATTAACGGTTCGGTTTTTTTTTTAAATTCGAACCTAACCATACGGTTCGGTTCGTAATTTTTTCGAACCGAAAAAAAACGGTTCGGTACGGTTCGGTTTGCGGTTCGAACCGTTTTTTCATAAAATAAAAAATATATTCTATCGAAAAAGTTCAATTACATATTTCTTATCACTAATGCAAATATAAACAATAATATTTAAAATTAATCATTTATCAAATAAACATGTAAAACTTATAGGAAGGAAAAGATTTCATCCATTATAAAATTATAACTATGACTAGTCTCATTTTTTGAATTATCTTGAACTATAATGATATACTAGACTTTATCTCAATAGAAGATATAAAACGCAATTCGTTGTATGCTTCTAACTAACATATTACCAATTATATAAATCAATAAGTAACTAAATAATAGAACTAGATTAATTAGTAAGACAAATGGAAAAGAAATATGCAAAAGTTAGAATACTAGAGGTTAAATTCTAAAATCTATCTTACTTATAGATAACATAACAATTAAAACATATTATAAAAAATCTAATTTTATTCTAATGAATAACACATATCTAGGTAAGAAAATTTTACAACAATTAATTTTTTTAAGTTAAAATACTAGAGTTTAAATTCTAAAATCTATCTTACTTATACATAACATAACAATTGAAACATATTATGAAAAATCTAATTTTATTCTAATGACTAACACATATCTAAGTAAAAAATTTTAAAAACAATTAATTTATTTTAAAAAATTAATTGTTTTTAAAATTTGTGACATAGATATGTACCATTAATAAAAAAATTAAGAGTAAAAATAATATATTTAATTTTTTTAATATATATAACGGTTCGGTTCGGTTCATGGTCCCGAACCGAACCGCGAACCGAACCGTTTCAAAAAAGAACCGAAATTTCGGTTCGGTTCGGTCCGGTCCGGTTCGGTTCACGGTTCGGTCGGTTTTTTTGCCCAGCCCTAATGGTGAGTACAAGTTGTGGGCGTCGCTAATTACTATTATAGAAAACATATTTGGGATATGGAAAAACTAACTTTTATATTTTGCATTGCTTATTTATTTATTTATTGATTATTAAATTGAATAAGCGCCTTTATTTGTAGAAAAAATCACTATGGTATTTCAATTCAACTAAAGATGCCAAGAAAAGTTTATATATATATACATACATATAAACATATATGTGCATTCATAATTATTTTGAAAACTAGTTATAAATATAAAAATTTTATTAGTATTTATGTGTTCCATGTGCATCTACTACTACCAAATGATTCTTTTCTCCTTGACTAAAGATTAATCATGTCTTTTATCTTCCATAATCATTATGATAAAATCCATAATACCATTTTAGTTGCTATTTTGGGAGTTTTTTTCAAATTAGAATTGCAATTCAATAATCCAAATAATTACTGCTCATTTTACTTTTTCTGATAACAATTCTATTACATTTTATTCGTTATAAAAAAAAACTATTATAGTGAAGCAATTCCATTAAACATTTTTATTATTAAAAATATTGAATACTTATTCATTACCTCAATGATAAAGTTTATTTAAATCTTATTTATTCAGCAAAGGCTTATACTTTTAAAAACTTCTTCATTTGATCCTATATAATCATTTATGGAGGGCTTGTAAAAAAAATATCATAGATAAGATCGCTTAAAAGCAAAAAAAAAATTATTAAAGATGATATTTCATGGTGTTTGCGATTTTAGAAAAGTGGCAGTTAATAGGAAAACTACATGTATGTTCCCATAATTTTTTTTTTTAGTGATTTTTACAATGGAAAGGTCCCTTAAGTTTGTTGAGATAAAGTGGAGAGTACTTGAAAAAACGAATTTCTTATTATATACGCTCTTAGAAATTAAGAGCATGAAGACACTAAAAACATCCTAGATGCTTGGAGGATTAACTTTAGTCTGAGATAGTAATAAACCTAAGTCCTAGATGCCTGTCTCTCTCGACGTTATTAGGTTCATATGTGAATTTTGGTTGGAAACGGTACTGATAGTAAAAATTGTATTCTGCCAATAGAGTTTGAAAGCATTCTGGGAATTGATCTACCAAAAGAGTGGAGGCAACGACCTACATATACTAATAACTACCAAAGCAAAACGTTAATGCCAAATGTATTGATGCAATTCTCATTTTTCAAGGACAAGGCTTCTTTTCGTCCTTATTTGGTTTTCAGTTAATGATGTTTTGATGCAGAGCATGAGAAAACCAAGGCTGTTCTGGGTGTCAGTTGGAGCACCTCTTGTTTCTATAATCATATCTACACTCCTAGTCTTCGCTTTCAAGGCTCAGCATCACGGCATCAGTGTAGTAAGCCCCTCCTCCTGCCTCATCATTACATTTACACTTCATGTTTCGTCGTTGCTAAAGTATGGCGCTCGTGTATATTTCGGCTTTTTTGTAGATCGGGAAATTGCAAGCAGGCCTGAACCCTCCTTCATTGGACATGTTACACTTGCATGGGTCACACCTGGGACTTGTAATGAAAACTGGACTTATAACTGGCGTCATTTCGCTCACTGTAAGTTTATCTATGGATTCTGTGAGTGCTCTTTTTGGAACCAAATGGTCATCTGACGATGGCTTTAATGGCGTTATCGACTAAATTTGGTGGAAACAGGAAGGCATTGCCGTAGGAAGAACCTTTGCTGCTCTCAAAAATTACAAGGTGGATGGAAATAAGGAGATGATTGCAATTGGGTTGATGAATATTGTTGGCTCCTCCACATCGTGCTATGTTACAACAGGTTGCACAGGCTCTAACCCCTTAGTGATTGCTATTGGCTAGCAAGCTAAGTTAGCTTCTAATACTTTTGCAACATAATCCAGGTGCCTTCTCTCGGTCTGCTGTTAATCACAATGCCGGTGCAAAGACCGCGGTGTCTAACATAGTAATGTCTGTGACCGTTATGGTTACTCTTCTCTTCCTCATGCCACTATTTCAGTACACACCAAATGTGGTATTGGGAGCAATCATCGTCACAGCAGTGGTCGGTCTAATTGATATCCCCGCTGCTTATGCAATTTGGAAGATTGATAAATTCGATTTTTTCATCATGATATGTGCTTTCTTGGGGGTGCTTTTTATCTCAGTTCAAGATGGTCTTGCAATTGCTGTAAGTTGCATGCTTCCTTCCAACATCTTGTCTTGTTTATCATTATTACATGTTGTAGTCTCAACTTAACTTAGAGTGCAAGTCAGATGCATTTTTTGTCATTCCTAATTTTCCCTCTGTTTTAATAATGGGTGCTATTCTTAGAATCATGTACACTGGACAAGATTTAGAGTATTGTAATTAATTTAAATTTCCTTGTCCTGCAGTGTATAACATTCACGATTATTTTGCAGGTTGGGATATCCCTATTCAAGATCCTACTCCAGATTACACGACCAAAGACGGTCATGTTAGGAAATATTCCTGGAACTGATATCTATCGCAATCTTCACCAGTACAAGGAGGCAATGGAAGTCCATGGCTTCCTCATATTAAGCATTGAAGCTCCAATAAATTTTGCTAATACCACATACCTTAATGAAAGGTAGTTCAAGTGCCAAGTTAATTAACAGATTCAAGATGCCATGATCAATGACAACTTTCTATAGAAATAATCAGTCATTATTTGTGTCTAATGTTTCCTATCCTTTTCATTTAGGATTTCAAGATGGGTAGAGGATTATGAATCAGAAGATGCGAATAAGAACTCATGCCTTCGATTTGTAATTCTAGAATTGTCCGGTATGTCTACACGTAGTATCAAATTATTTAGGTAGCCAAGAAAATAAGGATGACCATTGCTAAAGTTTATATTACTAAGTAGAAGGGATGGAGGAACTATGATTACTGAGTTTTAGAGCTTTTAGGCATCTCAGTTTCCATGCTTAAGCTATCAAATCCAGATTTTGGTAGTTCCTCCATGGTATACAACATTTTTCAGAAAGTTTGGTTCATAAAGAACTTCCACTAGTTTTTCAATTTGTAGTTTGACAGAAAGTTCATTTGAATTCAGCTGTGAGCTCGATAGACACAAATGGTATCTCCTTGTTGAAGGATGTGCGAAAAGCCATGGAGAGAAAGAACATCGAGGCAAGTACAATGAAAGTTTTTCTAATAATGTTCTAGCTCTACATGTTGTTTGATTTGCGGGAATTTTGATGATACATTAGCCCCGTGTTACAGCTCGTGTTGGTGAATCCGCTGGGAGAGGTGATGGAGAAACTTCAAAGAGCAGATGATGCTCATGACCTGTTGACACCAGAGACCCTTTACTTGACAGTGGGAGAGGCAGTAGCTTCACTTGCATCTTCCATCAAGGGTCAATCATCAAGCCATGTATAAAGAATGTGGAGCTATACGCTAGACACTCTCCTATGCTTGTAATCCTTGTTTGAGGAAAAAGATCAAAGAAATTTCAGTGTATACGTAGAATTCGCATCATTTTCAGCCCCTCTTAATTTTTAGCATATGAGTTATAGCCTTTGCTCAATAGAGATAATAGCTTTTGCCTTTTTGTGCAGATCTATTTGTTTCATCATATTTTGATTATTTTAGCATCATATTTTGTCATTATTAAATAGATATTTATTAAGAAATAGATAGTTTTACTCATAAATAGACTAAATAGATACGATATAAATATGATACAGATAAATTATATGCATATTAGGTAAAACCAATAGATTGTAAAGAGAGAAAGTGTCGATTATTGTTTTCTCGTGGGAATGTGGCCTTGAATATAAAACAAGATAATTTAGTACAATTTTGAAACATATTTAAGATATGATGCTTCTTAAATTTCGATATTGACGATGAGAACTGAATTCGAGTGACTTAGTTGAATCACAAAAGTAAAGTAGACTAACAAGACAAGCCATGCTTCGTTGAGTATAGTTTCAAGCATCAACGAGTGAGGCACGATTAAGTATTCGTCTTCTTTGATGCCATAAGTTAAACAGATTTCGAAATACTTAAGCCCCAAGTCCTAAATCCTAAGTGATGCCAACAAATGATGCTTTGTTTTCATATCTCTTAAATGTGGTTTTTAATTCTATTGTAGCTTTGCTCGTAATATAGAACTAGTACTGCTAAGTGAAGCTCATTTTATCCTTTTCCTTTTAACTATCTAGAAAGATACGCTTAGGTAGGATGACTACTATCATGACAGCAACTAAATTTAGGCTAACTTGTCTTATTATTGGCTATTGAACACCCACTAGAAAACCAACAAATGGTTTATAATTTTCTTTGTATTTAGAATCTTGTTCTTCCAAGGTTCAAGAATTTAATAGAAGAAAAGGGTTGTTCTCTAAGCTTAATGTTGAATGCTCCTTCTTTCTGTCAAGTCTATAACTGATTAGAAAGGTTAGATTCACTTATCTTTGCTTCTTAAGTGGGGTATCGTACAAATACTTGTTTGGTTGTTTCAAAGCCTCTTCGTTATCCTGGCGAAAACCAACACATGCTGATTAGCCAAAACATCCATGTATCTGCAGGGTTATGGTTGATGAACTAGGTTACTGAAGAGTGAACTGGGATGATTATTATGGTAAGTCGCCACTGGTGACTTGAGATTAAGTTTTGACCGAATAAAACAGTCACTTTTAAAAGTGCTATATTTTGACAATAAGAATAAGTTGAAACGAAAATACCGTAACATGTAAAAAGTTGGCACTCACAAAATGTATCCAATTTGGACGAAAATATCATATTTGCACAGAAATACCAAAACATATAAAAAGTTGGTACTCGCTTAAAATATCAAATTTGTATGAGAATATCATATATGCATTAAAATACCAAAACATATAAAAAGTTGGTACTCGTTTAAGGTACCACATTTGTTAAAAAGAAAAAGAAATTATAATTTGTAAAAAGTTGGTACTCACTCAAAGTATCAAATTTATAAAAAAATACCAGATCGTAGAAAAAGTTAATGCTCACTTAAAGTATCAAATCTGAACCAAAATACTATATTTGCATTAAAATACAAAAACTTGAAAAGAGTTGTTACTCACTCAAAATATCATATTTAGATGAAAGTATTAGATTTTGATAGTAATACCAAATTCTATAAAAAGTTGGTACTCGCTCAAAATATTAAATTTGAACAAAAATACCAAAATGCTAGAGTACCACTTTATTTAAAGTCATCTTTTGCCGACCGCCACCAATAAGGATTCGAGTTAACTGGGTGAGGTTTCATTCACATTTGACGTGCTTTATATGCAAGAAACCAGAATTCAAAGCACAATGATATAGATACTAGCTAGCGATAATCAAATCTAAAACTTATATTCCTTTTTCCTTTTTGGAATAAAGGCACAAAAAATGTCTGTATATCTGACTATTGGAAATTTACAGTTCATTTACTTGGATATAAGGAATTGACAAGGATTAGAAAAGTTACGTCTTATAGTACTGTTACTAAACTGGAAATATTATGTCGGAAGCGTTTATTTTGTTTAAAATTCTAATATTGGAAATATTTATTTTAATGTTTACTTCAACTTATAAATCAAGACATTTAATTTGAAAAATAACTAAAAATACCATTATACTCCTATTTTGGTATTTTAAATTTTTTTCAAAGTTACTTAAAATATTATATATATATAATATATATATATAAACCCATAAATACATGTTATAAAAACTTGTTGACGCAGCGGAATAAAAGGGAACTATCGCAAGACGTTGATTCGCGCACGAATACCCGACTTGTGATCTTCAAATACCTATTGATTCTGAGAATACCTAGATATTTGGCATCAAAAGTCGAAATCTACACAAGATAACGAGTTTTGGGATAAAAAGAGAACATTCTCAAAGAAAATTCATTCAAAATAACATATTATGTCCCTTTTGTAACCCTATAATATATAATATGCTATTTTTACTAAAAAAAGGAAACCTATCTAAATAATACCTAGGGCAAAAACAAATGAACGGTGGAGATTAATGCCACAGATAACATATAAAAAAGATTATCCAATGAAAAGATAAGATATAAAGAAAAGTTACTAAAAATAGTAAAAACACGGTTTTGACGGCCTAAACGAAGGAATTTGACCGAAAACCGGCTTGGGTCACGAGCAAAGCTGGTGAGTTCTGTTCGTTAGATCGTTTCCCTTCAGAATATGGTCTCGCTCGGTAAAAATCCAAAACTCCCCAAAATTAAGAAACTGCCATTATCAAATCCTGTGCCATTTCTCCAAATAATTATTTGCTATCTTGTCCACTGCATCACTTGTTAATCATGTAATAAATTATATATATGTATAAAAAATATATATATAACATATTGATCATATATACGTTAATATAATCATATGATCTGTTTATCACATAAACAACATATATAATACATAAATTATGTATGTATTTATATTTTTTAGACATTTGTTATACATGTTATATGATATATATATATATATATATAGCATATATATCATAGTGTAAATATATATTAATACAATATATGCTATATATAACATAATTCATATTGATATATATCATAAATACCTATAATACGTGTTATTTGATATATATATATATATATGTAGATTATGATATATATATAATATATATATATATATGTATGTATGACACATATTATACATAATTTATATTTGATAGGGAAAATGCCCCATTTAGTATGAAAAGATCACTTAGGTACTTGAACTTTTGAAGAGCCCAATTTCATACCTAATTAAATTTTTCGTGCGCACAATTACTATCCCACATAACATCACAATTCTTTTGCTTACGTGGACCATCAACCAATAATTGACTAACACGTATCCATTAATGGGAAAAAAAAAAGACTTAACCTAATTGCGTAAAGAGAGGAGTAGGGAGAGGAAGACGAGCATGAGAGAGAGAATAGTAGAGAGAGAGAAAGACGATGATTAGAGATAGAGAGCACCAAAGAGAGAAAGAGCAAATAGAGAGAAAAACAAACCCATACCCAAATAACCAAAACAACCAACACCAACATCTCCATCACAAAATCCAATGGCTCATATTATCCTGTCACCATCACCAGAACCACCATTAACCATGCTACTACCGATGCTAAAGTCTTCCTCTATCCTCAAGAGATCCACACTCAACAACAACAACAACTCTATGATCATTCTAATAAACAATGATGTTCCTCGAGCAATGTTGTGTGCCTCATGGGCCTTTACCAACTCTGCCACCACAACCACCATTTCGATCTTAATGCTTCCCAATTTCAAAATGCTCAGCTATGGAGGAATTGCTAACTTGATGAAGGATGCTAATGATATCATATTAAATCTTTTCTCAAAAGAGATACATATATGTATATGTTTCCATTTCTCAAACATAGTTTTTGGTCTCTGTTTGTTTCACAAAACATGGAAGGACAAAAGGGATTTGATGCTACTAAAGAGAGGAGCGACCTGGGTAAGGTCACCAATGTCATCTCCTCTTTAGGAGCAAAATCCAATTTCATTCTTACGCCATGACAAGAAGAAGGTTTAAAACCCAAGTTTTTAAATAACCCAGAATAAATATATTTCGCCAGAATAGCCTATAATAAATTTCAAGGGCTATTGGTCATAAGTTAGAGAGAGAAAACTTGGAGCCTTCTCCTATGGAGTTATTCTTCTTCCTTCTATCTCATTTCATTTTTTTGTTTTTGTTTTTTAATGTCACAAACACGTATCAATCTACCATTAGTTATATAATCTATATTAAATGTTAGCTATTATATATCAATATAATATATGTTTTACATCATATTTTATATATACTAGATGAGTGCTCACTAACTTACAAGAGTGAGATAAACAACGATAGTTGTGTATCCAATGACTTAGTGGTTCTCCGTTAGCAAATTGTTTAATGTGGATGAATGAGGATATTGTTATAGTAATACCCATGTTTGTTATGGCAGTTTGTGAGTGGTTTTTGCTTTACATTAATGTTATGGTGAAGATTTTGGTGATTTAATATCGGTGCATTCTTGTTTATAGTGAAGGTTTGTGTAGATGAGTAATAAGTATTTATTAAAAATTTTCAGTGAGTCATGAGTGTGATGTGCATTGTAGTGGAGTAGTAGCGATTTATGTTAATTTGTTTTGTGAGAAGATATATGGAACCAATGGAAGTAGATTGATATAGCTAAACTTCAATAGTTATGGCATTCTAAGAGATTATTTAGATTGAAAATTTCAAGCAAATCAAATTATGGGAGGATATTTCTATCCAAAGCATAAGAAAGGAAGTATAATTGCAAAGGGGATTGTTGGCTATACAATGTTATGGTGGCAAAACTTGATGATACAATAAGTCATGGATTGATGTAGGGAAAATGTTTCATGAGACTCCATGATAGGAAGAAGGTTTGTACCCTTACACTATCAAAATGATGAATATAATTAATTGTTAACATTGAGGTAGGAAAGGATGAATGAGTGCTTTATAACGGATGCTTCAAAATAGAGTTCTCTTGAGGCAATATAAGCTATATAAGCTTTATATGCACATCTTTATTATGTTTGCAAAGGTTTGAATTGTGACATTGCTAAAAGCACGGATTCTCTCAGACCCTTGACTTTTGAAGAAGATATTTAGGAACTACTAAAGGTCGAAGCATCTATTCACTCACTAAATTTATCTAATTCATATATAGTGGAACATTTGTCACGACTTGCAATCCTAGGCTCTATCGCAGTGGAGGGGGTGCCCCTAAGCTCTCAGGCCACCCTGGGCAGAGATCGTGATGCCAGGTGCATTGGCCCTCCCAATGCACCCTTAGGCACAATTAGGACACCAGAAGCAATGTATAACGACTCAAAACTCTACCTATTAAGGTATTGTTCGCTTTGGCCACACACCGCACGATTTTGTCCTTTTGGTGCCAACCTTCTAAGGGGGTTACCCATTTTGGGATTGCTCTGCTAGAGCGTGCTTAACTTTAGAGATCTGACAAACTCCAAGCTATTACACCAAAAAGGCACCTCTGTGATTAGAGTTCCACCATCTATATTTAAGGAGTATTACATACTCCCCCACTTATAGAACTAATGTCCTCATCAGTTTCGTTACACAGGTCCAAAACCACACTAGGCAAGGAAGATACTCCTCCACTTCCAGCTGGTGAACTGCTCTAATACCATTTGTCATGACCTGCCACCCCAGGCTCTACCACAGCAGAAGGGGTGCCCCTAGGCTCTTAGGCTACCCTAGGTAGGGATCATGATGCCAGGTACAATGCCCCTCCTAGCACAGCCTCAAATACAACCAGGACACCAGAGGCACTATGTAACGACTTGAAACTCTACCCGCTGAGGTATTATCCGCTTTAGCCACATGTAGCACGGTTTTTTCCTTTTGGTGCCAGTGCTTCCTATGGGGTCACCCATCTTGGAATTGCTCTATCCAGAGCATGCTTAATTTTAGAGTTCTAACAAACTCCAAGCCATTACACCGAAAAGGCGTATCTCTTATTAGAGTTCCACAATCTATGTTTGAGGAGTATTACAACATTGATGGCTTAGACAGAGGCACTTAATGCTGAAGAAGAATAACTTAAAGGCATAATATATGAGGAAGATTTTGTATAGAGTTATATAGAAGAGTTTCATAGGGTTGTAAAGGAAGATGTTGGCCTTATTGATGAGAAATTTAAAGTTGAAGGAGTAAACAAGATGGATATATAGGTGGTATGACTTATAGCACACAAGTTAATCCATATGCTACAAAATCAAAGGGGGACATAAATGATTTGCCAACAAATCATACTTGATCGAGTATCACTGCCATTGACACTAAAAGCTACCATATCCCCTAAATCATATTCATTAACTAGAATTCTACATAAAAAATTAATATTCATCTTAAAGAGTTATTATTTTACATATAAGACCTATTGTTCTCCTAAAGATTTTGCTTTTGTTGTCTTATCTAAAAATTTCAAGGCTTTTTCTAAATCTTAGATTTTAATTGAATTAAAGTCAAAGGTTATTTGTCAATTTTAATTCTAGCTTAAGTTAGTTTTGCTATATTTATTAGATCTTCAAATTTTTATATCAATCACCAAAATTAAACTTCGATCTTAGAAACTAATTGAAGCTTCTCAAGATTAAATTTCTTTTATTTAAAAATTTTAATTCAACTTTCAAAATTCTCATTATTAATTGTTGATGTAGGAGCTCAAGACTTATTTGTAGCACAGCTCTAAAGTGTTTTTCTCCTCCATATTTATTTTCTTGCTAAAATGAAATGTGGGACTCATACACTTAATTTATGGTTTTTAAGATAGGATTGATGTAGGTCCAACCTTATGAAATCTTTTACATTTTGTTTCCTTTTTAATCAAGATGCAATGCTCTAACCTAAAGGCGTTATCAGCTCGCTACGTGTCCTTAGAAGATCAGATACGCTAAGACTATAGATTTCTAAAACCACAAATATGAATTTTCGAATATCACCAATAACTCGCATATAACGAAACTTTCAAACTTTTTCATATTAAAATAAATGTCCTTAGCTCATAAACCATCTAAACATCAAATCTAAAAATAATAAAATCCTTACATATAACAATCTTTAAAAGAAAATAACTAAATCATCATATGTTTTTTTTTCTCAAATTACTAATAACTAATCTCAATTATCAGCAGCCCGTCAAATTATAAATCATAAATCATAGAATCTTCACCTGTACCTATGGAAAAAATAAGGATTGAACGAAAAACACCCAGTAAGTCAAATCGAAAGCACATGAACACGAACACAAACACGCATATCACAATATCACATACAACTTATTTTCTAATGCAACAAGCACAATTTAATTATCTTTTCATTAGCCTGCAACTGACACAGTTTAGGACTATTGATCACTAATCCTAAAGCTAAAGTAACTCATGACCCCGATGAAAACCATATTATCATAATATATATATAGATGTGTTCCATAATTAAGCTAGTAACAACTTCTAATCTATCGGAATCATCTCCAGCTGCAACTCCATTCGAGACACCGCCACACAAGGATCATCAGGTTGCCGGCGTTAGTATCACACTACTGTCGTGGTCTTTATTAACCGCAGCCAAACACAACCAACACACGTTTCAATTAAAGTCAAATATGTGTTAAGTCAAATTTTTCAACTAATCCTAAAGCACAAACAAACATACATGTAACGTCGTACCTGAATCAAATTCCAGGAAATAGGACTCTAAACCACCAAAATCTCCTTTAGAATCAAACCCTATTTCACCAGAGCCTAACAATATGAACATATAGATTTCAAAATAATATTTTCATTACATAATCCTCATTCAAACTCCATCTAAACCCTAATATTAGCAAAAGCAGAAATTCACACCTTTCTCCTTTAATCAAAATATAAAACTCCTCCAAAATAACAAATCTCCTTAAGATCTTACTAAACCCTAGAATTTCATTCAATGATAGAAATTCAAAAATCAACACAACTCATAACCATAATATCTTAAGAATTATAAATATATCAAACTTACCTAAATTTGATCCTTAATCTTCCTTAAACACTAAATCTCCAATATAATAGATTTCTCCAACAACTCTTACAACGCCAAAAATTCCATTTCACATTGTTAATGGCAAAGCCATCAAAAATCATCAATTTATAATGACAAGATTAAGGATATACAAAAATTACCTAATAATGTGATATTTAATCCTCCTTGATTACCAAAATCCATATCTCCAAATCAAAACAGAGTTTTTTGTCAATTGCTCCTTCAAAACCAATAGAAAACCTAAGGAAAAGATAGATCTTTGAAATCCTAAAGAAAAGGTAGATATCCTTGATCGGATCTTCTATATATCCTTGGATGCTAAGAAGAAGGATAGAGAGGATTTTCTAGGTTTAGGAGATGTTTTGGAGAAAGAGAAAAAAAAAAGAGGATTATAAAGAGATTTCACGGAGACTTTTCATCTTCTGTAACATATGACAGTTGTTAATCCTACATCGATTAGCTTTGCGCCTATTTGATTTCCCTTTCGTCTCTTTGTCTTCTTTCTCATATTTGATAACATAAAAAAGTAATTAATTTAGACATTAGGATTGGCCATAAAACCCTCTTATTTTATATCAAATGACATCTTCGCCCTTTAATATAAAATATTTATTTGTATATTACACAAGGCAAAGGAAAAAAATGATATTTTAATAAAAATTATGGAACTGCCACTAGAAAAATATTCCTGGGATTAGACAACTTAAACTCGCTTTTTAGGAGCTTAAAAAGCAACAGTGAACTCATATCTCCAATAGACTTCACTGCTTTTATGTTAAACTCTTCTTTTCAAGAGATGAAATTGATCTGTCGTCAATCGTAGCACCTATTGTGTTTTTTTAATATCCCAAATTATAAACTATATGATTTCACCTACTAATACAAAACCTAAATACATATATTGAAGACACTAATTTTAACTACTCTGCCTAAGCTCCATTAGATACAAACATCAAACTTTATAACATATCTGATTAAAACTACAACCTCCATTATATGGGTAACCACACCCATTTTTTCAACAATAAAACAAGTAAAAATAAAAGGAAAATGCAATAAAAACCTTCATTGATAATGTTGAATGTGTATAGGTACAAAAAAAAAGTTTGAGAAAGCTATACAAGGCATCACTAGATGAATTGAGGATAGTAACAATATTGATTGTGACATTGATACGGAGCTGGAGCTTCTAACTATGATGAATGCGTTAACTATGGATATGCTGCCAGAAATAGACCGATTTTATTTCACCCTTTAATTTGAATTAGCAAAAGCAATGTCTCCTTACATGGCGAAAATGAGCATTGGAATGGTCTGAGGAAGCAAATGCTGCAATGGCTATTGAATCTTCTACTGGGACATGGACAACTGTATAGACCGATGTGCTTACCATGCTTGACCATTATAAAGGAAGATGCTACCAACATCAAACCTGTTGTTGGAGAGACTTGTGTTTTTGGTAAACAGTTGATAAACTCAGAAAATTGATATAATTTTCATCTCTGAATTGATACTTAATTGTGTTAATTATTATAAAAGCAAAGGAATTAATATTAGTTTTGTGTCATTTGTTCGGAATCAGGTCAGGAATGAAAATGGAAAGTAGCAACAAGGAAACATGAAGAATTGTGTGAATTGGCAGTGAAAACACAAACACCGGTGAATTTGGGCCAAACGCAGCCGGCGTTGAAGGAGATCAAAGCATACGCCGGCAAATTAGAAGGCAACGCCGCCGGCGTTAAAGGCGGCGTTGAATCACAGAGCCTAAGTATTTAACGCTGATCCAACACCGCCGCGTTTGAGGATGGACACTACTTGAATTTTGAAGCCAACGCCGGCAAATTGAGGAGTACGCCGCCGGCGTTCAAAGGCGGCGTTGAAAACCATCAGTTTAAAAATCCTTAACGCTTGATTGAACGCCGCCGGCGTTGGATGCAGAAGTTACACGACAGTTACACGAAAAGCATGTATTTTTACATGCTTTGAGGAGAGAGAAGGGACTTACGTTTTATTTTTCATTTTCAATTTCTCCCAGTAGTTTTAGAGAGATATAGGTAGAAAATCAAGATGTACTTGGATCTTCATCAAATTTGTTATTTGTTCGTAGATTGAGTAGAATTTGCTAACAAGGATCTTAATACAATTTGTACGGTTTGTTTTCTCGAATTACTGGTAATTTCTTCTTACTTGCTTTGTTATTTACATTTTATCATGAATATCATTATAGTTGTTATTAGTATCTTGTTAGATAGAGTAGAAATGGTAATTAGCTAAATTTGAACGGTGGGAAATGATGAAATCCTTGATTTTCTGAAGTGATTGTTGAACTAGTGTTATTGGGTTGTAAGAATGATGCAAATCCTTGTTAAATTCAAACTAAAAACTTAAAATTCGGATGAATTCAAGTTTGAATGAAATTGGGTATCTTGGCAAAGACTTTAATTTCGTTTGAATTTATATTTGGATGAAAAATTCAAGTATGCGATGGCAAGAGAGTTTTAATCCTAGTAGAGTCTATCATTTCTGTTCAAACATTGTTTTAAATATGAGTTTTAAAGAAGGAATTTTTATCTCTTGATTTAGGACAATTAGTCAACTCAGATTTGGGAAACTAGTTGCACATATTAAATCTATCAAAATGCTCAGTCGTGGAAGCTAAGGAGTGTTTTAGGTAGAAAAAGGTTTTCAAATTTGTTTTTAGAATTTGTTAATCTTGGTAGATTCACATGGATATGCATGAACTCTAACAATTTTAATAACCCGAGTTCAACATGATTGGAGAAAATCGGATTTTATCTCAATCCCACTAACCTAACTTGTTAAGACTTGTGTGAGTAGAATTAGTAAATATTAGATATTGCATAGTGTAGATATTATAGTGAATAATTATATAAAGAATTTGATTTCTCTTGGCCTAAATATTGAAATGAACTAATAATGTTTAGTAATTAAACTTTCCTCGTGGGATCGATACTCATTCATCACTTTATTACTTGATCGACCCAGTATACTTGCTGGAGAATTGGTTTTAAAATATTAAACATTTCAAGCGGATCAAGTTTTTGGCGCCGTTGCCGGGGAAAGATTAATATTAAACAATTTTAGTTCTGTTAGTAATTTAGGCTCATTTTACGGTTTGGTTTGTTGTCTGTGTTCTTTTCAGGTTGTATGCACAGGAGTAGAAGTAGGGAACTTCTACCCCTCAATCTTGAGATTGAACGTACACTACGTTCATTAAGAAAAGTGAACAGACAAAGAGAACAAGGACAAACAGAAAGGATGGCAGAAGGTGAAAACAACAATAATCAAATCCAAGCTCCTGCCAGGGCATTAAGGGATTACACAGTACCAACTGTGTCTGGAAATCCCATTAGAAGACCAACAGTTCAAGCCAACAACTTTGAAATCAAGCCAGGACTAATTCAGATGGTAGAAGCTCATCAATTTGGAGGATATCCAAATGAGACACCTGATGATCATCTTGCTAAATTCCTTCAGTATTGCAACACCATCAAGATGAATGGAGTTACAGATGAGGCAATACGGTTGCAGCTATTTCCTTTTTCATTAAGGGACAAGGCTTTGGCTTGGTTCAATTCATTACCCCAGGAGTCCATCACTAATTGGACAGATTTGTCAAACAAGTTTTTGAGGAGATTTTTCCCACCGGCTAGGACAGCTAGGTTGAGGAATGAGATCACCAACTTTACAAAATTTCATGGTGAATCCTTGTATGAAGGATGGGAAAGATACAAGGAAGCTATCAGGAAATGTCCTCATCATGGACTACCTGATAATCTCCTCATTGAGATATTCTATCTGAGTTTGGATGAAACTTTGAGATCACTTGTAGACGCTGCTGCAGGAGGAGCATTAATGGGTAAGAGCTATGATGAAGCTAGCTCGTTGATAGAAGAAATGGCTTCAAGTGCTCACAATTGGAGTTGTGAGAGGACTAAACTTAAGGTAGCAGCTGTGCAAGATAATGAGGCCATGTCTCAACTTAAACTCAGATTTCGGCTTTGGCAAATCAAGTAAGTAAGCTCACTACTTCAAGTTCTATTATTCCTAACCAAGTTTTGTGTTGTGAGATTTGTTCAGGTTCACATTCATTCCATGATTGTCCTCAAACACATTCACCAACTTCAGCTAGTGGAGAGCAAATGAATTATGTGGGGAATTTTCAAAGAGGAAATCAAGGACCTTATACAAACACTTACAATCCAGGATGGGCAATCATCCGAATTTCTCATGGAGGAATGAGAATAATGTCTATCGACCGCCTGGATTTCAAAGACAAGGTCCGATGATTCAAGGTCCAGTGAGGAATGCTTTACCACCACCACCACCTCAACATCCACATCAGCAACAACAGAACCATTCTTCGGTTGAAGATCTGATGAAAACTTTCATGCAGAAGACTGAGACGTTGATTAATAATCAACAAGCCACTATTCGGGATCTTCAAGGGCAAATAAGTCAAATTTCTCAGCAGATAAGTAGTAGACCTTCAGGGTCACTACCCAGCAAGACTGAAGAGAATCCAAAAGGAGTGAATGCTATTACTCTTAGGAGTGGTAAGGAGGTGGAAAACCCAAATGGTTTGGTGGAAGAGAAAGAGGAGGTGCAGATAAGAGATAAAGGAAAAAGAAAGCTTGAGGAACCGATGTTAATTTCACCTAGTGTGAAGCCTTATGTTCCTCCAGTGCCTTTTCCAGGAAGGTTGAAGCAGCAGAAGTTGGATGAGCAATTTGCTAAGTTCTTAGATGTGTTTAAGAATTTACAGTAATATTCCTTTCTTGGAGGCCATTCAAGAGATGCCCTCTTATGCTAAGTTCATTAAGGAATTGCTATCCAAGAAGAGGAGGATAGATGGAAATGAACCGGTTGTTTTAACAGGAGAGTGCTCAATGATACTTCAGCAAAATCAAGGCTTGCCTACAAAGCAAAAAGATCAGGGAAGTTTCACTGTACCTTGTACTATTGGTAATATTTATTTGATAAAGTGCTAATTGATTCTGGTGCAAGTATAAATTTAATGCCTTTCTCTATTTTCAGGAGACTAGGAATGGGAGAATGCAAGGAAACCCATGTGACCTTGCAATTGGCTGATAGGAGTATCAAATACCCTAAGGGTATTGTAGAAAATGTGCTAGTAAAGGTGGACAAATTCATATTTCCTGTGGACTTCATAGTCTGGAAATGGAGGAAGATAGAGAGGTGCCCATGATCTTGGGGAGACCATTCTTGGCTACAGGTAAGGCTTTAATCGATGTTGAGCAAGGTAAGCTTACTCTACGTGTTATGGATGAACAGGTTACATTTAATGTATATGATGCTATGCATAAATTTGATGAGAAAAGAACCTGTTTTAATATTGATGTTATAGAGGAGCTTACAAATGAATTGTGGGAAGATGAAGTAGGAATTGAGACCGTGGAGTCGGTTTTGAGAGAGTTTGATGACTGGAGTGATGAGGAGAAAGAAGTAGATTGTGAGGAAGTGTCTGAAATTCGGGTTAGAATGTATGAGGAACTTGGAACAAGTGAAAGAAACAGGTTCCTTCCTTGACACAGCCTCCAAATTTAGAGTTAAAGCCATTACCTGATCACCTAAGGTATGCTTATTTGGGTCATGATGAAACTTTACCTGTAATTGTTTCATCGTTTTTGACAGAAAATCAGGAGGAGAAGTTGTTGAAAGTTTTAAGAGAACATAGAGAGGCAATAGGCTGGACGATTGCTGATATCAAAGGAATTAGTCCTTTGATTTGCACTCATAGAATCTTGATGGAAGAAGAGTGCAAGCCTACAGTGCAACCACAGAGGCGATTGAATCCTACCCTTAAGGAAGTAGTGAAAAAAGAGGTACTTAAGCTTTTAGACGCAGGAATGATCTACCCTATTTCAGATAGTAAGTGGGTTAGCCCTGTCCATGTAGTACCTAAGAAAGGTGGTATGACTGTAGTGAGGAATGAGGCGAATGAATTGATCCCTACTAGGACAGTGTCTGGGTGGAGAGTTTGTATAGATTATAGGAAGCTAAATGATGCCACTAGAAAAGACCATTTCCCACTTCCATTTATTGATCAAATGGTTGAAAAATTGTCAGGGCATTCATTTTATTGTTTTCTTGATGGGTATTCGGGATACAATCAAATCCCGATTGCCCCTGCTGATCAAGAAAAAACTACTTTTACTTGTCCTTATGGCACTTTTGCCTTTAGGAGAATGCCTTTTGGCCTTTGCAATGCACCGGCTACTTCCAAAGGTATGATGGCTATTTTTTCTGACATGCTTGAGAATTTTATTGAGATATTTATGGATGATTTTTCGGTTTTTGGAAAATCATTTGATGCTTGTCTAGAAAATTTAGCCAAAGTTTTAAAAGATGCAAAGAAACCTTGATTTTAAATTGGGAGAAGTGCCATTTTATGGTGCAAGAGGGAATCGTTTTAGGGCACAAAGTGTCAGAAAGAGGGATTGAAGTAGATAAAGCAAAGGTTGAAATCATAGAGAAACTACCCCCACCAACAAATGTCAAAGGAGTTAGAAGTTTCTTAGGACATGCGGGTTTTTATAGACGGTTCATTAAGGATTTCTCTAAGATTTCCCGACCTTTGTGTAATCTACTTGAGAAAGATGCTGTGTTTGTTTTTGATGATGAATGTGTGCAGGCATTTGAACTTTTGAAGGAGAAGCTCGTCACTGCCGGTGATCATAGCACCAGATTGGGAGCTTCCTTTTGAGCTAATGTGTGATGCCAGTGATTATGCTGTGGGAGCAGTATTGGGACAAAGGCGAGGTAAGATTTTTCATACTATCTACTATGCAAGTAGAACTTTGAATGAGGCACAAAGGAATTATGCAACTACTGAAAGGAATTGCTAGCTGTGATTTTTGCTTGTGATAAATTCCGGCCTTATTTAATCGGTTCTAAGGTGATAGTATACACTGATCATGCTGCTCTTAGATATTTATTTGCTAAGTCTGATGCTAAGCCTAGGTTAATCCGTTGGATATTACTATTGCAAGAGTTTGATTTAGAAATTAAAGATAAAAAAGGAGCTGATAATGTGGTAGCTGATCACTTATCACGTTTGCAAAATGATGAATCAAACTTGCCTATTAATGAAAAATTTCCTGATGAGCAGTTGCATGCAATAGATATCCAAGGATTACCATGGTATGCGATATAGTTAATTATTTGGTCAGTGGAATTATACCATATGGTTTGTCTTTTCAACAGAGAAAAAATTTTTACATGATGTAAAGTTTTATTTTTGGGACGAACCATATCTTTTTAAAACATGTGCTGATCAAATAATTAGACGATGTGTACCCGAGATTGAGCAAATGAGTATAATTGAACATTGTCATGCTAGAGAGGCAGGAGGTCATTTTGGAGTTGAAAGGACTGCAGCTAAAGTACTATCTTGTGGATTTTATTGGCCCAAGTTATTTCATGATTGTAAAAATTTCATCAAAGTGTGTGCTCAATGTCAAAGATCAGGCAACATTTCTAGAAAACACGAATTACCATTAAACAACATTCTGGTGATTGAACTTTTTGATGTATGGGGAATTGACTTCATGGGTCCATTTCCATCATCTTTTTCAAATAAATACATACTTGTAGCAGTGGATTATGTATCTAAATGGGTTGAAGCTATTGCTTTGCAAACCAATGATGCTCGAGTAGTAACAAAATTTTTGAAAAAGAATATTTTCACCAGATTTGGGGTACCAAGGGCAATTATAAGTGATGGGGGTACTCATTTTTGCAATAAACAATTTGACAAGCTTTTAGCTAAATATGGAGTTGTTCATAAAGTAGCTACCCCGTATCACCCCCAAACAAGTGGTCAAGTTGAGATTTCCAATAGAGAAATTAAAAGGATTTTGGAAAAGACAATTAATGCATCACGTAAGGATTGGTCTTTAAAACTGGATGATGCATTATGGGCATATAGAACTGCTTTTAAAACACCTATTGGAATGTCTCCTTACAAGTTAGTTTATGGTAAATCGTGTCATTTGCCTGTTGAACTTGAGCATAAGGCTTATTGGGCTATAAAATTCCTCAATTTTGATGGAAAAGCTGCAGGGGAGACAAGAATGCTTCAATTAAATCAGTTGGATGAGTGGAGAAATGAAGCATATGAGAGTGCTCGAATTTATAAAGAGCGTACCAAACAGTGGCATGATAGAAACATTTTGAAAAAGAATTTTCACCAGGAGACAAAGTGTTGTTATACAATGCACGTCTCAAGTTGTTCCCAGGAAAGTTAAGATCAAGGTGGTCGGGACCTTTTGAAGTTATCCGTGTTTTCCCTTATGGTGCAATTGAGTTGAAAACCCAAGATAATAGAACTTTTAAAGTCAATGGACATTTACTCAAGCACTACTATGAGGGAGACATTAGAGAAAGTAGAACCACCTTCATCAGTGAAGGCAACAAGTGAAGCATTGGCAAGTCGGGCTAAGCGACTTTAAACTCTAAGCGCTGCATGGGAGGCAACCCATGGTTGTTGTTGTGCTTTGTGTGTATATATATATATATATATATATATAATGTGTGTGTGTGTGTTGTGTGTTAAGTTGTTTCAGGTACAGTCAAGTGAGTTGATGAATGGTGTTTAGTATGTTGAAGAATTGTGAGAAAAATGGGAAGTCATATCAGATGAGTCTTCCAACGCTGAAGTCTGGAGAAAGAACACCGGTAAAATTTTGGCAGTGTAGGAATTGAACACCGGCAAATGATGATTGAACGCCGCCGGCGTTCGAAGTAGAGCTTGGAATGCAGAAGCATCAATCCTTAACGCCGGCAAAATAGCAATCAACGCCGCCGGCGTTGATGTTTGGGAGTACCACCAGAAAGCCATTTCTTAACACTGGCAAATATAAAGTTCCAACGCCGCCAGCGTGGGATTTAATTCACCGGCGTTCTAAGAGCCCATCAAGGCCAGATTCAATTTTCTAACGCGGCATTTGCTGTCAACAACGCCGCGGCGTTTGGTTTATAGCGCATTAAATGCTAATCCCATGCATGTAAAGGGATTAAAATCCCTAGTCTTTCTCTTTCATTACTTGCTCTAACATTGTTCATACCGAAATCCTCTCTTTTTCTTTTGGTTTGATATTTCTCTCTTGATTTTTAATCAATCCATCATCAAGGCTCACATCAATACTCCTCAAGATCACAAGGTATTTCAATCTCATTATTTGATCTTTTTATCTTTTAAAATGTTCAAATCTATCGTTGATCAATAATGTAGATGTTTGGTAGAGTGTGCTCAATAGTTGTTGAGTTGTTGTGGTTACATTGTGATTTCGAATTCATTAGCTTATTATTAATCAATGCATGGATTGATTGGGGATTATGATTAGGTTTGTAACCGTAGATATTAGGGTTTGTGTAGACAAATTGGGGGTTTTTGATTTGTTGTGATTATGGAAGATTGCAATCAAGTGTAAGTTAAATTTTTAACTTAAAGTTTTGAATCAAAACCATTTTCACTATTCATAGAGTGTTTGAAACAAAACCCCAACGGTTACCCTACGCTGTGTGCCTACGCCGGCTATCAACGCCGGATAGCTACGCCGGCATTTTGAGAATTAATTCGCCGGCGTTCTCTGTAAAAAAAAATTAATAATAAAAATAAAAATAAAAAAAATGGACAAGTTGGCAATCATAAGGTGTAATTTATGCTTCACTGTATTATCAATACCCATGTTAAGATTACATCAAATTAAAACTTATCTGGTTTTATATGCATATATTAGTTGTAATTGTCCGATGTGCTATCTTGTAATATGTTTAAATGTGCTATGTATGTATTACAGATATGGCCCCAAAGAAGAAGCAAAGGACAGCTACTACTAGTCAAGTACGGAATGTCTTGTCTAGTCAACTGTATGCACAAGAAAGAAAAGAGAGACTTATGAAAAAGGAGTTTCATAACAGTCATTTTTTGGACTGGGCTGTCTTAGAGGATTATGGAATGCATGATACATTACAAAATGTAGTTGAGGACAAGCGATGGTTCAAAGTTTTTGATATGAGAGAACCGGCTTACAAGAAGATCACAATTGAATTCCTTTCTACTATGAGATATGGTAGAGAAGATGATGATGATGAAGATGATGAAGGGGATACCCATATAATCTTTCAGATATATGGGGAAGTTAAAAAAGTGCCATTAAGGAAGATAGGAGTCTACCTTGGCTACTATCAGAATGAGGCTGAGAATTTGCTCTTCCGACAACATGGCCTCCTGATGTCACCATGGAGCAATTCTGGTTTGAATTGATACATCCAAGGACTGATCCATTTGAGCCTTCAAAATCGATCAATTCGACTTTTAAGAAGTTAGAGCAAAACTTCTTCATCATATTTTGGCTCATACTTTGACTTGTCGAAAGACAAGTCATAGTAAGTTAAGCACTTCAGATATGATATGTCTGTACAGCCTTATTAAGAGCCATCCATTGGATTTGGGCTGTGAAGTGGCTAATTTTTTGGCTGAGACAAGCTGAAGACACCAGGACCAATTATATCTTCTGTGGGGGCTATATCACTCAGCTACTCAAGGGCATGGGGGTTTTCAAGGAATTGTCCAATGATATCAAAGTAGAGAGCAAAAAGATATCTTCTGGGCCCTTCAGAGCTTGGGGTTTAGTTAAGGTACCCAGGGGGGTACAAGACATTCAGGCGATTGCAGTTATTGAGCCCCAGTTTGACATTCCACAGGGGACAGACCATCTTCATTCAGCTCCACCCCCTCCTCAGCCACAGGTTCCACCTTCCTCCTCTCAACCAGGGTCGACTTCAGCTGGATATACCCTAGCTAGATTGGGATATGAACTGAGAGAATTGCAGGAGGATTTTCAATGCGAAAAGAGAAAGAACAAGAAATTTAGACGCTCATTAATGACCATGTTAAAATCTGCGTTTTCTTGTATTAATCCATCTGCAGGTGAAGCGATGAAGTATTCTACTTCATCTGATGAAAGCGAGTCCAGCACTGAACCTGAAAGCTAGAGTTCCTGCTAGCTTTAACTTTTTGGGAAAGTTTCATTTAAATCTCATTTCTGTACTTAAGCACCCAATTTTTTGGGTAGACTTCTTTTCTTAAACTCACTTGGTCTGTTATCTATGTTTTGTGTTATTATGTTTTTCTTTCTATCTTTGTCATGTATGTTTCTTTGATGAGAGACAGGTCTTTAAAGTAATCTCTGCAAATTCAAAACTCCATTGGGAATGCTGAACAAGGAAAGGAAAATAGGGAAGTTCCAAATGCTTTTATTTAGTCTTTCGGCCTTTTATTTGTTAATTAGAGCAAACAGTGCGGACACTGTTCGGTTTTAAGTATGGGGAAGGGAGATTAGGCTGAGATGAAAATGAAATATATTATGGGTTTAACTATATGTTGACTTGGCATGTTGTTTTGTAATTGTATGAATACTAAAAATGTGAAGTCAATATATATAAGAATTCATAGGTTTCACACACTTGCATTTGGATGTCGACATATATAATGCATGTCCTCAAGAATAAAACAAATTTGCAACATTCAGGCAAAATTTTTTCTTGGAAATCTGAAACATAAAACAAAAGAAATTTTTGACTTGTAAGATGCCGTGCTCACTAAACCATGTGATTGGCTTACTTAGTTAAAATTAAGTAGATAAATCTCTAATTGACAAACTTACCTTCTGTTTAACCTAGGAAATAAAACTTATATGAATGTCTGAGTCCTATTGTAAAAAAATGATCAGGTTTACTTCTCAAATATTCTTTTAACGTTTAATTAATCTTTGTAACACTTGGTAGAAGAGGTAGATGAAGCTATTAACTTAGTGATCCGGGAATCAGAGTTAAAAATTGTGAAAAAGTGCATTAAGTAGTAAAACAAATAGAGCCATTACTCAATTGATTCAAGTAATTGAGTCTGGAGTATTTACATTTAGAATAAGGTGAATGAGAGTTCTTGGGGTCCCTTTAAAACCTGGTCACTTGGGTGATGAGCCCGGGATGTGCCGACTCAAGGATTTCACTCTAACTAAATGGTGTAATATGGCTAATGAGCTTGAAAAGATACGGGCTACACCCCGTCCAGAGGAAAAGTCAAGATGGAGGCAAAAACCTCCCCCTCTGCAATTGAAATGCACATATTAGTGAATTAAAAGACTTTGACTATGGAAAAATCTAGGGGAATGGTAGATACCACATGCTTATACCTTGTGTTGCTAAGAGTTAATTTGAGTTAAAAGGTTGATGAAGTTGAAATGATTATTTTTCCTTTGTGGACTAATGAGACAGTTTCGAAAAGTTATAGCTTAAGTTAAACATTAGGATTAAAGTTTGTTTGGTCTAGATTAGCTAATTAATTTCAATTCAAGTAAGCGAATCACATAAATTAAGTTTGGTTAGAGCTACAGGCATTGTATTGCAAGTCATGAGAGTTGATAAGCAAGTTTTGGATTAAAAAGTCAGATTTCAGTATTTAAATTGTTTTGCTTGAGGACAAGCAAAAGTTCAAGTGTGGGGAAATTGATAAACTCAGAAAATTGATATAATTTTCATCTATGAATTGATACTTATTGTGTTAATTATTATAAAAGCAAAGGAATTAATATTAGTTTTGTGTCATTTGTTCGGAATCAGGTCAGGAATGAAAATGGAAAGTAGCAACAAGGAAACATGAAGAATTGTGTGAATTGGCAGTGAAACACACAAACACCGGTGAATTTGGGCCAAACGCAGCCGGCGTTGAAGGAGATCAAAGCATACGCCGGCAAATTAGAAGGCAACGCCGCCGGCGTTAAGGCGCGTTGAATCATACAGAGCCTAAGTATTTAACGCTGAATCCAACACCGCCGGCGTTTGAGGATGGACATACTTGAATTTTGAAGCCAATGCCGGCAAATTGAGGAGTACGCCGCCGGCGTTCAAAGGCGGCGTTGAAAACCATCAGTTTAAAAATCCTTAACGCTTGATTGAACGCCGCCGGCGTTGGATATGAAACCGCCGGGTTGGATGCAGAAGTTACACGACAGTTACACGAAAAGCATGTATTTTTACATGCTTTGAGGAGAGAGAAGGGACTTACTTTTATTTTTCATTTTCAATTTCTCCCAGTAGTTTTAGAGAGATATAGGTAGAAAATCAAGATGTACTTGGATCTTCATCAAATTTGTTCTATTTGTTCGTATGATTGAGTAGAATTTGCTACAAGGATCTTAAATACAATTTGTACGGTTTGTTTTCTCGAATTACTGGTAATTTCTTCTTTACTTGCTTTGTTATTTACATTTATCATGAATATCATTATAGTTGTTATTAGTATTGTTGTTAGAGTAGAAATGGTAATTAGCTAAATTTGAACGGTGGGAAATGATGAAATCCTTGATTGTCTGAAGTGATTGTTGAACTAGTGTTATTGGGTTGTAAGAATGATGCAAATCCTTGTTAAATTCAAACTAAAAACTTAAAATTCGGATGAATTCAAGTTTGAATGAAATTGGGTATCTTGGCAAAGAATTTAATTTCGTTTGAATTTATATTTGGATGAAAAATTCAAGTATGCGATGGCAAGAGAGTTTTAATCCTAGTAGAGTCTATCATTTCTGTTCAAATATTGTTTTAAATATGAGTTTTAAAGAAGGAATTCTGTTATCTCTTGATTTAGGACAACTAGTCAACTCAGATTTGGGAAATTCTCAGTTGCACATATTAAATCTATCAAAATGCTCAGTCGTGGAAGCTAAGGAGTGTTTTAGGTAGAAATAGGTTTTCAAATTTGTTTTTAGAATTTGTTAATCTTGGTAGATTCACATGGATATGCATGAACTCTAATTTTAATAACCCGAGTTCAACATGATTGGAGAAAATCGGATTTTATCTCAATCCCACTAACCTAACTTGTTAAGACTTGTGTGAGTAGAATTAGTAAATATTAGATATTGCATAGTGTAGACATTATAGTGAATAATTATATAAAGAATTTGATTTCTATTGGCCTAAATATTGAAATGAACTAATGATGTTTAGTAATTAAACTTTCCTCGTGGGATCGATACTCATTCATCACTTTATTACTTGATCGACCCAGTATACTTGCTGGAGAATTGGTTTTAAATATTAAACATTTCAAGCGGATCAACAGTCACCCGAGCCTGGTCACTGCGACCCCCTTTATGAGGAGGTACCCCTTCTCCCGAAGTTATGGGGTTATTTTGCAAGTTCCTTAGAGAGAGTTATCTCGCACCTAGATCATTTTCAATTTTTTTGGTATTTTGTGGGTAGAAAGGATACGCAGATAGAGTATCGAATATCTATTTTCTACTATTAAAAACTAACTTGTGAATGAGAGACTCGAAAGAGATCTTCGGCACCATCGGATCACTAAGGCTGACTTTCGTTCCTGCTCAACGGGTGGGTCTTGCAGTTAAGCTCCCTTCTTCCTTTACACTCGAGGGCCAATCTCCATCCGAATGAGAAAAGAAAATGATAAAGAAGAAAGAGCTATTGTTGTTGTTTCCCCTACCCTCTCCCCTTCTATCAAATAAATATCCATGCTCCCATAGTGTAACCTGGCTACAAACACGGCTAAGGATGCTCCATTGACATTATGTATTATTGAGAGAGCTACGTGTCATCCCAACTTGCAACCAATGGGTTTTATTAAGGGTTCTCATGTATAGGGATAGGTCTGGCTCAAGTTAGGTGAGACCTTCCCATATGACCTGGTAGTGCTGTAGGTCACCTCTTATATGGAAATGAGGGAGTCCACATGGTTGTACCAAAGCTCTCAACTAAAGGTATCTTGAGAGGAGCTATATATAAAGTTGAAAGACTTAGCTCTCCAATGTCAACTAGTGGAGGTGATCACTCATCTCTGATGTCTGTTGGTATTTGCCCTAGCCTTCGCCCTTGTACCCCTATCTTAGCCCTCTCCCCATAGCCTGCATTGACTATCCTATGATGGTTGTGATGCTAAGGAATCATCGCTATCATTTTCTAATTGGGCTAGTGGTAGTGGATTCTAAAAGGTGATGTCTCTAAACTACTATGCCACTCTTGTAACCGTTTGTGCTAGTGTGTAACATATGAGACAACCAGTCAATGAAGTTAACTTGCAATGGGATGACATTCCACTTACAATATAGCCAAGCATGGCATTGATATTGGCTAACATACCATCAAGTAATCCCTTTATATCATAGAAGATATTCAAAAATAGGCTATAACTGCACAATTCTACCCTATTAAGCGTCCCACTCAACAATTCACCTTACGTGCTTAATTGTCCAATTCCATTCTATACATCTGATAGGGTATATTCATGTAGGGATCTCATATCCATTGTTGGTGTGGATAGACTTTAGAACCTACCAAACTACAAAACTACACATTTAGGATAATGGTGTTGGACGACATGGAAGCAAATAAGAGGTATGTAGGCAAGACAAATAACAATACCTAATTGAATGTATGCTGGTAAGATGCCTAATTCATGTGAGTACGACTACCAAACAACTTCTTTACAAGAAATTAACAAGTATATAATTCAATATGACAAGTGCATATAAAAAATATATGAAATATGATACTCTCTCCTTTTTGGGAAGCGAACAATTGAAGGCACGGTGGCACTCCCAAATCACATGTCTGATATACTCAACGGCATCAAAATTTGCACGCCAACAACATAGATGTTAGGGTACAAGTATGAGATTGGAAAAATCTCACTTGGGAAATATGAGACTCATGTGAAGGGTTTATAAGAGGGAAGACTTATTTACCTAATACCTTAAGATTTTAGGTTATAGATGGTGTTAAGCCCATTTATATATTCATTCATAAAGCCTATTTAAAGAATTTCTCCCCATTGAAGGCTTCCTTCTCTCATAAAAATTGGTATCAAAGCTAATGATTTGGTTGGAAAACTCCATGGTTAACCCTCCATGTGAAAAGAAGAGCTTTGTAGTGTGACTCGTTTATGAAACTCTTCATGTATGTTAAGTAGGTGTGGAGCGGACTACTCACAAATTGAGTTTAGTGGAGTCAATTTAACAAGCTCTTGTTGAGGATGAGTATGACCTAACCCATTGTGAAGACTCACACTTAAGGAGGAGATTTGTTAGGATATAAGCATAAGGTTAGGAAAATCCCACATGGGAAATATGGGACTTATGTGAAGGAATATGAGACTTATGTGAAGGTTTATAAAAAGAAAGACTCATTAACCTAATACCTTGAGGTTTTAGGTTATAGATAGTATCAAGCCCATTTATATATTTCTTGACAAAACCCATTTGAAGAATTTCTCCCCATTATATACACATCAGTTTGTACTCCTTCAACATTAGTAAATTCCTCTCCTTTACCCATGATTTTTCCTGTCAAGGGTTTTCTACATAAATTTTGTGTGTGCTTTATTTTACATTTTGCCATTGTTTATCATATACTGTTTATAACGATATAAGTGGTTAATTCTTGATGTGCAAAGCAACGCAAAGCTGGCAATAAAGATAAAGTAATCAGGCAACTCCCTAAGCATACTAGCCAGTTGACTTAAAGTCATGTAATAATGGGAGATATTTCAGATCAACCAAATTTTGCAATTTTTCTAAAAATTTACCCTCCCACCCCCCCCCCCCCCCCCCCCCCAACCACAAACAAAAAAAAAAAAAAAAGAGAAGTAAAATATATGCCTTAGCATGCTACTTCATGATCCCATCGTCCTTATTACCTAGTAGGGCTCTTAAAGTGTGCATCTAGCGAAGACATCTATAGGATTTCGCCAAAGAGCTCACTTGACATAGTTCTCAAACGAAGGAGCGACGGGCACATGTTTGCCTACTAAGCCTCATGCTGCCAGTAATTACACAACCATTCGTAGGGACATTAGTCAAAATTGAATTGTCCTAAGGGGTAATCATCATCTCTCGAGTGGGAAAGTGGAATGTGTAGGTCTCAAGTCACCACCTCTCTACTGGTACAATCATTAGGTACCAATCAAGCTACATAAAAAGGTATATACACAACACCTAAAAAGCGAGCTAGCTACAACAATGGGAGTAGTTGTACATTAAGCTCAATCGACTCCTTTTGTGTTGTTTTAGTTTCACTTCGTGATCATAAGAATGAGATACAATATTCTTTTGCATGTTAAGATAGGATGATGGTATGGTTAGAAATTAAAAAAAAAATACTATGAAGAATGCAAGGTTGTCGACTTGAACTCTTAATTAATAATCCTAAGCTAATTGTGACTAGTGAACTGTCTAACCAATGAGGACCGAGCTATTTGATAGGTCTGGATCCATCTTAAAACAAGTATAAAAGATGCACTATATGCAGACATTCACTAGTATTCTATAAATCAAGTAATATTAACTACAAACATTCAATAATCACTCAATGTAGTTTAACTCACACCAACAAAATTAGTATGAGTTCAATCATAGTTATACCTGTTAGAACATTTTGCGTCATCACAAGCCTTATATCTATATAATTTCTAATAATATGGCCTTGATGGCCACATGCATCATAAAAATATCATTGAGGTAGAAACTAAATATCAATCTCATTATGAAAGCATTTCTCCTATAGCCTTTTAGTATTCTTTATCTGACTAGGCTTTAGATGCCACATTGGAAGGTCAAAGCAGGTCCAATTGGCTAATCCACTACATGTATGAAGGAACGTCCATAGAGTTGCAATTGGTTTAGCCATGTGTACCAGTGTCTAATTTGTGAAGCACAATTCATATGAATTATGTGCATCACTAATGGGAATAGGGAACTTTGTAGGTCTAGTCATTTTGACATGTGCATATGTGACCTTTAGATATAATCCCCTTTTTGACCATTTATAGTAGGTTATGGTGCCACTAGAACCTCAAATGTCTAAGCCTAGTAGTTAAATAATATCACACAATAAGCACTTCACACGTCATTATACCTTTCATAGTTCTTTACAATGTAATATGTTAGCACTTTACCAATCTCCAAGGCCTCATGTGTCTCTTCTATTTACTTATTGAACATGTCATTGCAATTATAGAATGTTTTCTTCACTAATAGTGACAAACAAGTTTTTGGCATCTTTGATGGAAACATTTAACTCTTAGCATTATTTATTGTCCTAATGTCTAATCTTATACCCCCATCATAGGCTAAGATCCACACAAGAGACAATAAATCTTTGAAATATCACATGTCCATGGATTCAATTATTTAGCCACTTCAAAGTGACCTTGGAACTTTCAAGGCTAAATTTGGTAAGTTGCCTTTTTTTTAGCAGATCTTTACACTCTTTATTCTTGGCCTTTAATTTGAATTTACTCATAACATGTTGGATACACTAGCACCAAGGTTAGCCCCTTGGCTACACTGAATCGCAATCGTTAACCACCTTCTTTATGTCGAATGACAATTAAATATTAAGCAAATATCTATGTGATCCTTTATTACACGAACCAATAACATTTTGAGGAACCATATCCATGTGTCCCTACAGTCTTCATCAACTCGATTATATGCCAAATGCATAATGTGTTCAACCCCATTCATCGCAACAGCTATAAGGAGCTTATGCTTATATTTATCATACAAAAATGTACCATCAATGATGATAACTAGCTTACAAAACATGGATAAAGAGCAGTTACTAAACGGCCTACATAGGTAAAGCAAATGCAAAGCAGAAGTTCATGGTTGCAAACCTATAATTTAAAAATGCTTCAATGTAAAGGTCGAATGCTTAAAGGAGTTTATCAAGGAACACATGCCCCATAATGTCTAATTTTATAATTCTTCACTCTAACTTTGTTAACAGAATGGTCTTCTGTATGGAATTTCATAAGGGTGGGAGAACTATATATGACTCACTCCAACTACCACAAGCTTGTTCAATGGCCTTCCAGCTCGTCTACAAAATCTCTTTTAGGTAAACCTTGTGACCAAACTTCTTCTAGATGAATGTTAGCAAATCTCTTGCCTTAACATTAGCTGAGTTGTGAATCTATATAATAATACATCTAGACATGTTGGTTAATTCCAGCCAAAAGTAATCCTATCCCATAACTTCCTTTAAACATATAGTGATCTACCACAATTACTGATCTAGAAGTATCCACCATGGTTTTTATAGCATGTCTTGAGTCTCCACTTAAAAACCTCTATTGTTGTTATCAATACACTTCACTACCCATGACTTCTAATCTAAATCATTTACCTTAAAGTTGTAGTGGCTTGTTATGTGCCACAACTTCACTACCCATATGAGGGTTTCTTTGCTCTTAAACTACATTCTTACCCTGAATTCATCATTGAAGCTTTAGTTACCATCACCGATTTCTTAATCATTCTCAAATGTTGTCTATCTACTATTCATACCCTTTATGAAGAGTGCCATAGGCTCTTAACTCTCAACTACATCCATATCTATTTGAGCCAAAAAAAAGTATCAATCATTCATCCTCTATCAGCCATGAGGCTCGTAAAGAGCTTAAAGCTAACCTATACCTCCATTGCTCCCATCAACACTGAACTCATAATTAGAATCCTCAACCGAAGTGTTATCAACCACATCAGTTAATATGTCACCATACCTACTGGGTTCACCTACTTTAAAGTTAAACACTTGTGGCTGCCTACTAACCTGCTTCTTAAGCTATAGGAAAACCCTAAGATTTATACACTCGACTTTCAACATGACCACCGCACTCAATATCTCTACAAAAATTAGCTTTTGTCACAACTGACAACTCATTTTTTGAGATATCTCCACTCACACTACCACTGAACTTTGGTTGTTCACTAACAACTCTTGCACAACATCATAATACACATTAACATCTCTAATGGCAACTCTATAAAGCAAATCAACCTAATGTGTTGTCCTATTTATACTAAGACTGTTGCATTAAATATTGTAATGGCCAAAAGTTGCTCATGGATTGCATCCCATAAAATATTAACAATTGTCACCAATCGTGGACCATAACTCACACTATCGTTCCCCTTACACTATATTCTCATGAGTATAGAGCATAACTCTGGCCTTATCTATTTCTACCCTACTTGCTAGCTCAGCATGTAAACATAGATCAAGCATTTTGCTTAATAACAAAAGTATGAACTTTTTATAACTAGAATAACAATAATCGAAAGGTAAATCAATTAAATGAGTTTATTAATGAATGTTATCCTTAATTTGGTCTAGTTTTCTACTACTAGTATGTCCCCTGTTATATTTGCATGTCTTAACAAGGTATCTACTTTAGAACTTATTTTGTCTTAATGTTATTGGCATGACCAGTGATAACTCCATCCTTTACCTTTATCTCCCTTCCAATAAGGTCTATCCCTCCTTTCCTTTCCTTCCCTCTCTATCTATTTTCTTATATGTGTAACCGTATTATTTGTTACTGATTTCCATTCACTAATCCTTTAAGATATCTCATCATCATTCTTCTTCATAAATTGTACTAATAATTTAGGTTAGTTCATTTTTAATGGGTAGTTGGTTGTAATGTTCAAATGAGATATAGCACAAGTTTTAGATTATCTTGCAATTGGTTTAAAAACTAAGAAAATCCATTAACTAATTAAAAGTGATAAATGACAAATTATTACTATATTCAAGTACTAGTAGAAAACTGGAATTTAGAGACAAAATTTCTGTCTCTAAACATAAATTTTTATTATAAAAATCATCGTTAATAATTCTATTTGTAGAAATACCACTGGTTTTACTAGTATTTCATCGCAGAATTTATGTCTTTAAATGTCAGTTTTCTTATAGTGAATGACATATCATCATTATCAAACTCAGATCAACATAGATGCACAACAATGGGTAGCAACAACAACTCAACAACGTAGTATGTGGCATGCAAGAAAATGAATAAATTGCAAATGCATGTTCTAATATCATGAAAAATTGCAAGAGGAAGTGAAGATTGACTTACTTGAGCAATAGCTAAAATAGGCTAGAGATTCATGTGAAATTTGGGAGAAAATTGGACAAGTAGTTCTCCTGACATTGCAAAAACACAATTTGGTCTATGTAGAATGTAGGAGTTAGGGAAAATTTTGTGTGGATTTGAGGACATGTGTGAATAGGACAACTAAGGGATGGTGCAAGGTCAGAGCATTTTCATGTGTGTAAATGAGGAAGAAGAGTTTTCAACTTGATTGTAGCTTAACAAACTCATCTTTTTAAAATACAAGTTTATTATTAGTTAAACTCATTTTTTTAGGAGTCAAGTTTAATGTAAAACTTGTATTGAATTTATCTTTTCAAGAGATGAGTTTGAGTTACCTTATCTTCGAAATATTTTTGATCCTGTAACATTTTCTTAAATTTTTATTACAATGTTTTTTTTTTCTTTAACCCTTTTAATTGTTCGATGTTCTGTTCTAAACCGTTCTAACTCTTATTTAATAATATGGTTTTCTAATTTATTTGTTTCTTTCATAATTTTTTGTTTTTTTAGAGGAACCCATTATGTTCTATATTTTGAAGTCTTAGGCACATATTGGTGCAATTATTTTTTCTATTTTGATTATATTAATACAGTCATTTATTTTATTAACTCTTTTATAATATTTCTATGTTCTATGCGCATTACAATAATTTTTTATGTTTTAGTCATCGCCCTTTTTATAAGCTAAAACTACGAAAAAGGTCAATTTAGATCCTCTTAATTTTTAGCCTATGCACACATCAGCTGTTCAAATCACTTAAACGTTTTAAATATCTTATATGTCATTGTGATGTCATCTTTATTTTGTCTTTTTTATCTCAATTATTAATACACAAGATAATATATGAAGACAATAAATTGAGGAATGTAAACGGAAAAGATGTATTTCCAAAAAAAAAGAAAAGCTAACAGCAGTTTTGTTTTTTATTCTATTAAATTCTTTCGGCATATATGTATTTGTTAAGTAAAAGAACAAAAACCAAAATGAATAAAATTGAACGAATCATTAACTAACTTGATGGATGGATATATATATATATATATATATATAATTGTTTAAAAAAAAATTAGAGAACTTCAACAGAAAAAGTTGACGAAGGATTCAAATAAAAAAAAAAAGCAAAATATAAAAATCATCGAACAAAAATCAAATAATTGAAAGAGTCAAATAAAAAAAAATGGTAAACAATCATTTTTTTACTTTTCCATCCTGGTATTTGTTCTGATGATTTAGAGAACTCAAAAAGAATAATAAATATATAAATAATATGGGTTAAAAAACAAATAATAAAAGTGCAATAATACATGGAGAACCTAAACAGAAATGTGTTCAAAGTGAAATAATTATATAGAAATACATCGGCATATGGTATATGTGTTTGGATCTTCTTATTCATTGCCACACGAGAATCTTTTAAAGACATAAAGAAGAAATTTTTTTACTTTTTGTTTGTTGAGGATACACTTTACGAGTAGATAAGAATATCAAATAGTAAAAAGAAAAAAAAATATTTTATTAGGTATGTTGACAATAACATCAGATGCCGTTGAAAATTTTGTTTGATTTTTCCCCTACATAATTTTAAGCTATAGACCCTCAATTTCTAATATTTCTTCATTATTCGGTGAAGCTCCTCTGTAATTATTAATTTAATATTGGAGATAGTGTTAAAAGAACTAAAGCAAATAATGGATACATAAAACACATCAATTATGTGGAAGTTAAAGTATTTTTTCATCATGCTACATAAAATAATTAGTAATATTTAAATAAATAATTATTTTTATAAAATATGCATAAATTAAATTTTGATGTATTATAATACTATTAATTTTTTTTTTATTTACCAGTTATCTATGCACGGTATGTATTAGTATAAAATATATATATATATATATATAATAATATAATATAATTTTCCAAAATTTGACCTGGAGAGGCATTATCATGAAGATTAGATTACGAGAGATGGGATGATGATGATGATTAATGGGCATCATAACAAAAAGATGATTCCTTTCACTTTATTCATCGTGTGATGAAAGTCAACGGTGCTTCCAGCTGCGCTGCCCCTCCACTTACCTTTTTCTTCTTTTGTTTATGTGATTTGGCTTTTAGTGCTCTTCCCAATTTTCCTCCCCCACCGATCCCCATGCATTTTTTTGCTATCCTGCGCCCATTTCTCTCTCCTCGAAGCCAGTGCTCCTCTGCACGCCTACTCATGCCTCCCTAGAGTGCTCTCTCACCTCCTCCATAAAAACGTCCTGCCTGGTATAGGCGCAAATCAGCCGGATGAAGCCAGACTTGTAAAAGCTAAGACTATTCGTTTAGCAAATTAATGAGTTCAAAACCTATTAGATTTTTAATACACTGGAAATGTGCATGCTCAAGTCTGAAATCATCAAGGATTCACAAGTTTTTTGAACTTGTTTGTTTACATAATAATCATATAAAATTATATTAATATATTAAACGGATCATTAACAAGTGAGTTTACGAGCCTTTATGAACTTATTTGTGAACCGATTCACAAACCTAAAAAAAAACTCTAGCTCTGTCTCTAACTATATAAGCTTGAGTTCGAGCTTGATCTCAACTCCTTCGCAACCTTGCTGGTTAGTTTTACCTAGGCAAACTTGTTACTTTCTAGGAGTATTTATCATTCGGTTTGCTTCAATTGAGAGATCAAGCCGAACTGAATCATTTGAAATAGTTTAATTTAAACTCTCAATGAACAAAACTACTTTTAACGGTTTAGGATTTTGAATTGAACCGGTTCGATTCATAAACCACCTTTAAAAGATTTAGTTTTAGTAAATAATATTAAATAGTCATTTGAGTTAAAAAAAAAAAAAAAAGATGTTATATTGAGGAATGTTATGTAAAAAATTAAAGTCACTTATCATTATATCAAGTCATGTATTTAATAATTTCATATATACATATTATCCAATCCCAAAAATATTTTTCAATATGAATTTGAAAAATATATATATTCTTAAGAAATTTATAACATTAACTGAGAAAATCTTTTTTTTTTTTTTTGCATTAATTTCATGTTTAATTATAATATTCTTTCGTTATAACGTTCTAAATTATAAATGGCTCTTATATATTTTTTAATGTAAATTAGTTTGGTTTGAATTGAAACAATTTAGTTCGGTTTTGTTGGGTTGTGGAGCCTGAATACTGTACACTTTTCCCACGAGTACTGCGATCCAACTCGCCGGAGAGTTAGCTGGGGGTTGCAGGGCCCCCGATGGAATTTTTTTTTTAAAGGGTATTTCAGACAGTTCACGTAAAATTATCATTGGGGTTACTTCCCATATAAATAACCAATCAATACAATGTCACAGTGACTCTCTCTCTCTCATTTTTAATTAGTGAAAATCCTGGCTTAGTAGCTCTCCAAGATGTAGTCACAATCCGTGACGAATTGGGTAAACAATTTTGTGTCTTTGTCATTTCAATCTTTATTTTTCGTCTTCGTTTTTTTCTTTATTCCTTACAGGTTTGACTCCTCAAACCAAATTGTAATCATTTAGATTTTTCCTGAACCAAATCGCAAATCGAACCAAAATATAAAAGATCCGCGATTATTTTTTTGTTTGGTTCAATGAATAGCCCTATAATACTTTTAATGCATAACACATCAATAAAATGAAAATACGAAATAATTTTGTGTTTTAAATGAAAAAATAACTACTTGAACAAGGTCTAGTCAAAATTAATTAACAAGATGTAATACTAAAATAATAGCTCTAAAACAGGTCTTCTGTATTGGTGCATATTGCATCTTGTTCATGTAATATATACTATGTATATATATTGCACAAACAATATGCAATATATAGTAAAAGCAATATTTATATTCCATAATAAATATGCAATATATATTGTCACTATCTCCACGTTTTGATTCCATCCAAATTTCTTCACAGGTGAGCTAGTCCCACTATGTGGCTTATGCTCCATTGCCTTTACAAATTTCATTTATGTGTGGAGGTAAATCTCAGTATGAAGGGCCAAAAAAAAAAAAAATTCTCAGTAGGAAGGTCCATGTGCAAAATCACAATAAGAAGATGCAATAGAAGTATGGTATGTAAATTTAAAATCGCGATTTATACATGACTTATTTGCAAAACAGTATAATTACAATTATAAGGCGTGATTGTACAGTGGGTTTTAATAAATTTTTTTTCAATAACCCATATTTTTGTAATTTTTTTTATTCATTGCAAACATTTTTTCCATCCAAAAAAATATAATTAAAAACAAGTTAGTCAAAGTAAGAATATTTGTTAAATGTTTGAGAAAAATGATGCTTTTGGATCAACAAAAAGCCATCAATCTCAACCTTAAAATAAACGACCGACGTAATAATATTATATGTTGTCAGCACTTCAAAATATTCATCAAGAATTCAAATCTATTTCGACCAAAAACATAACATTTGTTTTTTGTAGAATTAGATAAACAATAGATCTGAAATTGTGCTCACTCAAGAGATTTATAAAGAAGAACAGAAAATCGACTTTATTCATCCGATCCGGTTTTCCTCAAGATACATCATAATTTATTTATTTATGTATTTACTTGGAAACTATTTTATATTATTATAGGTATTATGAGAGAAAAAACAAACCTGATTATTTTAATTGAAAATTTGATATTCAAACTATTAATCACTGGATTTGGGTTGGCAGAGATTTGCCCACCATAAGTTATTTAAACAAGCTAAATCTCAAATAATCAACCCTTTCTCGAACCAAAAGTCCATTCACGTGAACATACAACGGGCGGAAAACCACGTGGAAATAGAAGTCAAATTAATCTCATCTATACAGCGTACAAGTTTCATAGGATGCTTCTTGAAATTTCCAATAACATTTTACTTTGAAACGCAAAAAGAAAAAAAAAATAAAAAAGGGTCTTTGAGACCATCATTCGACGGGACTATTCTCTGATTTAATGGGGACAAACCATGAAACTGACATAATCATGACATAATGTTTTGATTGACTTGAGAATAGGGCAGCAGGTATTCAAGATATTGCTAAAGAAAACGATGACAGAACCCAAATTCTAGGTCAACAAGAAGTTGATTACGTAGCTGAAATATAGTATCGTTTGGCTTGAGCCAGTGTACTTGAATTTCAATTCTATTTTTTATTTTGGCAAATTATGTAAGATATATATGAATAAACCTTTCACTAATATATATATATATATATATATACATTTATAAGGTGTATTATAATTTATATAGTACTTATATATGTGTGTAATGCCTCGAATCAAAAGGGGCGCACTGATACGCAAAGTATTTTTACAATACTATTTGGAGAAGAAAGATTGTGAAAGAAAAGAAAATGGAATGAATGATTTATTGGATAATTTGAATCATTCCCATGTGTTTTGATAATTTTTAAAGAGGAAAATGGATGAAATCTAAATTATTATAAAAAAAGATATAATGTGAAATTATTTATATGTCTCTAAAAGATAATAAGCAATTAAAAAAAAGGTTATAAGAGTAATTTTAAAAAAATTTCCTACTTTTCACCCCTTATTTGAGGAAAGGAAATTAAGATACATATTTTTTTAAATTACAAAAATACCATCAGAATAAAAATAATCCCAAAATTACATAAGTTAAACTCGTCTCTTGAAGAAATAAGATCATAAGTGACTGATCTCTTTTCTTCAAGGGACAAGGTTGTTATATTTTATAGCAATCTCGTCTCTTAAGAGACGAGATTCATTCTGTCCTCCTCTCTTCAAGAGACGAGGTTGGACACTTACAACATTGTCTCTTCAAGATACGAGTTTAAGTTATATTTCTGGGATTTTTTCTTATTTGGCGAGATTTGTGTAATTTTTTCCAAAAAAAATTACCATTTCTTTCCTTAATCCCCTTATTCTCTTCATTTTGGTAGATAAAAATAGTAGAACTCATTAAAAATATTACATCAATACTCGTTTTCTTTGTCCTTCCCTTTCAAAACAAATAAGGGATACATTTTAATCACCCTCACTTCCTCCTCATTCCAATCATTCCCTCACAATTCCCTTATACCAAACATAATGACAAGGCTCGCTTTATGTGCTCACCTAATATTGCAGTTTTTTTGTCAATTTGCTAAAATGGAAAAGTTTCCTAAAAGGGTGAGTAATGCCCAACAACTATTACTTATATAATATTATAACACAATAATATGTTATATATTAGAAATTAAAAATTGAAATCGAGAACCGAAAATTGAAAATTATATCATTTCAAGATTTATGGAATTCCTAAGTATAGAAAAAAGTTGGTATCAAGTGAAAGGGATTGTCACTCAATAGATAGCTTTTGTTTTTTTTTTTTTTTTATAAGAAATATATCAACCAATTCCATTTCTTTCTTTTTCTATTGATTCTTTTCTAATCAAGATATATAGATCCACTAATCTATGTGTTTGAAGGAATGGTTGTCTGCATAAGAAAAGGGAATGATATGTGAAAAAATTAGGCCGAAGAATGAAATATTCTAAAGAAATGTGTTTATAATGAAGGATAGAGAAATAATTTTCATTTTTTAAAACAAAGGAAAAATTGTCAATTGATAATAAATTTCAAAAGATATGTTGGTTACCTAACGTTAAAACTATCAAGAAGATAACCGCCCTTATTTTCTTTGTTCTTTTCTTCCTTCCTCCTAGCGTATTTTTGCAAAAAAATCCTTTCTGTATTTGAACATTAGATTCTTGAAGAAATTCTGAAAAGCAACTCATAGTAAGTGAAATCTTTTTGTGTTTCTTACTATTTGTCTAGCAAAAGAAATCTTGAAAACAAAGATTTTGACTTTTTCATGTTAATATTAAGATTTGATGGGAGAACAAACATTTGTTGGGAAGCTTTTAAAGGAATGGAACAGGGATGGACAATAGGAATTACTGAGGATTGCAAATGTAATATAATTGCTCGTATACAAGCAAGGAATAACTGATTGATTCTTTTTCTGCCTTTTTTCTGTATTACATAATGCATATATATAAGATGTAATGACAAATATCTGTCTAGAATATTCTAAGCATGTGGTGGCATGTGAACAATATCTGCCAGTACAATTTGGTTGTAACAGAATGATAAAATCTTAACTAATTTTATTCATTTCCAGCTGTGAGACTATTAGCCAGATAATCCTACTGGATTAATTCGGTCCATTTCTTTATTCTTTCGGCCCAGCCTTTTCCTTTGGCCCATCTCCCTGCTCCTAGTCTTCAGCTGGTCCCACCACTTTAACCTTAGCCACAGAATTCTCGGAACTAAGCCAAGACTCTTCTGAAACACACAAGTCCACAGCACTCTTCTCTTTCTTTTCTTTCTTGTCCCTTTCTACTCTGCAACTTTCCCTTTCGACAAACCCTAGCTCAGTCCCAAACCCTAGCTCAGATCTTTAACGACAAAAAGGAATTGGGAAGTGGAAACGTAAATGATTGATGGAATTTGAAGATAATGTGAATTCTTTGCAAAAGCTATATCTTTTGTTTGCAAGATCCAATCTTTACGCAAGTTTTATTAAATAGGTGTTTAGGTTTTGAAGAATGGTTGATTTTGGATCATTAGTCATGTTCTTAATGTTGAGAACGAAGAAAATTAACACTTTGTAAAATTGCATGAAAAACGCTACTTTTGGCTATGCACGACTTCATATACGGCCTATGTAGAAAGTCATGTACTTCAAGAATGCATTCTGCCTTCTTTTTGCATCCTCTGCGACCTCCCTGCACAATTCATGTAGAAGGTTGTGTACTTTGAAAATGTTTTCTGCCCACTTTTTTTGTCTTTTACATAACCTCCCTAAACTGCACGTGCAAATTGGTCGTGTACAATGAGTTTCTACACAACCCTGTACACAGCTTATATTAAAGATTATGCACAACACAGTTTTTCCAAAACTTGATTTATCTTTCTCAAAAATACTTAAAACTTGTTCAATTAACTTCTTTAAGACTTATTACTACTTTAAAAACCCGAGGCTTTATTACTACTAAGTATTTACTATTTTTCCTTATTCTCTTTATTACAATTTAAGACCATAATATACATACACAAATATCATTTGTAAATGCTCATTTTAACATTAGAGGAAGAGAGAGAGACTAGAGAATATTATTTAGGATTGAGTTGAGAAATGTAAAAGAGTCTAAACACCTTTATATGTTGTAATTCCAAGTTAAAGTTTTCTAGCAATTGGATTAAGTTGAGTTAACTATCCAATTACGTATAATCTTACTTGTTGTTAGTGCATGATTTTGATCGAATTTTAAATGGATTAATTAACTATCCGGCTAATTAAGCGTGCTTGTTGCTTATCCATGGCTATTGATCCATGTGAGACGGTGTCCTGAGCGAAGTTATGCATGGAAATGATCTAGGTAGATTTAGGTATTTCAGTTTTGGAAATATTAGAGAGTACCTAATATTCATGTTTTATAATCTAGGATGTTGGGGAGTACTCGACATCAAATATATGCTTATTATAATATCTATGTATGTTGTGGGATACTGAGTTATTCCTTTGTTGGATTCTAGGTTAAAGGGCAAAGATAATTAAATGGTAGTTTATTGCATTCATATGATAACAATGCATGTGAGTTAGTCATTGTTTGTACACACACATATGTTTGTTGGTATATTGTATTGAGCTTTGGCTTACTCCTTTTATCTTTTTTAGGTACAAGTGTAATGTGTTGATTGTTATATCGCTAGTTACAATCGGATAGGGCTTTAGGATTGTTACTAGCTTTGCAGACCTTCTAGAATAGAAACATGGAACATGTAACGGTTCAAGTATAATTGGTGTAGGTAGCAAAATGTGTTCACCGTTTGTTGGTAACACTTAGTAAATTTGAAATGGGTACAGTTAGTAGAGTTCCATTCTCTAAAACCATCTATTAGATTAAAGTATATAAATTATAAGATAGTACTTATCTTATAATTTACGAATTCATGCATGTGTTTTGATACCATCTGAAGTCGTTGATGAAAGAGAAATTTTGGAGCTAATTATTATGTTATGGTGGATAATAGCAAATTCTGAGCCTTTGCATGTCCGTATTACATATGGACACATGGTGAGTTGTAGATGACCTTAAAATTAGCGTGTTAGAAAGAAGACAAGCATTGTTTTTTGGAATCACATTCAAGAATGCTGGATAGTAGTTACAAATGCTATACAATCACATCATGCATATGACACACCATATGCAACTTCATAATTCTAATGTAACATAAAATTAACCCCCTATTCTTTGAAAGCATGATTTTTTACACAAAACCACACCCCATCCCCACTACCCCACCCCCACCCCACCCCTACCCTAAAAAAAAAACAATTTATAAATAATTAGCACCGTTAAGGACGTTTGTACTTTCCATAATTTTTAATCTAAAAGGAACCTTTAGGAACAGTGCAAATATTGTACTTTTTAGATAGAAAAGTATACATGTCCTTAACAGTGCTGATTGTTTATAGATTTAGGGGTCCAAAGACATGCTTTCAAAGTATGAGGGTCAATCTGTAGTATCCTTGAATTTTATGAGGTATTTTTGCAATTTACCCCACAATTAAAGGAACTTGTAAGTACATTTTCGCACCAAAAATTAAAAAAAAAAAAAGATCCACTTGCTCAGCCTTAGAGCACAAAATCGAGCTTTTACCTCATCAAATGCTCCATTTCAAAGCACAAGATCAGACATTTCTCCCTACAAAATAGAATAAAAAATAGGCATAGGTCATTCTTTTAGTCTATTGGACTGTCTCAAATCCTGCACAACATATATTCTAAAATTTGAATTTATATTACTCATCATGACATTTTGTTTCAAGTTTTGTATTTGTTGATTCATCTTTTATTACTATTGTGGGTTACTAGAATAAGTAATTTAATTTTTTACTTTATTAAATTATAATTGAAGGAGAGAGTATGAAACTTCCTTTTTTTTTTTCCCTTCTTTTTCATTATTCTTTCTTCTTCCCATATTGCAGTTGATAAATCATGATAGAGTGAATCATTGAAGAAGAAAAGACTTACATTTATATGAAGAACTAACCACAAGATATTTGCTTTCTTATTCTACTAAATCCTCAATCAAATTACTTTTGTTCCCACTTCTTTTATATGTTTTGTTATACACAATTTACCTTAAATATATATATATATATATATCGGCACAATTGAGTTTATTTAATATTTTCCATTAAAACAAAATAATGGGAGTTGCAAAATACCTATCAAACTTTTATCCACATGCAAATTTACCTCACAAACTCTCATCAATGTGTGGTTTTACCTCCCCATCCCCTCTCTGAAAATTCATGAAAAATATTAACTATCCTTAACTATATCAAACTTTTTTTAAGTTTAATGGGTTAAAAAAGGCTTTGAAAGTTAAAAGGGTGAATCCGCAAGGCTAAAATCGCTAATGGTACCTAAATTTTTTTTATTATAACATAAATATACCTAAACAAAATTTCTCACAAGAAATACATATACATTTTATTTCTTACACCTATGGTACTTTTAGCTGGAATCTAATAAAAAATCTAGTCATTTATTGATGTGAAAGGGAATATATATTAAAAAAATATTTTTTTCTCTTTCATGTCAGCATATTTATTCTTTTTTTTTTTGCCTCTCTCTCCTATCGCTTCTTCTTCTTCTTCCAAAAAAAAAAATAAAACTAAATAACCACTCAAAGGAAAATTAAACTAATTAAAAATTTAAAAGAGAGATAGATAAATGAATAAGAAAAGTTAAAATTAAAACTAAATAACCAAGCAAAGGAAAAATAAAGGGAAGCTTTGACTCTACATATGATGGGTTCATACCTGGGTATGAACGCATATTGGGTTAAGTCATTAGAGTGCTACAGTAGCTCGGTGGCTAAAGAGTGCTTACAATGGTCATGAATAGGTTTAGGTTTTGACAATGGTTACAGGTGTGTAGTCGTGTCAAGTTGGATGTAGGTGGTCGAAGTAGGTCTCAGTGGTGGCTCTTACATAGTGGTTATGTGATGGCGGGTAGGTAGTGTTAGGATCTAGTATTGGTGGCCATGTGTTGAAGTAGATATGGCATTGATTGTTTAGATTGGTCTCGGTAGAGTTTACATTCTTGGTTGAGTCCATCAATGGTGATCGTTGGTTTTGATGATGGTTTTGGTGTGGTGGCCTTTTATGGTGGTGTCACTGTTGGGGCTTCGATGGTATTCATGGGTTATGAGGGTGGCAAATTGGGTGGCTAGATAGTGGAGATTGTGTGTGTTAAAGGTGATGCAGTTAAAGTTTTTAGAGAGAGAAATTTATTATTTATTTTTTTTTTGGAGGGGGAGGGGGTAGTGGTTAAAGAGAGAGAGATGCCGAAAGAGAAAGTTATGAAAATAATAAATCTAAATATTTAGTTTCTAAAAGAAATATATTCTTTGAATTCTTTATCTCTATGCAAGCTTTGCAAACATAAGAAGTTTCCTTTGTTCAATACCACTTTCCACTTCTTTACCTAAAGTATAGTTTGGATTAGAACTTTCAAGCTTTCTTAAGACCTTTGATCTTCTCAATCTCAATTTCCTCTAAGGATCTTTTACTTATGCCTTGCATAGTTATAAACCTTCTTGTACATGTAAATATCATATGACAAAGGTCTACTTAATATTCTCTAAACTAGATTATCTGAATACCTTGTTCTATCCCTTGGTCATTGGTCTTCCTTAAATATGAATGTAATTCCTATACGAGAGTATGAATACTTATATTGTACTAGCAATTCTAGTTTTAAAGAATAATAGTTTATAGGAATTTTGTGAGAATAATAACGGCATAAACAAGAAAACTATCAAGTATAAATATCTTATTCCTTACTTCGATAATTTGTTAGATGAAATGCATGGATTAGGAGATGAATAAAAGCAATGTTCAAAATCATGCATAGTCCTTAGGAGTAGATGGTTATGCCATTTGGACTAACAAATGTGCCTACTGCATTCATGCGACTTATGAATAATGTTTGAAAGGATTCCATTGGTAAGTTAGTTTGTTGTTTATTTTAATGATTACCTTATATATGATAGCTTTTTGATAGCCATCAAAAGCTTGTGAGAGATATACTCTTAGTTCGATGAGCTGAATAATTATATGCAAACATAAAGAAATGTACATTTTATTAGCCAAAAGTAGCGTTTCAAGGGTCTATCTTGCAAGAAGGAGAAGTGAAAGTCAATCCAGATTAATGTTATTATGAAGTGGCAAATTCGAGAATCTGCAATTGATGTTTGTAATTTTCATGGACTTACTTTATTTTATAGAATACTTTTGAAAAAAATCTAATATTATTTTAGCTTTGTTAACATAGCTTACAAAGAAAAGGTAAAATATGGAAGAAATGAGAAGGCGAAGACAACTTTCCTTAATATTATATAGAAACCTACTTATACTCCTATGTTGATTCTACTTGATTTTAAGAAATCTTTTAGGCTTAAATGTATAGTATTAAGAGTTGGTGTTGGAGTTGTTTTGATTAGGGGTGTGTGTGGTACGATTTGATTTAATTTTCCCATCAAACTAAACCGCACCGTTATATCATGATTCATATTTTCTTTTAAATTCAAATCTAACTATATAATTCTATTCGTAAATTTTTTGAATTGGAAAAAAATTAGTTCAATACAGTTTGATTTGCGGTTCGAGCTGTTTTTATTCTTGAAATAAAAATACATCTATTGAAAAACTTCAGTTACATATTTCTTATCACTAATGGAACATAAACAACAATATTTAAAAGTAAATATTTACCCAAATAAACATGTAAAACTCATAATAGGAGAGATATTTCATCCATCATAAAATTATAATCGTATACTAGTTTCATTCTTTTAAATTATCTTAAACTATAATGATTAGTAGACACTATCTCAATATCACACACAAATTTTAATTTGTTATATACTTCTAACTAACATATTATTAATTATATAATCTAATAGGTAACTAAGTAATAGGGGTTGATTAATTAGTAAGACAATGGAGAAAAAAAAAAAGAATGTTTAGAACTCAAAATACTTGAAGCTAAAATATAAAAGTTATCTTATTTGTAAACACACCATAATAATCGAAACATAATATGACTAATCTAATTTCCTTTCATGAATGATACACATATAAGTAATAGATATAGAAAATAATTAATTTTTTAAAAAAAATTAAGAAGGAAAAAAACAATATGTTTGAATTTTTTTAAATATGTAAAAATGGTTTGGTTTGTTTGGAACCATATAGGTCGATTCAAGATCCCAAACAAAATCGTGAACCATTTGCTTTTCACGAAACTTAGCTACAAATCGAACTGTTTCAAAAGAGAAACAAAATTTTGGTGTGGTTCAATTCAAATGGTTTGGTTTACAATTCGATCATTTTTTTATGGTCCAAATTTTTATGTAAGAGAAGTAACTTATTGCATACTTTAGAGGAAAATAGAGCCTCACTTAGTGACTCAATATATCATAAGAAACTCTATTTCTTGATCAAAAATATTATTTTCTTCCAAAGGAATTTATCATATATGTCCTCAAGCATTAAAATATCTAAAGGGACAACATAACCTATACAAATGGCAAGCTAAACAAATGGAATTTAATGGAAGTTTTACATATGTCATTAAGTGAATAAAAAGAAGAAGAAGTGAAAATCTAGTCACAAATACAATGTCTAGGAAATATGCTTTTATTACTACTATGCAAACTAAGATGCTTGGTTCTTGACTTACTAAAAGAACAATATGTTGAGATGTTTTGTTTAGTCTTATTGTAGATCGGTGTAAAGATGGATATGATGTAGATGATTATTACACAATCGACGAGTTTCTTATTAAAAGGGGTAAGTTATGTACTAATGGTTCTTGCTAAAGAATTGTTGGTAAAAGAAACACATTCAGAGGAATGTATGATGCCGGTTATGCAAGCTTTATGTAATCTTGTAATTTGGTTTACCTCAAAGAAGACTTAATTCAATGACATAAATAAAATTGTGATTTGAAAGGGGTATGAGAAGATTAATAGGTACTTTTTAGTAGCTCTTAGAAGCATGTGTGACTATGCAGTTGAACACTTTAATCCCTTCAAAGGTAGATGTTTGTAGCATGATTGCATTCTCCCAGAGCTGTAACAGATGCAAATGAGAAGGAAGGAACACTTATATATAACTTTTGGGACTTACTGTGAGATATACCTAATTATTGATTTAATTAACTCCTCTTTAAGCCTTAATTCGTATATGATTTAGTATAATACATTAAAAGTATCAATATTTGTGGATAAATTTATTTAATATATTAATGTTTTGACTTTCATATAATTATAAAAAGGATTTTTTTTTCTTTTGTGGGCTACAAAGGCTATTACAACGCGGTCACATAAAGCCATTACAACGCTAACGTAAGGAATCAAACTCGATACCTCAAAAATAAAGATCTAGATCTGGTGCCACTAGACTACAAGGCCTTCAACAAAGTAAGTTAAATAAGATATACATAACAAATGATTAATGAAAATTAATGAAAAATTATATAAACATTAATACTTTAAATAAATTTTGCCAGATATTGATATATTATTTAATTCACTTTACGAAATGTTAAATTTTATTTTAACCATTTAAGACATTAATATATTAAATAAATTTAACTCCAAATGTTAATTTCTTTTAATATAATTTATCCAAAAAAGCTTCTTATAACTCAAAATTATAGATAAGCCTTTTATTTATAAGAGCTAACTAAGAAAGTTTAAGAGCATATTGATTGGTTTAATAATATCTATTTCCAACCTTTCAAACCAAATTTCTTTAAGAGGTTTTCAAATAATACATTGATAAGAATGAACTCAGGCCATGTAAAATACTAAATGGATTATCATATTTTTATCTATATTGTATCTGTATTTGTAAATTATTAATATCATATTTATTTGATTAGTTTATAAGTAAAACTGTCGGTTTTTTATTGGTATTTATTTTTTAAAAAATATTTATTTAAAAATAATAAAAAAAATATGATACCAAAATAATTACAACACAATAGAACCAACAGAGCTAATTATCAATGATATAATGATATAATTTATTAATTTACCTATAATTTGATAGCTATCCACAACATGACGAAGCGTCAACTAAGTATGATATAAAGTGATTGAACTGAAGATAATCCGCAAAGCCATCTCTTTTTGCTTTATGGAATGCATCATACCACAGTAATAGCGTGGGACAGCACTCATCATATAAAACCCTACACATTAAATGATGGCATCTGATCGTTAAATGCATAGTCAACCTGAGCGATGAGGTGCGCAGGATTAGACAGCGCAGAAAGAGAAAAACCCAAAAAAAAAAAAGGAAACTAGTCTGTCTGTTCTCTCCTCTCTTCTCTTTCACATGTCACAAGTCGTAAACAAGCATTTTTTATGTGTAAGGGAGGGAGAGAAAGAGAGAGAGAGAGAGAGAGAGAGAGAGTGGAGTGCATGCACGCGCTAATCTAATCAAGTGTAGAATCACTGGAGAGAGAGAGAGAGAGAGAAACTAAAAAAAAGGGCACTTTGGAGTTTGAGAATGTTTATTGTGACGTTAAAAAAGAAAAGGTCAGCGTCACCCATTCCCATTTACAAAATTTCAACTCCACTTCCCTGTTCTTTTCACTCCTGCTCCTCCTTCTTCAATCTTCGTTCTTCTTTTCTTTCTCCTCCTCCTTCCCTACTATTAGTATTAACCCTTTTTTTTTTTCTTAATTGTAATAAAATTAAAAAAAATTCCCGAAAGGTCCATTTGGTTTCGACCTTGGGAAGTAATCAAAGATGGATGGACTCCCCTCCGGTTATCGTCCGAACGTCGGCGTTTGTCTTGTTAACTCCGATAATCAGGTTGGTATTTTTTTTTCTGTTCTCTATTCTGTTATGTCATGCGGTCAAAATGTTTCTTTTCCGTTGGTGTTGGTTTTAAGATTTTTCGCTGTTTTTTTAAGGTCAGCATCTTTGTCCTGCTGGTTTCAAATGTTTGGATAATTCGTGTTATGTAGTCTTAACTGAAATTGAAAATTAAGAAAACAAAGTTGTCAAATTTATCTTGATTTTCTTACTCATCTTCTAATTTTCAGGTCCTTTTGTTTTTAAATATTGATCTTGTCTGTGGATATTTCTGTTTTGAAAATTGTGTGATATTGCGTATACACTGCTGTGGATATGTAATTTATTCAAAAAAATAGAAAGAAAAAAGGGATAATTTCCCTAACCCTGTTTACACCACTATATTAGATGATCTATATCTGCTTCAAAGTTTTCAAAAATAGAATAGGAAGTTGTGAAAATCCAACATATGTATAAATAATTTTTTTTTTCCTTTTTCATTGCAAACTTGTTTTAGATCATTACCATTTCAAAATATTTCTATATTATTCCTTGTTTGAATCTGCAAATATGCATCATCATCATTGTTTGCCAGTATAATCATGTTGCTAGAAAATTCAGTTTTTCAAAGTCCAACAACTGTATTGAGCATTAACTGCATCCTTATCAATCCTATTTTATTTTATTATTATTATAACTATTTTTTTAAAGTTGCCTATGTTATCAAACAAAAGAGCAGTTCTTGCTTAGATCAATCTATCATAAATCAAATGTTCTTGACCCTTTTGGGCTCCAACTACTTTTTCCCGTGGGTCCCATGATATTTCGAAGCACATCTTTAATAGTGCTTTACAATTAATACATATAACAGCTTTAAGTTGGGTTAGGACTTAAAGTTAACAAGTCATGATTATTAAGCAAAATAAATCAAGGAATCGTGCAATCTTGAACCTAATTTTGCTCTATTTAATTAACCGTCATGTTCCTTTTTATGTGTGTACTTTGCTTGTCCATTTTAACCCAAATTAAAAAAGGGAAATGGTCCTTTCATTTTAGCATTATATTGTTATTATATTTAGGGGTAAAATAATAAATAAGTTTAGAATCATGTATATTAATTATCTAATTTCAGCAGATTTTTCAAGATACGTGTCTTTAATTAAAAAAATTAAGGGTTAATGTCACAAATAATATTTGAACTTTGACAAATATGTAATTAAGAAGCTACACTTTTAAGTTGATCAATTTAGTATCTGAACTTTAAAATTAATCAATTTAGTACTTAAAAGAATTTTTTGTGTATATCAACAGTACCTTCATCAACTTATTTCTTTTTTGACCAAATCCATAAACTTATTTTAAGTATTAAATTGATAGATTTCAAAGTTTTTTAGGTATTAAATTGATCAATTTTAAAGTTGAAGTGTCTAATTGTATGTTTTGTCAAAGTTCAAGTACCATTTATAACATTAATCCAAAAAATAATAAGAGTTTGATAAAGAAGTGTAGTGATTCCAAATTAAATATAGCATTTCATAATACTTTTGAAGAGATATGTCCTTTATGTTGGTACAACATTCACAAGTTCTAACGAAGTTGGTTGTGATTGTCGAATTATGTTTTCTCTGCCATTCTGGAGATTACTTCCTTTTAGATTTTAGCTTTACTGGGAAAATTGAGGAATGGCTTAAGCCTTATTGCTGCAGGTTTTTGTGGCTTCCAGATTGAATGTTCCTGGAGCATGGCAGATGCCTCAGGTGAGGATGTAGTAGCCTTTTGTTATTCTTGAAAAATTGTCTAAGGGGATGCATCAAGCATTTTTTCTATTACTTCATTCTGAAATGCCAATTTAGTCATGTACTTGTTTTGTTCATATGGTTTCCTATGGACAAGATACATAGCATACAACATCAGCAAAAGGATTGGGAAAACACATTTAGATTTAGGAGTTGATTGGCAGTTTTTAAAGTTTTAGGACTTATCAAAGCATCTATACTAATTGTAAATGTCAAATTAACAATTAAGTTCTGGAAACAGCAGGTCTATCCCGTTTGTACTTGTTTCGATTACCGTTTTCTGGACATTGCTTTAAGAAATTGCAAGTGATTAATTTTATTTGTAAAAGGCTAAAATTTAGCCAAAAAAAAACCATAATTCACTACCTCATAAGGAAAATGCAACTTTCCAAAGGCTTTCACCTGGCTTGATTGTTTTTCTTGAAGAATTTGGAAAACATGAACTGGATCTGCCTTGAATTGGCTTTGTTGATCCCAGGGTGGTATTGAAGATGGTGAAGACCCCAAAATTGCAGCAATTCGGGAACTACGAGAAGAAACTGGAATTGTATCTGCTGAAATCCTTGCTGAGGTTCGTTCTGTTATTCCTCTGATGATCTTTTGAATCCTCATAATACATCCAAATCCATCATTGAAAATGCTTAAAATCTTTTCTTTATTGCGGAATCCAAATGTTGATTGCATTTATGATCAAGGCGTGTAGATTTTAGGTTTCCTATCTTTCAATAAGTGCTTTATAGTTTATCCATTTAAGAAGCAAAAGACTGGTTACAATGCTCAAATAGCTCTTTTCTACTACCTTTGTGCAGCAGTAATTACCTGTAACTTTCAGCACATAATTTCCATGGTCGCACCTGTTGCATTTCCTTTGTTAATAATTGAAAGGGCACAACGGATTTTTCTCTGTATCTGAAGTTGGAGTTATGACAGGTTCCAAATTGGTTGACTTATGACTTTCCACCAGCTGTAAAGGCTAAAGTGAATCGACTCTGGGGAGGCGAATGGCATGGCCAAGCACAGAAGTGGTGCGCTTTTCACTCTTTTGTTTATCTACTTGCACTCCTATCCTTCTCCTCTGATCTGCAAAGAACTTTAAAGATGAAAAGCGGCAGTTTCTTTACATTAATTTAATTCAAGAAAATATGTCTGTCATTTTAGCAGGAGCATCAACTTGTTAGCTTTTCTTGAATTTTTTGTGTACCTTTGCGTATGAATTAAGTCCCTTTGTCATTTAATTAATTTATTTCTTAAGCCAATGTAGTGGAATTACTGGTGCTCCCTGAAAATGAATATTCCTTTCGCAGATTCATAAACATTGCTTGGGATAATTTGAGGAAACCAGTCATTTTTCTCCTATCCTGTAGATCACACATCCATCTAATCTAGGATTATTGTTATTATTTTTTCCAAATAATGTTGAGATGCATTTATTTTGAAACTAATCCATAATGGCCAGATTAGTTGAGGTTGATGATTGTGGATTGGTTTCTTAAATGGGTAGAACCTTTGTGTACATCTTTTTAACAGTATCCCCCATTGAGGTGTAACAAGCAAGAAAATGGTCCCATATAAGGACATGCACGCTCGGTTTTTTATTTGTTTTTTGCTATAAATAAGTAGATCAAGGGTCTATCCACTGTTTACTGATGGCTGTCCAATTTGTATAGAAATTCCATCTTAATGCAGTCAAAAACATTTGGCAGGTTCCTAATGAGGTTGACAAAAGACGGTGACAGTGAGATTAACCTGGCAAATGGTGGAGCAGATGCAGAATTTGCCGAATGGAAATGGACTAGCCCTGAAGAAGTCATAGAGCAGGTATGCCAAGGAAACTTGAGTTGAACTACTTGTTTTGTTAGTTCATCTTTGCCATATTATTATATTTTGTCATTGAAAACTGTCTGGAGACACGGGTGGTTATTGTAACAGGCTGTGGATTACAAGACCAACGTACGAGGAAGTCATGAGAACCTTCCAGCCTTATTTCGATAGTAGTGGAATATCCGGTAAATGTAAATCAACAAAGTGGTGAAGGTCTAGTGGTGATTTTGTAGAAATATTGTATTGTGCATCAATTTGGACATGATGGAATCTCTGTAAATTAATATGCCAGTGTGATTTTCAGTTTTGGGAGCTGTTTAACATCATGATATCTGTAATCTTCTTCTATTTGTTTTAAGTCCTTCCATTAGAATATAGGATTTAAATATTTAATGTAATGGAAATTTAGCATATTATATTCAATAGGTAGGATCATGTAATTAATCCAACTATGGGCTAAACATTAAAAGCTTGTGGGCTGTTGTAGCGTTAATATGTTGGAGTTTTGCTGGACCAATAAGCAGGCTTCATCTTAAGTGTTTTTAGAAAATATTAGTTAAAGGGAAATCTATTTAGTGTTCTTGCATGTCGCATGCTAATTTGTTTTCCCTACTTCCTAATATATAAAAGCCTTCGAATTTGGTAAAGGAGCTGGTTTGCAAATGAGAATATAACTGCTCTTCTGGTATAAATTTTGCATCCATATGAATGCAGAAAAGGAAAATGTACAATTACTAAATTTATGAGAGGACATGAAAATACTATGCACCATTTAATGTGCAATCAAGAGGCGTCGGTGAGAAGCATGGAAAAAATGTGCTTAAGGCCATGGAGGAGCAAAATGTTATTTTTGACAGTTTGAAACTATACTAATACATAAAAGATTTTGCTAGTATGTGGGGGAGGGGATCCGCTTTTTTACGTGTCACTCTCAACGGATGGTATTGCTAAAAATAGATAAGTTGGAGTTGCTAAAAATAGATAAGTTGGAGTATATCAAATGAATTCATATACTTTATAAGATGAGAATTATGCAGGTACTCATGATAACAAGTATGTGATCATAATTGGGATTATTTATGGTGCAACTAGTAGAATCATAGCAGGGTTTAAGCATAAGCATATCCATGCTTTTGGGAACACATGGCAAGGTTGTAAATTTTAGGACTAACAACTTTATTTCCTTTCCTTTTCTTTCTTTCTTTCTTTTTTGCAGAAAGATAATTGGTGCATCTAGTTCGCTGGTTTGAGTTAATTTGGTATTTATTTTATGTCTATTTTAATTAGATTATTTGTCAAAAATAGATATAAATGAAAAACGAACATTTTTACTCTTAAAAAGATTTTACGCATCAAATAAAAATAAAATACGAATATGAATTAGATATAAATAATATATAGATAAAAAATAAATCATCTCAAGTTTATCCACAAACAGAAGAGTATTTGGGGGGGGGGGGGGGGGTTGGGTTTCTCCAGAATCCTCACCATAGCTCATCCTCTCTGACTTAAATGGCAATTCAGTCTCCACTTGTATTAGTTTCTCTAGGTACTTAAAAAAAGTAACATTCAGTAAATAATATTTCTTCAAAAATAAAATATGTTGAACAGGCCCCCGGAATCCCCTAATGTCACGTTTTGCGTTTGAAATGGCGTAAAAATTTATATTTGAATCAGTCTCTACTCTCTAGGATCACATTTGTCCAATTTCTATGCTTTGGTATCCGCAAACCTTCGCGAATAGCTTTCGCTTCCGCCGATAGACTGTCAATAGGCCCCCAAGTTAGACGTGGTCATCATTCGGGTTCGGGTTTGGGTTTGAAACCTGATCCAAACCGTCAGTTTCTAGTTTTAAAAATAGTGGAATCGGACTCGTGGGAGCCAGTCTGGTTCTTGATTCTTAGGAACCGCCGGTTCCCACGGTTTGGTTCCGATTCTAAAAAAAAACGGAAATCATGAAATAAAAAAATAAAAAAATAAATTAAATGATTTGCTTAATTTAACTAAGAAGAAATGCAAAATAATTTTTTAACTTGAAATAACACTGGGGAAAAGGAATAAAATATTAATATTTTTAAAAATAATTACGAAAATGCCATCGAAAAAAAATTATTCCCGATTTTAGGTAACATGGCTTCATCTCTTGAAGAGACGAGGTCATAAGTGACTGAAGAGACGAGGTCTCATTTGTTTAATGACCTCGTTTCTCGAAGAGACGAGGTCGCTCCGCATGTGACATCGTCTCTTCAAGAGACGAGGTCATTAGTGATTAACCTTATTTCTTGAAGAGACGAGGTCAGCGGGTTAAATTCTCCCGCGCGCTTCTTCTCCCATTTCCCCGTTGGATCGCCGGAACCCTAATAGTAAATTACGATTTTCTGTCGATTTTTTGCGCACCAAATCCACAAATCGACCGTAATCGCTCATCCCCATTTATCCGAAGTTGATTGTGTTGCGATTGGTTGGGTAGGAGGATCGAAAAGAGGAGATTTGAAGCGAAACCACCGACGGCGAACGTTGAGGTTGGATTTCCGCGTGTTTTCGTATTTTTTTTAATCATTCATGCTGCATTGTTGAATGAAAATTGTATGTGTTGTTAGAATAATTTTGTAGCATGATTCCAACACCGACGGGTTTTTTTTTTTTCTTGTTGTATGTTCTATAGATATGTATATGTATAATATTTGCTTTGGAAAAAATCAAGTTCTAAATAGTTATTGTTGGATAATTATTTTAGGAATTTGAGTATGCGAAAAAAAATTGAAAATAATTTTAATTGTCGTTAACGGGGTGTATTTAGTACTTTAGCATTGTTGAATGTAGATTGTCTGTGTTGTTAGAATAATTTTGTAGCATGATTCCAACGCCGACTGGTTTTTTTTTTTTTTTTTGCTTGTTGTATGTTGTATAGATATGTATATGTATAATATTTGCTTTGGAAAAAATCAAGTCCTAAGTAGTTATTGTTGGATAATTATTTCAGAAAATTGAGTGTGCGAAAAAAAATTGAAAATAATTTCAATTGTCGTTAACGGCGTGTATTTAGGACTTTAGCATTGGTATGGCGATTTAATATGGCATGGAAAAATGCGATGAAAAAAGCAAATATTTGTAAGAAAGCAGAATAGATTACAAAATTAAATTTCAACTTTGAAAGTGGAGGTGCAGGTTTAGGAATTATGTTAAATGTTACGAGGAATGTAATTCATAAGTGAGATTTTTTGAATTTGATGCGTGGAAGCTAATTTTGATGAGATGGCAGGATTTGTGAGGAAATGGATAAGGAGAAGTTCATACTGTACTCTCATGGTAATATTGTGCAAGGGGATTATGGTTTTGGTTATGATAAGCGGCCTGTTGCTATGGTCAGTATTAGTAGGAATTCAACATATGAGTAGATAGTGGAGATTATTTGCAATAGACTAAAGGTAAATAGGTGTACACATCGGGTGGAGCTATATCATAAGGTAGCTATTGGAGATAAGATGCTACGTTATGATATTATTCCAATGACCGATGATGATGCGGCACAAGAGATGTTGCTATACACAGAAGGCTCAGTGGCTGTTTATGTGCAGATTTTGGAAATTGAATTGTCACAGGCACATGCAGGGGAAATGGGCAATGATAGAAATATTGGGAGCCAGGGGTTAGTAGACTCAAACTCTACTCCAATTCAGACAATAGGCAGTGTACAAGTAGAAATAGGTCACTTTGAATTTTGTGGACCTACATCAGTAGGTGGTGGTGATATGGATGCTGGGCAAGACTCATCGGCAAGTGAATCCAGTGACGACTATGATGATGATGAAAATGTTAATGATGAAGTAATTCGACAACAATATACATTGCCTTAGTATGCTTCTACCTTGTCGAGCACTACTACCCTGACAGAGTGCTCAGACAGTTTGGTGGCTTCCAGGGAATTCCAGCCCCCCCTGCCGACATGAGACCCCCCCATGAGATTGACATGAGAGGACGTTCCGAGTGGAACTGGCAGGTGGAGCATGCCAGGTGGATAGCTGAGTGAGATGCTCAGCGTGATTGCATAGTTGAGCTGCCCAATTTCCCTACTGGGACATCTGACGATTACTTCCAGTGGTATCATGCGATCACTCGACGCTGGATCGGACGCACGGGAGCTATCATACGATACATGGTAAGATAACTATCTCTTTAAGCTTTATATGGACTTGTACTGACTTGGCAGCTGCTTACCGATATAATTTTTTGCTATTACTCGCAGGCTGATTTCATTTATAGCATCTCAGACATGCCCCCAGAGCTCACTCCATCCACTGCACGAGATGTCTGTCGTGTGGTGGAAGAGTTTATGGGGTTGAATTTCAATGATCCAGTGCCACCAGCTCCATCATCAGCAGCAGCACAGGGTGACCCACAGTCTCATATCGTACAAAGATGACAGCCTCCTAGAGAGAGGTGTGGGCGGGGACGAGGCGGGGGTCGGGGACGAGCTCGAGCACCGGGTATATAGATCAGAGATGAGCCTGAGCCGTCCGATCTACCTTCACTTGATGAGCCTGATCCTTCCCAGGTCATTCAGGATGAGGCTAGCCCGTCATCGACATCTTACTATATAGGGGACACCCCATGCCAGACCCGTCATACTCTGAGTTCCACACCCCCTTGGCTCCATAGAAGAGACGACCATCGCCATCACATGATATGGGGGAAGAGCTCACACAGGTTGAGTTAGACCCTATCCCGTTCCATCAATACAGTGCTGCTACTGGACATGAGGATGCTGCAGTTACAGATATTGTTTCATCTACACAGCATCCACATCTGCGTACCCCGTTACCCAGGACGTACGTAAGGCGGGGTAGAGGCCGAGGACAACGGAGGAGGGACACACATCAGCAGCAGTAGTAGATGATAGATTTTCTTTATTTTGATTATTGCATATAGCTTCTTACTTTTTTTGTATTGTTTTTGTATGTATATTGTACTCCTTTTCTCTTGTACATTTTAAAAGAATAATGAATCATCATTTCGTTTCATATTATCTGTTACGAGCCTACAAATTCCCATATTTTCATTGTACTGTGCTGACAAACAATCACAATACCGCTGCGATTGAATGATTCAGATTGGGATTCAGCATGTGTTTTTAGGCTGAATGGTATTATAGCTGTGTTGAATTTGTTTAATGGCTCGTATAGCCATTTATATTTCTACTTGACAGGTTTTATACATAATTTTTTGGGTTTCTCAAGTAATAGATTGAGTTTTGAGGAGGAATAACTGACCTGGTCTCTTCAAGAGACGAGGTCAGAACAGGTGCAACCTCGTCTCTTGAAGAGACGGGGTCACATGCGGAGCAACCTCGTCTCTTTGAGAGACGAGGTCATTAAACGAATGAGACCTCATCTCTTGAAGAGACGAGGTCAGTCACTTATGACCTCGTCTCTTCAAGAGACAATGCCATGTTGTCTAAAATCGGGAATAATTTTTTCCAGATGGCATTTCCGTAATTATTTTTAAAATATTAATATTTTATTCCTTTTCTCATAATATTGAGCCTAACAATAATTGTTCATAGCATTAGTTAAAAGAAATTCTATAATTATGTATTTATTTATATACAATCACTTACAATTTTATATTTGTTATATTAGTAATGTGACACTATAAAATATTCAAGATACAAATAATTCCCAACAACAAAGAACAAATCACACATTGTTAAGAAAGAAAGTCTATTTTGATTAGAAGTTTACATAAATTTAACAATATATGATTTCAAATGTATTTATTACTTGTGTTATTAATAATGACATATTAAATATTGTAAATAGGAAATAAATTTTTTATTATTTATGCAAAAGTAGTTTTAAATATTTTGTTTTATAATTACAATTTTTTATAATTTTCTTTTCTTTTTTTATAATTTTTATGATGTAGAGCTGCTGGTTCTATCGATTCTTAAACCGGTAGTTTTAAAACCACCAAGTCATGCGGTTTTTAAAATGAAACCGTAAGGACCTGTCGGAACCAGCAAATCCTTTATCGGTTCATACCCGCTATTCCTAAGCCAATTTTCTGTTCAAAAACCGCCAATGACAGGTCAAGTTTGTTCTCAATTCGGAACCGACCGTGATGATATCTAGCCCAAGTGAATCACATTTTCTTAAGATAAATCACCATAACTTTATCTACACCTGGTATTATAACTAATAATGATATTCTAATATGTTCGCATATGCATAATGGTTACTTTAAAAACCATCTACTATTATGTTTATGTGTTAATATATTATTAGTAGTTATACATTATTTATATATACACATGATATGCATCATTCATCGAATATTTTTCCCAACAAACAAGACCAACACAACTTATACTTGAAGAAAAATCGGCATCATCATCTGGATTTACCTTACTGCACCGTACTAATGGAGGACACCAAAGTTTTTTCAACATGCTCTTGAACTTCCTGATTTATAAGCGGATAATTTTAATAGAGATGGCATATGTTTGATCTTAAATGCAAATAACAGATATATATTTGAAATAGTAAATTAAGAGTAAACATTATAAGCTATAGTATTGCTTTTAGCCAATACGTCACTTCATGTGTCGTGTGCAGCCTCTATGCCAAACTAAAAGTAGAGGGAATGGATGCTTTGAGCTAGGAAATCATTAAGATCTTGCTTCCAATAATTTTTTTTTTCCTTTTTTTGATGTTTTTTTGTACTTAAGTTATGGATTTGATTTTTATATTGTAATTGAACTGAATCCTCGAATCTTACAATTATTAGAGCGTCAACATATTTAATGCATGTATCGGGAAAAAATACAAAAGTTAAAATATCTATAACGGAACATATTTTCAATATATTATTGCTAAATCACACACTTATTATTATTATTATTAAGTAAATACCACTTTAATTAGACTCAACAATTTGTTATTAAAATTTCAATCTTTTTCCATCAATTGAATTGCCTATGAACCATAAACTACTAACTTATATTATTATAATTATGTTTCAAACTTTTAAGCACATTATAATAATTCTAATTTATATTCCCTTATTCTCTCTCTCTCTCTCTCATGATCTTCATTTCAAAATGTCTTTTCATTACCTATGTTCTCCTTCTTGCTATAGTCTGAATTTTTAAGTCTCTTTTTTTGTCTCTCTCTGTCTTCTATGCCTCTTTTTAGAAGCAACAAAACGAAATTTGATCTACTTTGTATCCAAACAAGAAGATGAAGCGTACAGAAAATAAACTTTGTTCACTATTCTATCAATCTATCTAATTGAAAGATACTATATATATACAAGCCTTAACTAACTCCAGCTAAGCTAAAAGAAAAACATGTGGATAAATATAAACTAATATTTACATATAATCTCTACACACCCAACGCCCTGCCCCTCAAGGCGGAGCCGATCGAAGGTCTAGCTTAGAGCAAGCATACAAAAGTTAAACTTTAGTAACAACTTTGGTAAGAAAATCAGCAAGTTTTTGTTTAGCAGGCACAAACACAGGAGATAAGAAACCAGTAGCTACATGATCTTGAACAAAGTGAGCATCAATAGAAATGTGTTTCGTGCGACTATGAAAGCATGGATGCTCAGCAACAAGTTTAGTTGATTTGTTATCACAAGAAAGGGTAACATGAAGAGGCAAATCAATCCTTAAATCCTTTAAAATATAAGACAAGTAAAGCAACTCCTTAGTAACAAATGCCATACTCCTATACTCAGCTTCAGTAGAAGAAGTGGACTTAGAATGTTACTTTTTGGTTTTCCAAGAGATTAAGAAATCACCCAAAAGAATACAATAACCCGAAATGGACTTCCGATCTAACATACATGCACCCCAATCTGAAGCAGAGAATCCATGCAAAGAGAAAGAACTTGAAGAGGAATAAAATAAGCTAAGATCAATCATTCGTTTGATATATCAAAGAAGATGAAACAAGGCCTTTAAATGAACACTTGCAGGTTAAGCAAGGAATTAGCTGAGTTTATGGACTAGAAAAGACAAATCCGGTCGTGTCATAGTAAGGTAAAGTAATTTGCCAACCAATTTGTGATATAAAGAAGGATCAAACAAAAATTCACCAACATCAATATACAAAGAAAGGCCATATGGTGAAGGAACACGAGCTGGTTTAGCTAATGTTAACCCAACATCTACTAAAAGATCAAGAATAAACTTGCGTTGATTCAATAAGCTGCCAAAGGAAGTACGGCAAATCTCTATGCCTAAAAAATAACGAGCAAGACTGAGATCTTTAATTGTAAAAGAATCATGTAATTGTTGTTTTAAAAGATCCATCAGCATGGAATATAAGTTTATAAACCCAGCGACAACCTATCACATGCGTTCCAGGTGGCAGTGAAGTCAACTCCCATGTATTATTAGCTTCCAAGGCTTGCAACTCTTTGTCCATAGCTTGAACCCAAGGCTCATATTGAGAAGCTTTAGCAAAAGAAGATGGTTCTTTAGAAACTAGCACATTAGCAAGTGAAATCATATAGACCTTAAGATAAGAGGTGAGTATATGATGGGAAAATAAGAGATATCGAGTAGATAAAGAAGAAGATTTCTTGGATGTGTTGCTAGCCACATGATTAATGGTATGGACAAAGTCATTAAGCTAAGTAGGAGCATGTCTCAAATGAGAAGAACAACGAGGAAAAGTAATAACTTCAAAAGAATTGGTTGAAACTGCAGATGGAGAAATAGAGGAAGTGGGAATCAAAGGAGAAGAAGAATTGTCACAGGAATCGGTAGCAAAAGAAACAAGTAGAAGAGTATGAGAAGTAGAAGAACTATCATTAGGAACTTGCTTAGAAGGCTTCAAAGAACACAACATTTTGTGCAACAAAGACCTTCTTGGTATCAATTTCATACGACTTGTAACCTTTTTGTCCATGCCCATATCCTAAAAACATACAACATATATCCTTGGAATCAAATTTATCAATAGACAGACCAAGAACAGGTGCATAACACAAACACCCAATGATTTGCAACATATCATAATTTAGAGGAGAATGATATATGCATTCATAAGTTGTCTTCCATTCAAGTAAAGAAGAAGGCATACGATTAATTAGACAAGTGGTGGCCAACACACAATCACCCAAAAAATCTTAAGCAAACTAGCATGTATTCTTAAAGCTCTTGAAGTCTCTATTATGCTTACACTTAATAATACCATTTTGTTGAGGAGTATAAGCAATAGATTTCTGATGCGTGATTCTAAAATCAGCAAATAGACGTTGACATTCCTTCGAAAGAAATTCACCACTGTTATCACTTCAAACTATCTTTCGACTAGTCGAAAAATGGGTTTTCACATATGCAATAAAGTTTACTAAAATAGTATAAACTTGAGACTTATATTTCAACAAGTAAGTCCAAGTTTATCTTGAAAAATCATCTACTATTGTTAAGAAATAGGATTCTCTAGTTCTAGTAGCTACATGATATAGACCCCATAGATCCAAATAAATCAAATCAACACAAGCACTTGATGTAGTTATACTTCTTTGGAAGGACAACCTATGTATCTTAGCCAATGGCAAGTTTCCTAATGAAAATTATTGAAATTGAAGTTTTTACAAAGAGACAAATGTCCTAGCTTAAACAAGGAAGAATGACCCAATCAATCATGAAGCAAAGATAAAGACAAGGACACATTACAAGTAGAATTTGAAATGAAGTGAGCTAATTCACTCCTCCTGAATCAAGACTGAAGAACATATAATCCACTTGTAGCAGTAGCTATAACAACACACTTGTTAGTTTTTGGGTCCTGGAAAGAACATGAATATTGGTTAATGAAAACTTCAAAAGGAAATCCTTTAAAAGCCTAGGAACATAAAGCAAGTTCTATTTAAAATCAGGTATATATAAGACATTATGTAAAGTAAGATCATCGGTAATGAAGACAACCCCTATCTCTTGAATAGACTTTATGGATCTATTAGGCAAATGAACAAGAACAGGTTGATTTAAGTGTGTAATGGTTTGAAAAAGGGAGCGAAAAGGACACATATGATCACTTGCGTCTGTATCAATTATCTAAACACCAATCTCATTTCATGAACTAACTAAATGAACCAAGGAATGAGACATACCTACATAATTGAAACCTAAATCATTAAGAACTCCACAACTCGTAATAACATCTGTACAATTTGCTGTAGAAGTATTATTCATTTCAAAAGAAAGGAATGACTACTACTGTTTCGTCATCCTCATGACTTGCGTACAAATTGAGTTAACTAAATTTGGATTTTTTATTCTTGAAACATCATGTGAAGAATGATGATCGAAAGGTGTATCATAAGAAAAAGAATGTAATATAGGCAAATCAACACTCTTTCCAACAGCAATACTCTTTTGTCCTCCAATAACAGAACCGGAAGCAATATGATTAGAATTGGAATGATCCGTAATTTTTCTCATTCTTTTCCCTTTATACCAATCTGAAAACCCAATTATCTCAAAACAAGTGTCAACTAAATGTCCTTATTGATGATAATGTTTACAAAAAAATTCTTCCCTTCTTAATGTCTTTCTGATCGCTACTGATATAATTTCAAGCAAAAGTTTTATTTGCTGCAAAAGCTGAAGAAGTACCATTAACTGCTAGCAAATTTGAAACTTTTGTGTGTTTTTGTATTTGCAAGACCAAATAGAAAGCCCTACTAATAGAAGGCAATGGTTTTGCTAAGAGTATATGATTTCGAACCACCTCATATGTATGCAACAATCCCATTGAAAACTACATTGGTTTCATTTGTGACTCAAAATCCAATAATCTTTCATTGAGATCATAAGTACAATAAGCTAACCATCCACATATACAAGTTGGATATGGATTCATAGCTTGTAATTCATCCCAACAGCATTTAAGCCTATTATAATACAAAGTAACAGACTGATTACCCTGTTTCATATTTGAAATTTCATGTTGAACTTGAAAAATCAATGGACCATTCGCTTGTCCATATTGATCACACACCTCTTTCCACAAATCCTTAGCAAACTGTGCAAACAAAAAATTTTGTGACATTTCACTAATTATTGAGTTTAATAGCCAGCACCTCACCATATTATCACACTTAATCCACTTAACAAAATCACTTGAATTTTCTTCTGGTTTCATAATTGTACCATCAAAAACCCTGGCTTAAGCTTTATGCTAAATCCATTCTTATCAATCTATTCCACGCAATAAAATTTGTACCATTGAAAACAATGTTACCTAAAGCCATTCCATGATTATCCGAATTAGACAAGTACAAAGGATCTACGTTTGTTAAATCCGCCATTATAAAAAACAAACACACGAACATAAAAGAGAAAAAGAAACAAAACAACGAACATGAATAAGCAACTATAACAAAGAAGATGACAAATTGTTACCACACAACCTGCTTTGTTACCATGTGAGAAGCAGCAACACAAAATTTGATCTACTTTGTATCCAAATGAGAAGATGAAGCATAAAGGAAATAAACTTTGTTCATTGTTCTATCAATCTATCTAACTAAAAGATTCTATACATATACAAGCCTTAACTAACTAACTCCGGCTAAGCTAAATGTTTAACTGAGCTAAAAGAAAAACATGTAGATAAATACAAACGAATATTTACATATAATCTCTACACCTCTCTCTATTTTACTTCTCTAAACTTCTAATTAACTCATAAAATATTTTTATTAATTAACAAAATGAAAAGAAAAGAAATTATAAGCTATCCACAAGCACCATCATAATAATTAACAAGCAAAAGTTTTGCTTTTTTCTTTTTTTTTTTTTAGGAAAAAAGTCTCATTTGGTATCTAAACTTTGACAAAATGGTCAATTAGGTACATGAACTTTTAAAAAGACAAATGTCATACCCAATTGAACTTTTCGTGTCAGATTTGGGGCAAAAGAAAAAAAAACCAACCTAACAAACCTAGAATAAATCACGTAGAATGACAAGCTTTGATACCAAATCTAATACAAACTTGAGAGGGTTAAAATTTATCTTATTTTTTAGGGTTTTTTAGAATATTAAAGAACAATGAAATTAAAAGGATATAAATAAAATTATTATTCGATAGGTTCCACGAACAATAAAATTAAACTGGATTATAATTAAATTATAGAACAATAGGTACCATGATCTATAAAATAATTACGGTGTTAAAAGAATTACAAAATTCAAATAACAAGGTTTGCCACAATTTTATATTACTCAAGAATTGATAAGAACTCGTGAATAAAGAGAATCAAATCTCAATACTCATAAACACCACAAAAGGGTTCACACATAAAAGTGATCTTAAATTTCTCATTTAAAAAAAAAAAAAAACTCCTATAAAGCTAATGAATAGGACTATTTATAGTAGCCTTCAAAACCTACCATAATATTATATAGAGAAAACTTAAACGAAAAAAAAGGAAAATAAGAAAAGAAAATAAAATACGCATGTGCACGGCCAACTCAAGGCCGACAACCTCGAAGTATGGGCCGGTGGCCTTGAGGCTTTGTCCTCTTCTTTGAAACCTCTTCCTTTTGTTTTCTCTTCCAGCGACTTCGAGTTTGTTGATTCCTATCACTTATATATTAGCAAACCATATTTTGAAATTTTTTGTGAATTATTGTTATTACAATTATAAATTACAATATAGACAAAAAAGAGGAGAAACAATTTTTTTCTACCTTTTTATTTTCATTTTTATTTTTATTTGTTTCTACTTTTTACCATTATTACTTGAATTATTCATAGCTAAGAGGGATTTTTTTCATTTTTGTGTGTGTGTATTTTTCAAAACTAGTAGAAAAAATAGCTATTGTTGCTAATATTAACAATGTAGGTAATCATTAAAACAAAAAATTATAATATGTTACTTCATATGTACATCTGATTAAAGGTATAAAAAAATCGATAAAACTGAAATTGAAAAACCAATTAAAAAAAATGATTAACCAATCTATGCATTTTGGTTTAGGATTAAACATTTAATTTTTTTTTCAATTTTTGGTTTCAATTTCAATTTATAATCACAAGAAACCGATGGTTTCAGTTAACCAATCCGATATTTGTAATATTTGTGAAATGTTGTATTGAATTTTAAGCCTTATTATGTTCTTGAATTGTTGATTTGAAATTTTTAAATGTAATTATATTATTTAACTTGTTGATTTAGTCTAATTTTTATGGTTATAACTGAAAATATAGTTAACCATAAGTTTTCATAAACTTCAATGGTTAAAAATTGAAAATAAAAAAAAAACCCAAAAAAAATAAATGTTAAAATGGTTAACTATTAATAATGAATCGGTTTCAAGTTAAAATATATATAAAAAACTGATCATTATGGTTCAATTCAAGAAATGAGATCATATATCGGTTAACCAAATCGAAAACACCCCTACACTTGATCTAAGTAAAAGCCATTTAATATATCTATATCTATTACTATTATACCAATTTCTAATCATTAGTGTCAAAAAATATTAACTTTATCTTTTTTTTTATTCTTATCTTATAATGGTTATAGGTGACTGTCACTCCTCATTTTTTTCTACTCTCTCTCTCACGCCTTGAGGGATACCCTAAATGTGATAGTCTATCGTACATAATATTAAAGCCTAAAAATGACTACCGTAGTCACGCAAAGGCTTCCATATCATGTATAAGGCGTACATCACAACCAAGTGCACATATCGGAGTAGCACAATTTACATTGATAACGATCAAGTAATAAGACAAAGGGAATACTTATCATAAAACATAAATATGATTGATTACATACCTTAGAGGCATACCTACGCTATTGTCTCCAAATCTATATAAATTCATTCATTTAGGAATCTCCAAAATACTAACATAGCATACATTACATATAAGAAATTTACAAAATAACTTCATTCTATGTTCTCACTGCCTTTACAAGAGTTTAAAATCCACCCATGACTTCCTTAACCTCATAATCCTTGAATAGAGCCACGGGTATCCCTGTTTCAACAAAAATCTATATGGGTATAAGCTACAACTAGCTTAGTGAGGTATTCATTTTCATTTGCACCATGATTTCAAGCAAGTTCAATTAAATTTTCACGCATATGCTATGCATGTTGTTGAGTAATCACATGATTACACAAATATATATAGTTATCTAGAAACCATATATAGAACGGACTTATCTCTCTGTGTCAAAGGTTAGGGAATTGTTGATGAAGATCCTCAATCTACTACTGCTAGTCCTTAGGCCTCCGCCCAAAGCGTTCGGTTAGCTCGGCTCTGAACCTAGAGTCGCATTCCCCAAGCGATTTGGATTCTCTAGGAAAGAATATGGCCCGTGCCCCCGCACGATAACAGCCAATCTAACTCTATACGTAGGAGTAGCAACCTTCCGAAAGAAATATGACTCGATGGATGCTATACGTGAACGTATTATTTTTCTTAAGCCAAACCTTATTAAGGTTTCTTAAGGGCGATCAAATGATTCAACAAACAATGAGCAAGCACACATGTAGGTAAACAAAATACTTAAATAAGCAATTCGAAGTTGCGATATTCTTAATTCTTATTTCATCATATAAGCATCGAATCATATATACATATCCTCAAATCCCCCATACATGTCTATTTTTATCTTTTCTTAGTATTCTAATGCTTCTATTCTACAAGCACAAGCAAGTAATGAAATTAAGAGGAATAACTCACTCATCCATTTCGCAATCTTCTTAGTCGTAGTAATTCTTAGGAAGAGAAGTCTTGTATTTCTTGTTACCTAGACAAAAGAAATACTCGGAATGAGTATTTCATAGAAATTCTGCTTAAGCTTTCTAATTCTATTTTACTATATTCGTCAAAATCGCATGGAATGAAATTTCAAATTAAAATGGCCATAACTTGCTCATTTTAACATGAAATTTTGCATATAATATACCAATTTCTACCTACTCGAAAATATCTATCCATTTCTAAGGTTTTTTTGTCATATAAGGTTGTTTGGGTTTTGAATCCATAGGGTACAGATTCATCACAAAAATTATAGTTTTCAAAACACAAGTTTGTAAACTTTTCTTTATCCAAAAATACTTGTATCAAAATGTAGATATTTGTATAGTTGGAAAAAAAATCCTTTGAATATATATATAGACTCATATTATATGCAAAATTCTAATGGTGTTGTCTCAACGATTATATTTCGTAATATAATGTCTTGCGATGTTGAAGAATTGTATCTTAACAATTTCTTTCCGAAGTGTTTTGAAAGAATTTCATAATTTCTTGAGTTATTATAAGTATATTCTTATTTTGTTTTATAATTTCTTTTATAAAATAGATTTTCTCTTAGCTTTCGTCTTTTACAAATTTTACTTTTAGTGACAAAAATGAAGTTTTCAAGAGTTTTATTAAGTTGTTGGTCACTTATAATAATTTGGGTTGTGTATATTTTCTTTTAAAGAAATGACTTTCATAAACAAATCTTTTTATTTTTATTTTCCAACTTCTTTAAAAATAAATTTTTTTCTAAAACTTGGTCTTTTAACTCTTTGACCAATTTTACTTGGAAGGAAATTATGTTTTAATATTTTCTTAAGTTTTTAATAATATCTATTGTTTTTGAAACCTTTACTGTTTATATTCTTTTATTTTTTGAAAATGAGTTATCATTTAGAAACGTTGGCAAACTTTTATTTTTCTAAGTGAGTTTATAATTTAGTGAGTTGATTTTATCTTAACTTATAAAACTTAGTTTAGTAATTACTTTTTATTATTGTGTTGGTAAGAATTCCTACAAGTAAGCTTTTTGAGAAAAGTTAATTTATCAAATAATTATTATTACTAAGTTTTAATAAACTTTATGTGACCTATCATAATAAAAGAAAATGTTTATTTTGTTAGTTAACTTCTCTTAGAAAAATCATTTCTATTGTTACTTAAGAAAAGTCTTGGTGGGTTTGAAAAGAAGTTGTAGAAATAATTTTTTCCTAGGTGGGTGATAACAAAATCTTGATGTATATAAAGAGAGTTTGGTTTCAGTTCTCTTTGTTTGCTTGGTAAAATTATCCTTATTGACACCTAGGAAAACTTCAGGAAAAGTTTGAAAAGAAGTTATAAAAATACATTTTCTAAGTTGTTATTAACAAGTTTCTTTATTTAGTGACTAGTTACATAATAAAAGAGTTTTAGGTTTAAGTTTCTCTATTAAAGAAAAATTCTACTTTAAATGTTGTTGAGACAATATCATTATGATGATGCATATATATGAGCATATAATATGAAAATGATGAAAATATACAAAAAAAGGTAAGAAGCAAGATAATAATAAGCAATGTAATAATAACAAGTATTGGGAACCTTAGCTTCATCAAGGTATCCCGGTCAAGTATTAGGAGCCTTAGCTTCATCAAGACAACTCGATCAAGTATTGGGAGCCTTAGCTTCATCAAGGCATCCCGGGATTAAGAATAGACTAGTCCTAAAAAGAGAAAGAAAAAGAAAAAGAAAAAAAAAAGGGAAGAAAAGAAAAAGCAATAATAGAAGCATTAAGAATAATAATAGCAAGTTAGTAAGAGATAGTGAGTATTTAAGCTCTAATAAATATGTATACATATACTTAATAATATATGTATAGAGTTGGATTAGAAACATAACAATAACAATAATAATGAATAATAACATTAATAACAACATATATAAAAAGCATAATAACATGATAATAAAATTGGAACTTTATGTGCAAGAACAAAACATGAACATGTTGTTACTTTTACTACTTATGTGAGTTTCAAAACAACACCATAGCCATGTTAAGTTACATGACATGGATAAATTAAATGGTTGGAAGCATAGTTGTCAAAATCGCGATTTTACCTATACGATTCTATGAGTTTACGATTTTAGGAGGTCGTTCCGAGTTGACTCGTGTGTAGAATCTTTGTTTGGTAGAATCTTATGATTTCGACCGAGTCCACATGTAAACTTGGTAGAATCTTACGATTTTAACCGAATTTACCGATTCTACCTATTTGAGTCAATTAAGCTAAAATATAAAAAATACAACTATATATTTATAGGCTCATCAACTATTAAGAATTAGAATGATGTATCTTTCTTATTGTCGTTTCTATTTTGTATCCACACAGTCTCTCTATCTTATTCCCTCCCTCCCCTGAAAACCCCTGTTCCACATTTATGGAATTCATTCAAGTTAAGTTGTAGCTATAAAGTTTACAAAAAAACTTATTTATTTCATTTATATAATTAAGCATTCAGTAAGTTGAAAATTTTTATTCTTTTACAATTTATCACTTATTTCAAACAAAGTAATAGAAAATAAATTAATTTTGATTTTATTCGCTCTTTTTTATATGTGTTATATTATAGACAAAGAGTTATTATGAAAAATATAACTTAATTTCTTTATTTTTTTAACATCCATTATGTGTTCTACATCTTCTATAAGCATTTATATAATTTTTCATAGCTATTTTGCAAAGGTTGTAGAAACTTACGTTTCTACGTTTCGATTTTACATTGCGATTCTACTGATCCCCTAGCGATTCTACATAGAATCGCGAGTTTGACAACCTTGGTTGGAAGAAGTTTACCTAAAGTGTTTATGTGGTATGAAGATGGTAAATGAGTGGGATATTAATGTTTGATGATATGTGATAGATGGTTTGCGTTCAGAGAAGGATTTTTGTGAAGAATTGGTTAAAGAGAGTTTTGATAATGAAGATCTCATAACTCCTCTCTCAAGGTGATCGTGAACAACCTCATCAATAACCTAGATCTATTCATTAAAATGACCCCTCATCTTATTTTAATGAAATCAGACATGAACCCATATCGTGCATTATACAAATTCAAGATAAATTAAGCTTAAGCTATTGAATTCTATAAATCAACACGAATTCAAAATAAGCATAGCAGAATTACATGAAATTGATTTAAGCGTTCCGAATCCTAAGCAAAATCAACTACTCCTTTATGAATATAACAAGACAAATCAATGATTTGGAGAAATAGTCAAAACCCATTAATAAGATACAGTAATGAAAACCGTAATCCTTGATGAATTTATGTGATGAAGCACAAAGCTGTTATGAAACCCTAGAAATCTATTAAGTTCTCTCTCTAAATTCTCTCTTTGTAACATAATGTTTCTTTGTACAATTTTTTCTCTTTCTTCCACCTCTATCTTCCTATTTTTCTATGCCCCATCTGTACATACATACTTAAAATGAAAGCAAGTGGCGTATTTATAGCCTGCTGATTTCATCCCTCTCTGTCTTCCCCAGGCTATGCTGAAGGGAAGGCTGAAAAGTAAATGCCTCGTTTCTTGCACAAACCGGCCCAAACTTGCTTCATTTGCTTTCATTTCCTTTAAATCATCATAATATCTTCCAAATGAGCACTTTAAAGCTTGAAATGAATATTTAACAAATTAAGTGTCATTTACTTCATTAAATCACAAAAATTACATAATAAATATGTCCAAATTAGGACAAAGAATATGAGTCTTTTACACTTATTAGTATTTGTGGCGGGTTGTCATGACTAGGACCCATTACAGAGCATGACAGCTTTTATTGGTATCAAAGCTTTAGTCTAAGCTTAGGACTAAACCTAGAAGACTTGTAGCCATATAAAAAACGGACCAATAGCTTAAGTGATAGATTTGTGGCTTGGAACTTTAAGTAACCTGACTTGATATGTGAGAGTAGGTAATACTGGAATTTTTAGAGATCTTAAATTTCAAAAGCCCTAACAAAAAATGGTATATACTATTAAAATATAACATAAAAAATAAGTGGCATATATGCCTTTTGAGTTTTGACTGGAATGCTTAATTATATACGATATGTTAATTTATATATGTATATGTATACAAGAATCTAAAGTCTTAGGAAATAGGAACGGGAGGAGTATTTCTACAGGATGTTCTCCTTATCAATTATCTGTTGACCACTAATAACCATCATTTTTCCAATGTCAATGATGGGGGATTGCTTAAGTGCCTAACTACCATACTGGCACCACCAAGTAAGTTGTCGCCTCTTGGAGCGGGTTAAACGACTATATACAAGCGACAAACAATTATTAAGGCATTTTTTAAGTATTAATTCATTGAAGATGCCTATCCTAGCAAGCAATACACAGGATGTGTACCTCATACAAAATCTGGATAAATAGAAGATAGACTAGAAGATAAAATAGAATGTAGACTCCTAACAAATATTTGCTCAAGAGCTTAACTCATATAAGCATTTAAATCAATTATTAACTTATATCAAACTCATATTAAATACTCATGTTTCTAGCAAATATACATTCGAAACAACATATTCATCTTGTTATTCATCGTCTATCACATTACAATTATATTTAAGCCATTTATAAGTTAATATGATCTTATAAGAGTTCATTGGTTATATTAATAGCTAAATATAAATTGTTGGTTTCTACATAAATTAATAAGCCACTATTAGTTAATAAATCTATATTAAATTATTTTAGTGAAGTTGGATAGAATTAATCAATCAAGTCTACTAAACTCATTTTATAGTAATAAAATATTATTTTAACATATCCTATATTAAATCTAATAAATGTTTATTAAGTAAAATAATTCATTTAAAATATAATTATTCTATTTATATCATTTATAATCTATTTTTTCATCTAAATATGCTAATGGATCTAAACTAGTTTCCCATTATGTTTATATTATCTTATAATGTCATATTTATACCTATTTTATTAAATAATTTCCTAAAATCAATTTAATTAATTATTCATCTTAAAATTCATGTTTTAATATGTGACCACAATATTTACATTTATTTCATATTTATTTGATTAGAATTAATTTACCTTAAATTCTAATATTTTTATTTTTATATAAAACTAGTGTGCACCTTATTTTTAATCAATTGGTTCACCATCCTAAACTCGGGTTCTTAAGCTCGAAATTTTTATGTAAACTCCCTAAAACATATATTTGTATGGTTATAATTTCATTTGTCCTAAAATCATTAGTTAATTATGGTTTAGAATTTAATTAATTCAAAACTTTCCAGAAACAAGAGATACACAACGATGACCGATCGGTTCACTCGATTTTGACCATTGATATGACCAGTTCATTACATAGTTTTAAAGTAGACACATGGATCTACTTCCCAACATAGGTTCTTCATCGTCGGAGATCATTTAGCCGACAATTCGATCCGACATTGATGCTATAGTGATGACACCAGAACTGATCCGAGACAATTTTTGAATTTATTTTGTTAAATTCAACTTCCAACCTATTTTTATCATCTAAAACATGTTATTCTATGTTGTGTCATCTAGTTCATATTTAGATTCATATTTTACAAATTAAATTACAAATCATAGCTCAAATCATCATTATCAATATATGTTTATCAAATTTGCAACCTATATCAAAACACACATACATGCATATACTTTATGATTCTTATTTGATAATTTCACTTCAATTAAATATTTTGATCTAACATAATCATTCATATATACATATTTCAACACACACATATATATGTACAAACATGTAACAATTTCACTAAATCAACAGCTATTATAACATACATATATACCTATTCATTTAGTTTTCCATGCATGTATATATATATATATATTAGTCTATGGTTAATCTAAGTCAATATTTAGTAAGTTACATGAATCTATACATCATTAATATATTCAAAAATTTTAATTACAATTACTTACTTGAAGCCTTAGGAGTACTACTACTCAAATTGATTGATGATGCTTCTAATGCTACCCTAATTTAATTCTTGATTTTGTCTTCAAAACTCACCTAAGAATCAGTTAAAATAGAGATGAGATTTTTGGAAGAATTTAATTAATTAGATGATAGAAATAAGATGGATTTCCTTATCTATTGAAGACTTGTCTTGAAGAGGAATTGTCGTAGAATTTTTGTAGGATTTTTTATGTGTTTTATAGAGGTTTTCTTGAGAGAATTTAAGGGTTAGGGGCTACTGAAAATGGAAGAAAAATTAGGGTTTTCTAAGGTCTCTATTTATAGTATTTTATCTTGTAAATTCCATTAGGGTCAAGGGCATTTTGGTTCTTTTACTTAAATAGTTTTGGGGCATTTTGGTCTTTTCATAGGTGTAGAATTCTTCTTGAATTGATTAAGGTCATTTTGGTTATTTCGTATATTGGAGATGTCTAGAATTTAGGGTATTATATCATATGTGATGGTGTATAGTAAGAGTATGGTCTCATGGGCTTTATGGGCTTGATTTTTTTTTAGTTGTGGGCTTCATATTAATGGGCTTGGACTTTCATGTGTTGGAATGAGCTTTAGGTTATGGGCTCTTGGGTATTTAGAATAAAATTTAAGAAGTAAGAAAGAAAAATAGCTAATTGGCATTAGAAATTGATTCTAGGAAATCTAATTAAAGGAAAATTAATATGTTACTTGAATTTAGGATTTTAGGTGCTTAGAAATTGGTATTTGAAAGTAAATATTTAGTTTTAAATTTTTAAGATTTAAGAAGTTGGAATTTAAGCTTAAATGACTAAACTAAAGATTTTGAGATTTACACAATTAAACTTGATGAATAGAATTTAGTTTGATAATTAGAAGGTGTTGAATAATTTAAACTCATTGAAATAGGTAATTGAAGTGGCTTAATAGGTTAAATCGAGCATACAGATTAAATTCTCTATTTTCAATTAAATTCACTTTGCTAGTTCAATTATGCTAAGCTATCTAATTATATCCTGTAGTTTGGTAAATTCCATTAGCTAAATCATTTAAAATCAATATTTAAACTAAATTTAAATTATGGTTCAAAATTACCTGTAATCTCTAAGTTTTTTTCTATAAATCAAACTTAGAAAATAGAACTTAATATTTATATATTTTGAATATGAATGTTAGAATGTATAGAATGTTCAATAAATTCAAGTATAATAGCTTATGTAAAATAGATCTAGCATGAATAGAAATTCAAAATTTTCAATTAAGTTATTTTAAGATGTTTGTGATACGATCTTAGTAAATTTACCACTGAGTCCTTACTGAGATTAGGTAAACCACCCTATCCTTAGTTCCAAACCTAGTCTTAACACTCTGTAACTTTCTCTAACCCTAGCCGTATTATTCTCTCATTCTCTCTCGTGTTTCACTCTTTCTCTCTTCATGTTTATGTTCTAACCCTAACTGTTTATGATTCGCAGGTGCTGAATGTAGAAGGAAGGTATACTTGGTAGTTCGAGTCACCAAGAACTCCTGTAGACACTCTATCTAACTTTTGGGAAGTAAATTGATGCTTTCCCTTTCATTATGTCTATGTATTTATACATATTCTGTTATGCCAACTGTCTATTTTGGCATTGTTATTTCTGTTTTGCTGTTGCATGTATATGTACAAGTAAATCTGTTACAAAAGATTCTGTTACATGAACTGATTATACAAATTTTAGTTATAATCCTTGAGCCACCTTGGTTGCTTTCTGTTCCTTCTTGTTTGGGTCGTATCAGTTGTCTCCCTGTGTTGAAATAACACCTTGTCCTCAAGGTGAAAATTGGGGTAAATTTGTTTAAATAAATGAAAGTCCTTCCAACTTGTGTCTTCTTGAGGTAGACCCAACCACTGAACTAGAATCTGTCGAATATGTTGACCATGTCTCAAAAGAACTCTTGAATCCAAAATTCGTGGAGGTTCCAAAATAGGGTTATTATGAAAAACCCTAGGTGGCAACTCCAGACTTGGCAGTACTGAGCCATATGCTGGTTTAAGACATGAAACATGAAAAATATTGTGGATCCGAGAGCCTTCAGGTAGTTGCAAAGCATATGCAACTTGACCAATTCGCTTAGAGATCCTATATGGGCCATAAAACTTCTTTGATAATTTGTGATAATCCCCTGCTAATGAGGCCTGTCTGTAGGGCTGAAGCTTAACAAAAACCATGTCACCTTCCACAAAACTAACATCAATGCGATGTTTATCAGCCTGAGCCTTCATCCTCTATTGAGCTGATAAGAGATGATTTTTAAGAAGAGATAAAATCTCATCTCTATTTTTAAGCTCATAATCAATTGCTTCGAGCTTGGAACTGCCCCTCAAGTACATTGGAATAGTGGGTGGGCTTCTGCCATATACAGCCTCAAATGGTGTAGTCCCTGCACCTTCGTGATAGGAAACATTATAGGCAAATTCTGCCCAAGCCAAATAAGAAACCCAATCTTGTGGTCTATCCATAGCATAACTTCCAAGGTACTGCTGCAATACCCTATTCAAAGCTTCAGTCTGTCCATCCGATTGAGGATGATAAGCACTACTCATGAAGAGTTTGGTGCCACTTAATCGGAATAATTCTTACCAGAATTTACTCATAAAAATACTGTCTCTATCACTGACAATGCTCCTGGGAAAACCATGTAATTTGACTACCAACTGTAAAAACAATTGAGCCACTTTTGTTGCAGTAAAATGAGAGTCAAGTGGACCAACATGACAGTGTTTGGAAAGTCTGTCCACTATGACTAGTATGACCGTATATTCCTGAGATTTAGGAAGACCAATAACAAAATCCATTGATAAGTCTTCCCAAATCAACTCGGGTAAAGGTAATGGTTGTGACAAGCCAGTTGGACTTTGAGTACTATACTTGGTTTGTTGACAAGTTAAGCAGCCTCGAACAAATAATTCCACATCATGCTTAACCCCAGGCCAAAAAAATTGAGCCAATATTCTCTGATATGTCTTCTTGACCCCGAAATGTCCTGCTGTAGGAATACTGTGAAATTCCTCTAAAATGAGTGAAATGAGGGAAGATGTAGGAACCAGAAATAATTGATGATCCTTGAAAAGTAAATCATTGAACCATCTGAGATTCCATTTTAGAGGATGACCAGCATTCAAGTCAGTAATAATTTTGATAAATGCTGGCAAAGTCTTGTATTCCTGTTTCAATTTGTCAACAAAAGAAAAGTGTGGCAATGAGAAAGCAAGATAACTAAACTCATGTTGTCTTGACAGAGCATCTGCCACCACATTATCTTTCCCAGCCTTGTACTCAATAGAGTAATCATATCCAAGTAACTTGGTCAGATATTTATGTTGCTCAGGAGTCTGAATTACTTGAGTAAGTAATTCCTTTAGACTTCTGTGATATGTTTTTATAGTAAAATGTGATCCCAGCAAATACTGCCTCCACTTTCTGACTGCCTCTACAACTGCATACAGTTCGCGTACATAAGCTGATGCTTTGACTAAATGAGTAGGTAATTTTTTACTAAAGAAAGCAATAGGTCTACTCTCTTGCAATAATACAGCCCAATACCAGTTCCTGATGCATCTGACTCAATGACAAAGTGTTTGTTAAAATCTGGCAAAACCAAGATAGGAGCCTGTTTTAAGGCTTGCTTGAGTGCAAGAAAAGCCTGTACACAGTGCTATACTGAAAACCATCCTTCTTCAACAAATCAGTCAAAGGACTGGCAATGAAGCAAAAGACTTAATAAATCTTCTATAATACCCGGCCAAACCAAGAAAGCTCTGAGTTGCTTTAGTGATGTGGGCTCTGGCCAATTCTCAATAGCCACCAATTTCCCTGGATCAGGGACACCCCATCCGCATGAACCACATGGCCCAAATACTCGATAGTCCTGCCAAAGACACATTTGGATTTTTTTAAAAACATGGTATGTTCAGCAAGAATGGACAATACCTTATCCAAATGTGTAAGATGTAATTCAAGTGTCTCACTATAGATAAGAATGTCATCAAAGAAGACAATAACAAATTTTCTCAAGTGAGGCTTGAAAATATTGTTCATGATAGACTGGAAAGTGGCTGGAGCATTGCTAAGGCCGAAAGGCATAACCAAAAATTCGTAGTGGCCCTCGTGAGTCCTAAATGTTGTCTTTTCAACATCAGAAGGATACATTCTAATCTGGTGATAACCTGCCCTCAAATCTAGTTTAGAAAATATTGTGGCTCCCTTTAACTCATCTAAGAGCTCATCAATTGTTGGAATGGGAAATTCATCCTTAACAATAGCTTCGTTCAAAGCTCTGCAGTCTACATAGAACCTCCAACTCCCATCCTTTTTCTTTACCAAAAGAATTAGAGAAGAAAAAGGTGATGTGCTATTCTGAATAATGCCTTGCTCCAGCATCTCCTGAACTTGCTTCTCAATTTCTGCCTTTTGAAAATGAGGATATCTGTATGGTTTCACATTAATAGCTGAGATTCCCTCCTTCAAATGTATGCGATGTTGCACAATGCATAATGGAGGCAATGATGAGGGTGGCTCAAATATATGACTATATTTGCCCAGCGCTTGCTCGACAAGTGTGTTGTTGGCGAATTCATGTGATGTACTATCCACCTGAGCCTCCAAAGAGAAACATGAAGCCACTGAATCATGTTTAATCAAGCGTCTGAGCTGATTGAAAGAAATCTAGCCCCCAAGTCTAGATTTTGATCCATGTAACACCACTGAGTGTCCCTGATGCAAAAATTGCATTGTAAGAGTACTATATTCAATGGTGACAAGACCCAGGGTCTCTAACCACCCAATACCACTTCTGAACCTTGTATAGGTAAGACATATAAATTGACCAGAAACTTCAACCCTTGAATGTGCAACATAACATCCTTGCACACACTGTCACAATAAAGCTTTTGGCCATTGCCAATAACCACTGGAAAGCTAGTAGTAGGTTGAATGGGTAACCCTACTTGACTGGCCACCTTAGTCTGAATAAAATTGTGAGTACTACCCGAATCAACCAATACCATTAAAAGTTTCTGATTAATTTGTCCAGAAAAACGTAAAGTTCGAGGAACATGAAATCCATTGAGAGCATGATAACTAATTGCACAAGAATCATCTTCATGCATTGCATATTCAACATCAAATGTATCAACAAAATCATTATCTTCAGGAATAGTGTCAGAAGACATTAATATGAGAAACTTTGCTTTACATTTATGATTCCTATGAAATTTCTCATCACAATTGAAGCATAAGCCTTTCTCTCGACGAGATTGCATCTCTTCAGATGTTAATTGTTTAATAGGAAGTGAATGTGATGGTTTGGATGTTGAAACAGTAGAATTAAAAGGTTTAGAAAATTGAAGAGTACTAGGATTAGAAGAAGATTGTGGATGTTGAAAATGATATGGCTTGTACTGTTTGATTTGATCATTCAGTTTGTCCTCGTGCATTCTAGCTAACCAAATGGCCTCAATCATATCTTTTGGACGGGCTAATTGTAATTCCCTCTTAATAGCAGGTTTCAATCCAGAAATGAAACAGTTGAGAATAAAAGCATCTGATAAGCCCTCGGTTCTGTTGACTAGGGCTTTAAATTGTGATTGTTATAATGCTACAGTCGTAGTTTGCATCAATTTGGATAATAATCCATGTACATCCTCATAAGGAGATGGACCAAATCTGTAGGTCAATGCTTCTGTAAATTTCTTCCATGAACTTAACTGCTTGTTTCTGAACATCCATTTAAACCACTCACGAGCATCCCCCTCTAGTGCAAAAGAACAAATAGTAATGCGCTGTTCCTCTTGAACTTCATGAAACTCAAAAAATTGCTCTACCTGAAATAGCCACCCTAAAACATCTGAGCCAGTAAACTTTGGAATTTCTAACTTGATTCCCTTGAGTAAGGAATCCGACAGCGCAGAGCCATTTTTGGAAGATGATGAATCATTTCTGATTCTGATTCCCTGAAGAGTTTGCATCAGCATTGTGACCGACTTCCAACTTCTCAATTCGCGATGTAAGCAATCCTAGACTTTCTTGAATTGCTAATAAAGATTGTTTAACAAAATCTGTGTCTTGATGATTAGAACTACGAAGCTCTGGAGCCATAACAATGGAGGCTGAAGATCGAATATGAGAGCACCAAAAATGATAAGACCTTAGTAATTTACCACTGAGTCCTTATTGAGATTAGGTAAACCACCTATCCTCAGTTCTAAACCTAGCCTTAACACTCTGTAACTTTCTCTAACCCTAGCAGCATTATTCTCTCATTCTCTCGTGTTTCACTCTTTCTCTCTTCGTGTTTATGTTCTAACCTTAACTGTTTATGATTTGCAGGTGCTGAATGTAGAAGGAAGGTATACTTGGTAGTTCGAGTCACCAAGAACTCCTGTAGACACTCTGTCTAACTTTCGGGAAGTAAACTGATGCTTTTCCTTTCATTATGTCTATGTATTTATACACATTCTGTTATGCCAATTGTCTATTTTGGCATTGTTATTTTTGTTTTGCTGTTGCATGTATGTGTACAAGTAAATCTGTTACAAAAGATTTTGTTACATGAACTGATTATACAAATTTTAGTTATAATCCTTGAGCCACCTTGGTTGCTTTCTGTTTCTTCTTGTTTGGGTCTTATCAGTTTGCCAATTAGCTTATGTTTTCAAATTTTTTTAGAAATTTGAATTTCATAAACTTAACTCCTAAATTATCAAGAATATTAATATGGATTCTTATAAGAAATTATCTAATTACATAGAATTTATAACTAAACTTTGCTAAACTTTGTATTGATTTCAAGCAATTGCTGATTTTAATGCATAAGATGAATAGCCAACTATTTGTATTTTAAACTAAGGTAAATTTCTACAAAAATTAAGTCTTTTAGCCCACCATAACTATGATGAAATCAAACACACTCGATCACATTCAAATGCCTTGAAAGTCAAATTTTTACTTTATATATATGCATAATTATCCTTTAGTTTGATAGAAATCTTCCTTCTCTTCGTCTCTTGTTTCCAACGAATTTTGCACATGCATACTCCACATTTCTTCTTCAATTTTTCCTTCTCAATTTGTTAAGAAACTCAAATTAAACTTCTATCACTAAGTCAAGGTAGGTACGTTAACACTTACTTTTACTTTGTCGATTTTGCATTTGAGTATGTATAATTTAAGAATTCTTGTTGATTGATGGTATAAAAAAGGTTGTTATGAGTTTTGTGGTTAGTTATGTGAAGTAGAGTTATGGACTGGTAGTTTAAAGTCCTAAAGCAGGGATGTTTTGGTCTATGGTTGGTTGGTTGAGTTGATGTAGAGAGTGACTAAGTGTTGGAAAATATGAAAGAGTAGGAAGTGAAATGAGTCTTATGTGATGATGTTATAGTGTTGCAGATAGGAGCAAGACTACTGAAGTTGGTAAAAATGTGCTTAACTATGAAGCTTTGAAGTGTAGTTCGCTAACAAGTTCACATAGGCCGTAACAGAGGGCATAGAACCCTGTGTGTGTGTTTTTGGGTAAATACGCACCTCACTACGGGGCATGGAAAAGGGCGTAGTAGCCCCTATGCCTACACCTGGGCTGATGCGCCCTTCCATACCGAGCGTGATAGGGGGCATAGTGGCCTCTGTATATTGCCTTGTTCCATACGCCCCTCTTTATGGAGCATGGTAAGGGGCGTAGCCCCTTCTGTTCCCTCGTCTGATTTTCTATGCCCCTTGATACGGAGCGTGGCCATGGGCATATGGCGTTTGGTTTGTGTTTTTGTCTCCTTTAGCTTTAAGATCTTATTTAATCCTTCCTTACCTTGTTAAATAGTTAGTAGTACAAGTTTTCTATCTTATAAGAACCTTATATCAAGACTCGGATTTCCCGAATGACTACTACGACGAATGGGGCGATATGCAAGGGTAAGTAACTTGAGTCTTTTCACTTTGTTTGTGGTTGTATTATAGTGGAACGTAGTATAAGCACAAGTAAAATGAATCAAGTGCATGGGGTTAGGAAATCTTATATGCTAAGTGTTTTATGAATGAATCACAAATCTTAAAGTTTAAAGTGACAACTACTTGCTTGATGATAAATGCGCAGACTGAAATGATGAATGTCTGAATTTGGTGTGACCACTAAATAATATAGAGTGAAGCTTATTAGACTCTTAAACTTAAATAGACATGCATTCCATGACATCATAATTGCATTAGCATGGTATTCATGTCACGTATTAACATTTCGATTTTATGGTAATGCTTTTTGAGTCCAATAGATCTGGTTAAGATTACCATAGGGTTGTCAATTTCACAGGAACTAAACAAGCTTTAAAGGAGGACGCCTGTGTTAGAGTTGGCTTAAGAGTGTTAATACTCGGTGGGAATTTCTAAGTTCTAAGAGAAGTGGAGAGTATATATTATATATTTGTAAATAGTAAATGAAATTGAAAGAGTTATCCTTCTTTAGTTTTGGGATTCTTATGGGTATGAATTACTTAACTAATCATTCAACTCTTAGGGAAGGCGTAAATCCCCATAGGTTTAGATTCCGGTTATTCAAACTATGTTTATTACATATGTTTAATGGATGCATCGCATATTATTGTTAACTGAAAATGTTTGATATTAATGAAATGTGTTAAGATTTCGTTTATTTACTGAGTTTTTTATGCCCATACTCTTTTAGACTGTTGTTTTATAGGAATATAAGCAAGAAGACCGGAACCAAGACTAGATGTGGAAGTCAGGATAGAAAATGGACTTGTGTATCCATGTTTGGAAGGAAGACATTGTTTGTAATAGAGACTTAGTGATGATGTTTGTAATAACATAAGTTATGTTTTGTTTTCTTTTAAGTTCTATTGTAAAAGTATTCTGATGAAGCTCTCGAAGATCATGGATGTAATAGTTAAGTGATGACATAGACTTTGTGACATTATTTTTGCTTATGGCTTATATATTTACAATATCTTTCTCGTTTTATTCAACCTTCAATCCTTTTTCATTTGTCCAACCCATACAGGTATGTTAGCCGCACAGTACTTATGTAACCTTCTAGAGGTCTCAGTTGGTTACATAGTGTATTGTTACAATTAGAGTACCTTGTAGGGATGTAACATTACCCATATTTGCATACTAATTATCCAATAATATCTAATTAATTTAAACAGAAATTTAGGATATTTCAGATGCCTACGTACTTGTTAGTAGAATCAGACATCACATCATTCTTTGTATACAAACTTTAACGAGTTAATTTAATTTAATTTTTTTAAATTATCATTGTGATAAAAGCTTTTTTTCGTAATAAAGGCCTTTAGAAACTACCGATTTGACTTTTCATTAAGAAAAAAAGGATTTTCCTAGGTGTTGAAAGCTTTGTATATATTTTACACTATCCTATTTTTTAACTTTTTTATATATACATAAGTTTCTTTTATATATTTTATTATTATTATTTTCATTCATCTGTTTTTTTATGCTTATTATTATTCACATGCTTACAAACACAAACATTTACCCCTCATGCATATTTTCTTATCTCTTTATTTCTTTTTTATTTATTAGACTCATTTTATTTATTCAATTCAATTATTATTAATATATTATTATTTTTGTTAGCAAAACACAAAAGGGAAAGTTTAACTAACCTGGCCAGGAACAGAGGCGCACCAACTGGAGTGGGGTCATGGGTTTTGGGTCCAGTTTGAGTCGAACTCTTATCGAAACAGTGGAAGCGGCCGGTGGTGTTGGTTCTCAGCAGTCCAGTGATGCTTTGGACCGGAGGTTGTGTTGTCCTTAGTTCATTTAAGGGCGTTGGACAATTGGGTGGTGTCAGTTTTGCCCAAAAATGACTGAAGATGGTGATTTTGGTGGTAGTAGCGGCAGTCTTTGATCTATGGGTGGCCGAAGGTTCTTCCAACGTTGTCTGAACACAAATAAGCTACCAACTTGAAGTTCTCATTCCCCAGAATCTTGCAATAGTAGTGGATTTTATAAGAAATTGTGGCCAAAATATGAAATGATATATACGAAGAGTTGTAACTCTTTATAATAGATGTCTTGATGGGAGACAATGTTTCATGAAGAGATATGGTCCTCTTCCTACCCCTATATATATATACAAGAGTTGGCATTGATAGATAGCACTTACTCTTGTCTTTATGTTTTAAAATCCATCATATTAAATTAAGGGAAAGGAAGAGAAATCATTCATTGGTGAAATAAGGTTGGATTGGAGAGATAAGGTGATCTTGAAGAAATTAAAGTATTCTTATTCTTGTTCTTGTTCTTCAAATTCAAGATATTGCCATGGCTATAGATAAAGGTATGTATCTTATCCATTTTGTTGTGGAAATCATGAAGTTCAAAGATCTTGAAATTGAATTCATGAAATATTGAATTATGAAACTTATAAATTTATCTCACATGTGGTATCCAAGCATGGTTTAAGAACTCATGATTTTCCGATTATCATCTTTAATATTCTTGTACGCATTGTGAATGTTCTAATTATTTTACATGAAAGTTTCAGTTTAAATTCTCCAAACCATCAATAGCTCGTGAAACACTATTGCATTAATGTCTAAAAGTATGTAATACACGGTATTATGTTTTTCTGATGAAAGTAAAAGCACCATTTACGACAGCCATCGATGAGATTCAAATGTTATTTTCAAATATTAGATATCTTCGAGTCATACGTTTAAAGTGAAACAAGGATACCATCTCTTCTATTCGTTTGCGGGTATGATAACTGCCAATATTAGTGTGACTAATTTTAATTTGTTCAAACATACCTAGAAAAGCAAATGACGATTGAATCATTATAATGATAACGAACAGGCATGACTCTTGGTTGATAATTATTTATTAATCATGAGTGAAATGATTGTTCCCTTCCATGAAAAGAAGTTGTGTAGATAGAATTGATTATAATGGTATCATTTGAAAATGTATTGTCCTGGATTACGTCATATGCTGCCATAACCATTTGTTTATTAATATTCAAATGACCAATGATAAATTGCTTTATACTATAAATCATAATTAATGATTTTGTTATTGTCATTTAAATTATGTGTATATGAAATTTATTTAATGAATGATTTGTTAGTCACCAAAGTGACCAGATCATTAAATGCATAAATTTCATTACCTAAAATCTAAATTTTACCTATGTATTTTATTTGCAAATGACATAATAGAATATATTTGGGTAAATGAAAAGTTTGTATTATAAGATATTATAAATCATCTAAAGATGGTTTTGTTCTTATAATACATAACGCAAGTGTTTATGATAAGTATATTTTATTTGATTTATTTGTATATCCAAAGATAACAAATATATCAAATTGTATGCATACTTATTTGTTATGATTAATGTTTATATATATTTTAGTATCACCCAAAGGTGGACTTTGATATATATAATTATGTTATTCCATGAGTTGATTGAATCTGAATTTTATGATTGTTCAAAGCATTAATGGCTACCGTATCTTTTATTATTGCAGTATCTGTTCCTGTTTCTCTGCATTCTCATGCTTCATCTGTTCCGATATTCAATGGATTGAATTTCTCAGATTGGCATGAGCAGGTCCAATTTCACTTAGGTGTTTTGGATCTTGACTTGTCTCTTCAAATTGAGAAACCCATTGCTATTATTGATGAAAGCAGTGATGAGGAAAAACGTCTCCATAAACTTTGGGAGAGGTCGAACAGATTAAGTTTGATATGAGAATGACAGTAGCAAACAACATTAAAGCTACTCTTCCCCAGACTGATAATGCTAAGGAATTCATTAAATTTGTGGAAGAGCGTTCTCAAACTGCAAATCTCTTGCTAGTACATTGATGGGTACTTTGACCAACATGAAGTTTGATGGGTCTCGTACTATGCATGAGCATGTCCTTGAAATGACAAATATAGCAGCAAAATTAAGGACTTTAGGAATGACTGTGGATGAGTTCTTTTTGGTACAGTTCATATTGAACTCCTTGCCTCCTGAACAATATGGGCCTTTTCAAATGAATTACAACACTATAAAGGATAAGTGGAATATCAATGAATTGACCAGTATGCTAATTCAGGAGGAAACAAGATTAAAGAACCAAAAGACTCATTCTGTTCATTTTACAAGTCATCAAGAAGTTGCATCGAGTTCAAAGAAAAGGGCTAGAAAATTAAGAAGAAAGGTTTACACAACCTGAATGAATCTTCTAAAGATGCACAAATCCACAAAAAGGAAATCAAGTGCCATTTCTGTAGAAAGATTGGACACTTGAAGAAAGACTGCTTGAAACGTAAGGCTTGGTTCGAAAAGAAAGGTAAGCCTTGTGCTTTTGTTTGTTTTGAATCAAACCTTACACAAGTTTCTTATAATACATGGTGGATTGATTCTGGCTCGACAACTCATATTTCCAATACTATGCAGGATTCCTTACGATCCAAACTATAAAGCCAAATGAGAATTTTGTATTCATGGGAAATGGAAACAAAGCTTCAGTTGAAGGAATGGGACTTATCGCTTGATTTTGGAGACTGGGCATCACTTGGATTTGTTCCAAACCCTTTATGTTCCTACATTTTCTCGCAATTTGGTTTCTTTATCAAAACTTGATGTATTAGGTTTTTCTTTTAAGTTTGGATTTGAATCTTTCAGTTTGTATAAGGACAATAAACTGTATGGTTCAGGAATTTTATGTGATGGTCTTTACAAGTTTAAACTTGATGATTATTTTGCTGAGACCTTAATGACCTTGCATCATAATATTGGAACTAAACGTAGTTTGATTAATGATAACTCTGCTTACTTGTGGCATAAACGTTTAGGTCACATATCCAAAGAAAGATTGCAAGAATTAGTAAAGAATGAAATTCTTCCTACTTTGGATTTTACTGACCTTGGAATGTGTGTTGATTGTATTAAAGGAAAACAAACTCGACACACTAAGAAAGGAGCACAAGAAGCACAACTTCTTGAAATTATACATACAGATATATGGACCTTTTGATGCTCCATCTTTTGGTGGAGAAAAGTATTTTATCACCTTTATTGATGATTTTTCACGCTATACTTATGTCTATCTTTTGCATGAAAAATCTCAATCTAAATGCCCTTGAGGTGTACATTAATGAGGTTGAGAGACAATTAGATAGAAAAGTGAAAATTATAAGATCCGATAGGGGTGGTGAATACTATGGGAAGTATGATGAATCGGGGCAATGCCAGGTCCATTTGCCAAATTTCTTGAAAAGCATGGCATATGTGCTCAATACACTATGCCAGGCACACCAGAACAGCAGAGAGAATCGTACATTATTAGACATGGTTAGGAGTATGTTAAGTAATTCATCATTACCTATATCCATGTGGGTTTATGCATTAAAAACTGCAGTATATTTGTTAAATAGGGTTCCTAGTAAAGCAGTTCCAAAGCCTTTTGAACTGTGGACTGGAAGGAAACCTAGTTTAGACACCTACATGTGTGGGGTTGTCCTGCAGAAGTAAGGATTTATAATCCACAAGAAAAGAAATTGGACTTTCGAACAGTTAGTGGATTCTTTATAGGATATCCTGAAAAGTCCAAAGGTTATAGGTTTTACTGTCCTAATCATAGTACAAGAATTGTTGAAACTGGAAATGCCAAGTTTATTGAAAATGGTGAAACTAGTGGGAGTAAAGAACATGATGTGTGCATTAAAGAAGTTAGGGTAGAAGTTCCTATACTTTTACCTTCTAAGCCAATTGATCCTAATGTTGTAGAATTCACCAAAGTGAAGAACAACAAGTAACGGATCAAACACATCATGAAGTTATAAGCGATACCCCTATAGTGGAGGAACCACATGAAATAGCAAGAAGATCTCAAAGAGAGAGAAGATCTGCTATTCCTAATGATTATGTGGTTTATCTACAAGAGTCAGAACTTGACATAGGAATTGACAATGATCCAGTTTCATTCTCACAAGCCATTGAATGTAATGATTCTATTAAGTGGGTAAATGCCATGAAAGATGATGAAATCTATGGATCAAAACCAAGTCTGGGAACTCGTTGAATTGCCAAAAGGATGTAAAAGAGTTGGTTGTAAATGGGTCTTTAAGACAAACGAGACTCAAATGGCAATGTTGAACGATAAAGCCAGACTTGTTGCCAAAGGCTTCACTCAGAAAGATGGTATTGATTATAAAGAGACTTTTTCACCGGTCTCAAAGAAAGACTCACTTAGGATCATTTTGGCCTTGGTTGCTCATTATGATCTAGAGTTACACCAAATGGATGTCAAGACTGCCTTTCTTAATGGAGATTTGGAAGAAGAAGTTTACATGGACCAACCTGAAGGCTTCTCAATTAAAGGAAAGGAGCATATGGTATGTAAACTTAAGAAATCAATATATGGACTTAAACAAGCTTCTCGCCAATGGTATCTTAAGTTCAATGATACCATAACTTCTTTTGGTTTTAAAGAAAACATTGATCGGTGTATATATATGAAGGTTAGTGGGAGCAAGTTTGTCTTTTTAGTCCTATATGTTGATGATATCCTAATTGCTGCTAATGATTTTGGTTTATTACGAGAAACCAAAATTTTCTTTCAAAGAGCTTTGAAATGAAAGATATGGGAGAGGCAACATATGTGATAGGAATTGAAATATTCCGTGATAGATCAAGGATTGTTAGGCTTATCCAAAAGGCTTATATCAATAAAGTTCTAGAAAGATTTAAGATGGACAAATGTTCGGCAGGTATAGTTCCAATTCAGAAAGGAGATAAATTTGGTATATGCAATGTCCAAAGAATGATTTGGAAACGAACAAATGGCAACAATTCCTTATGCATCTGTTGTTGGGAGTTTGATGTATCTTCAAACTTGTACTGACATCAGTTTCAGTGTTGGGATGTTAGGCAGATATCAAAGTAATCCAGGATTGGATCACTGGAAAGCTGCAAAGAAAGTTTTGAGATACTTGCAAGGAACGAAGGACCACATGCTCACTTATAGAAGGTCCGATCATTAGAGGTGGTTGGTTATTCAGATTCAGATTATGCTGGATGTGTTGATACAAGAAAATCCACATTTGGTTACCTGTTTCTATTACGAAGGGCAATCTCATGGAAGAGTGCGAAGCAGTCTGTCATTGCTGCATCGACTATGGAGCAGAATTTGTGGCTTGCTTTGAGGCCACAATTCATGGCTTATGGCTGCGGAATTTTATTTCAGGGCTTCAAGTTGTCGACACTATTAGTAGCCGCTGAAAATTTACTGTGACAACTCCGCAGCAGTCTTCTTCTCAAAGAACGACAAGTATTCAAAGGGTGCAAAACACATGGAGATCAAATACTTGGCCGTTAAAGAAGAAGTTCAGAAACAAAGGGTGTCAATTGAACATATTAGTACAAAACTGATGGTTGCAGATCCATTAACAAAAGGATTAGCTAATATTTTTAGAGAGCATGTTGAAAGAATGGGCATTAAGGACGTCCTGATTAAAGATTATTGTATTTGTTTGTATGACACTCTTGAGCTCAATTATAGTGTTTCTGATATTTTTTTTTTATATTGTATACATGATTGTAATAGAATTATGTTAACAGGAATTGTCTTCATAAAGACATTAAAGTTAGACCTTTATTTATCTCTTCATTAAGTTAAGGTCAAATTAGAGATTAATTATGTAGTACATGGAAGGAACTATGTCGAGATGATGACATACAACCGCCATGACTCTAATTAATTTTTAATTTAATAATGTGATATATGGTATAGTCAATATAATGAAAACTTACAATAATGTTATTGTGCACATTATGTTTATTCTAAGTTATTAAAGAAGCATATATGGGCCAAGTGGGAGAATGTAAGAATTGTGGCCCAAATATGAAATGATATATATGAAGAGTTGTAACTCTTCATAATAGGTGTCTTGATGAGAGAAAATGTTTCATGAAAGGTATGGTCCTTTTCCTACCCTTATATATATGTACAAGAGTTAGCATTGACACATAGCACTTACTCGTTTCTTTATGTTTTAAATCGATCATATTAAATTAAGGGAAAGGAAGAAAAATCATTCCTTGGTGAAATAAGCTTGGATTGGAGGGACAAAATGATCTTGAAGAAATTAAAGTATTCTTATTATTGTTCTTCAAATTCAAAATATTGCCATGGCTTAGATAAAGGTATATATCTTATATTTTGTTGTGGAAATCATAAAGTTCAAAGATCCTGAAATTAAATTCATGAAATATTGAATTATGAAACTTATAAATTTATCTTATAGATTTCTTCAATCTCTTCAATCTTACCTGCAAAAGTAGATATCAAAGAAAAATCATTTGAGAGCTTTGACTTTGATTCTTATGTTTGAGTGGATTTTCTTTTTCCTGATGTCTTAAGAGTGTGACATTATCCTCCATTTATACAATTTTGACTTGAATCCAACATGGAAAGTACAAATTTGAGCAAATTTGTCCTTGAATGCTAGGATTCGGTTATAAACAAAAGGGGTAAAAATCTGAAGACTTTAATGATTTTTGAAGATAATATCAAGGATTTCGCGCATGAATGTGGATAACAAACTCTGTAGAAGCTTTGATTTTGTCCGATTTTATCAAAATTGGATCTTAAACTGGAGAATCAGCGATTGTGACTCTTCCCAATCTTTATGGCTCGATTTGGTCGAGAAAAACTTTAAGTCGAAACCACTTTTTGTTCTCGATTCAAAGTATGCCATGATTTCTGTGATTTGGTTGAAATCGCAAAAACAAGTTAACTAGAAATGGCACAGAAGTGGCTTAGTCAGACATCGAATTCGTGGGTCCTTGGTGTTCTAGAGGTTGGAGAAGACGCTGACGTGGTACCTTTGACACGCAAACCATTCTTGAGTTGACCTGCTTTGCGCATGCACGTGATCCATTCAAGTCGTTGGAACGTGTCTCAACTAATAATTTAAGGGTTTGTGCGCCACGTCCACCGGTCTTCTACAAAATTTTTAAACTGTTATATCAGTATAAAATCATTTTTTTTTTCGAAAAATCTCATCATTTAATTCGGAAGATCTTTTACATTAATTTTTTATTTTTTTATACTTTTATGAGTTTTATTTATTTTTTATAATACCTTATTTTTATAAAATAATAATAAAATATTTCAAATAAACTCATTTTTTGGAGTCTTACACAGAGAATTTCAAAAAGTTGAAGAAACTCTTCACATTATTAACAACGTCAAAAAATAAGATCATTCACCTAAGTTTCCGTGTCAAAAACCACCAATAATGTTGATACTTTAACTAAACAGGTGAGTCCATTATTGACCATCTAATTAGGCTCATACCTATCATATAACAAAAACCATATTATATGATGCTCTTATTATATAATTCTAGGCTTATAATAGTATTTTACAATTTAAATAACATTAGATCTGGTGATATTTTTAAAATTCTATTAAATTAAGGCTTAATATTATTTTTTAGGGATAATTGTCACTACAAGAAAACTGGGCTTTAGAAACAAAAATTTTGTCTCTAAATGCATTTTTCCATCTCAAAAATCATCGTCGCAGATTTCATTTGCAAAATTATAACTACGTTTTCTAATTTCCATTGCAGAATTTATGTCTCTAAAGACCTATTTTTCTTGTAGTGTGTAAAAACATCTCTTAAACTTTAAGAATTGTATAGATTGACTCGTCAAACTTTTAAAGTGGGGTTTTTGACCTCTGAATTTTTAAAAATTAGTATCATAAGAAATTTAACTATTTTGATATAAAAGAAAAGGATAAATCCGCACATAGATAAAAGTTGAAAGGATAAATTCACATATAGATGAAAAGATTTGAGAGTAAATCCAAGACTAAATCCGCATCCTTTTTCTATTTGTTTTTATGAAAAATATGACATTCTTAGTGGTGCTAATTTTCTAAAGTTTAGAGTTCAAAACCCTCATTTTAAAAGTTCGGGGGTCATCCACGTAACTCTTAAATTTTATAAGTGTGTTTACAATTTTTTCTTATTTTTATTATACGGAATATATTTTTAAATTTTAATAAGCAAATATAAGGTGTGTACAAGAAGTTTACCTAAATAATGATATAAAACTGAAAAGAATTCAAATTTCTTATGCGATTTTACTTGGTGCTTTAACTGATTCCTTTACGAATTACACATATATGAATCAATCGGCGAAATAAGAATTTAGATACATGTATCGTGGATGATAGTATTCTTTATCTGTGATGCATGGGTGCGCATCTAATATTATATTAATCTGTATTATTTTTTTATTGGAAATATCTACGAATTCGGTAATACACAGATAAAAGTTGAATAAAGTGGAAAACCTAGTTTTTAAAAGGACTATGAAATCACATCCATCCTAATTACATGCAGGCTCAGAAAGGAAAAAATTAATTAATTAATTAATTAAAGGCCAAGCTATAAATACATGGTGTGTAGAAGTTTAGCAGGTTAATGTTTGTTTGATATTTTAGCTATCTTATCATTATATTTTTTATCATTTTTAAATAGATATTTATCAAAAAATAAATATTATTGAAAAACCAATAATTATACTTATAAATAAACCAAACAAATATGATATAAATATAATTAAAAAATTATAAATATAAATTTAATACAGATAAGATATAAATAAAATTCACACAGACAAATCTTGTTATCAACAGCACAGCATCCGGACTAATGTAAAAGAAATGAATGTGAACCAGCGCCCTTTTGCAAAGCCCAACTTGTTATTTCTTTGTCCACGTCCAAGCGTGCCTTCGGTCCATCAAATGAGAGCAAACAGCTAAGAAGGTCCCGTTTAGGTCAATAATTAACTATTTTCTAAAACTCTTATGTTTCGTATGCTATAATTACTTTAAAATAATGGTTATGTTTTTTTTTTTAATTTATGATTGAATATCTATAAAAAAATTTAAAAAATGTATTAAAAATCAAAATATATAGATAATTATTTTTAAATTACTATTAAAAAATTGCACTACATGGAAAGTAATGTCCAGATTGTGAAATAGGTAAAAAATTTTGAGGATTTTGTGATTGATTAAAAAGTTGTAAATTTTGGGAGTTATTGGAATATGTGTGCAAAAACAAATTGTAAACTGGAGAGATATAATGATGGTAATAGGTAGTAAAAATTAAATTTTAAAAAATTGATAAATTCACATACATATTAGAAAGAGGAAAAATAAACGAATCTTGGCCGTTGCATAATGGTCATATATCCAACGATATTAAAATGATAGGAAAAAAAAAGACAAAACATACCTAGTAAAGAAAAGAAATGCTTTACTTATATAAGGGGAAAGGAAGAAAGAATAAATAAATTTGCATGGCAAGTGGCACATTTCAACTTATAAAAATCAGGAGAGGGGTTCTTTCACCAAGCAACATTTTAAGAAAATAGATTATTAAGTAAATCTTTAAGGAACCCATTTTATTGTTGAAGAGAGTTTAACCTACAATAAACATGATTTAATAAAATGAATGGTAGTGGACAATGGACATAGTTGCTCGGAATATCAACTATTATTATAATCTTTATTTGTAATTTATGAATTGGTGGCGATTACAATGATAACCTATCTAATGATTTTAAATTTTTTTTTTCTATACCTTAAAAACAACTATTACCCTCTATGAACTCATAGTGTGTGTGTTTGAAAAAAAAAAAAAAAAAAAGTTAATAGCCCCTAATGGTCTATAGTTGGTTTTATAAATAGACACAAACTTATTATTACTTGAAGTACGATATTTTTTTGTGAATAGCAGAAAATAGGGTTTTAGATTCTTTTATGTGCCTCTTATTGGTAAGAACATGCAATATAAACAATTAGATTCTGATTATCTTAGATATGATGTAAAAAAAAAAAAAGTGAGAGAAAATGTATTAGAAGAACCTATATTCTTCTAATTTTTCCCTTTAAGGACTTTAGTATTCTATTAAATGGTTTGAAAATATGAGTCAATATAGGATACAGTTTATAATAATTCGGAAATTATGAAAAGTGGTGATGGTATTATTTTGACTATTTTTCAAATCTAGCTAGTCAAATGGCAAAGCAAAAGATCACACACACATATGGCCTCAAATATATATATATATATATATATTCACACACTTCTAATATATTATTAGCCAACTAAATGGATCCTGGTCAGCCCACCAGGACAGAATTGGACTTAGAAAAACTTAGCCCCAACAAGGAAATGTCGTCTTCAAACATTGGACTGCTCTTGTTATCACATTAATCTATTTTTGGCTGAAACCAAAAGACTGATTTTTTTATTAGTCTCTCAAATTTTTCTTCAAGCTTTAATTCAATCTTACAATTCACCCCCAACAGCCACCGTCAACTGAATTTGAGCCTGTTTCAGAAAGACACTTGGCATACCAACACTTGGAAATTTTCCAAGGGTTGCGTGCATGGTGCATCTCTTCCGAAGGAACAACCAACCAAGGGGTTATAAAATATGAAAAAGGAAAAACCAAAAGCCACGCCACCTGAGCCGTCCATTAGATAGATATGCATATGCCTGCGTCTATCTATAGTCATTGTGGACATTACGACTCGTGACTCGTGACTCGTGGGAAGTTTGCGTCCATTGAAAGGTGCTGATGCTGAGGCTGACAATGGAACGATGGAGGGTCTTACGCCTTCAATTTTATAATGATGTTGATGTGGCCGTGAGTGTTGATAACGATAAGGCACCCATTTCGAGGCATCAACCTATGCCCTCTGATATCTCATGTCTGTTTCCTTGGATTCCCATTAGATATTTGACTCTATTATTGGTTGGCATCTTCTGCTTGATTTCTCATCCACTCGTCTCAAGACAATGACAAACCCCACTCTTCTCCTTTTTATTTATTTTTTGGGCGATCCACTCTTCTTCCTATGTGTGTTCACGAAAAAAATAGAGGTGGTTATTAATCTACCTATCATCCTTCATTAAAAATTTATTATATAAAAAACAGGATCATAAATCATATACAATACTATTTTTTCACTTAAAAGCTTTCAATAAATGATTTATCTAAGATAAATAGACCAAAGTCTACTATTCTTTTGCTTCATGTTCACAAATCATAAAAGTTAAAAGTTAAAATATGACTTAATTAACTGGATTGAATTAAATTTGAATATGTCGATAAATAAAAAGAATTAAATTCGAATAAGAATATTAATTGACGTATTAATATTGTTATATTTAGATACATAAGAAAAAATTTTGATAAATCTAATGCAAACAAATTTGATTTAGCCTGGTTTAAGTATTGAAATTTTAAGTCAGTTTTAAAATTTTTAGAGTCAGGCTCAGTCTTTATATATTCAAATCAAACCTAAACTCGAATTTATAATTATATCCACTCATTTATAGCATATCTTTATATATAACAATCAAATCTAAGCTCAAATTTACAATTGTATACACTCATCTATAGCCCTAGTTTTACCATGATTGTTGGCTAAATAAACTTTTATCCTATGAAATTTATCCGATCATCTTGGCTATTTACAAATATTGTAGGTGCTATTTGTAATTCTTCTTCTTCTTCTTCTTCTTCTTCTCCTCATCATCATCATCATCATCATCATATAGTTTATAAATGTATGATCTATTTAACTGTATTTCTAATTTGCTTTCCATATTTACATATTTATCTGTAGCAAAGTTTTAGGTAATTATTAAACATATTTTTAATGCTTTTATCCTTAAAACCACACGGTATGTGCATCATAATGCATGTAAATACCTGAGTCGACATATCCACTTAATTTCTCACTTACGGTCAATCATACGAGTACAACTGGAACATAAGGCTTTTCAAGTTATATCATTAGACAACCCACAAGTAAAGAAAAGAAAATGAATACATACATACCCTACATATATATAGAAAGAGAAAGTGTATGTTTATTAAAAAATTTTGTCTAAGGGATTTCATGTTCATAAATCAAATCATATTTGCACATCTAGTAATAAATAAATGAAGATGCCTATCTACAAGATATGTAAATATCTAATTTTAAATGCATCAATTAACATCCCGTTCATATGGCGGGTTATATCACATACGAACCATAGATTTGTTGTTGAGGTTTTTTTCCATTTTCTTTTCCCCAGTTCCAGTAGTGAGATATTATTAACTAATGTTAAGTGCACTAAACTTTCCATATTCCAAATTATAATACATTATGTCTAGACATCCCCTTAGATTGGATCAAAATCAAAAACCAAACCAGCCATACTGGATCTAACCAAATGAAGCGGATTAGACCCAGCTTCTAGAATCACCATGATCTCGGCGGGTCCAACCCAATCTAGTAGTCCAAACCTATGGATCGATGAAGCCAACCAGATCACTTTAAAAAATAATAATAAAATATATATATGTTGTTTATATTATCAAAATAGGAAAAAAAAATTAAATGTGTGGCATAAAAAATAATTCAAAAGTTAAATAAAGTAAATAACATTTAATGTTTCAACTATTTTTTATATGAATAGAAATTATTAATTATCTTTTGTTTTGACAAATAAAATTTTTAATTATCTATTCATAATGTTTAATACATTGTTGATAATAACATGGGATAATTCAATTTAAGACTATACCCAATGCTTTATATAGAGTTCTACTAAGAGAATGATCTCATTTATAAATGATGTGGGACTTCTTTTTCTTTGTAAACTCTATTCTTTAGAGTGTTACTCTAATCTCATATTTCATAAATTTCAATTCAATAGAGATTGTACTTGCTTATGAATAATTGCACATCCTTGATAATATTATAAGAATATTAGCTAAAGAGTAGTATATTATTAACTCCATTTTATATTTTAAGTTTTAATTTCTTTTCTAATTTTTATATTGTAAATTTTTTTTTTTTAGAAGTGGGTAGGTTTTGACTTATCCCGACTCATCTCAGACTCGGTAGGTCCATGGGCTTAGACCCATCCTATATCAAATTGAGGCAGTTACGGATTCCCAATTTGTAAACTTTGGCCTGTGGAGATGTTGAATCATGTCTCTCTATGAGGCATGCAACACTTGAGTTTGGGCTCTTCTATTATCTTCATATCTAATTGATAATCATCTTTGGAAAAAAAAAAAAAAGCAAAAGAAGAAAAGAAAAAATAGAAGAAAAAAAAAGGTTTCTCAAACAAAGCTCCATGAGCAACAACTATCATATATACACTTAAGATGCATATATTATATCATACATAGCTTAAACAAACTAATGTAATAGACAACTAAACAACACTTCAATTAATTATTTATTTAACTGGAAATAATAATAAAAGGAAATTAGAAATAGACCAAAATTGCATTGAAAATATGAATCTATCTTAAGCCCAAAACACAAGATAATGTCCTTTATTGAACCAAAACAAATATATGGGCATAATACCTACACACCTAGTATAATTTCACAAATGTAAACCCAAAACACATTGAGAACAATTTTGTAATATATGAGCTATGTTGCATCTGCAATAATTTTGAAAATGTGGATTTAGCACATTTAAGAAATTCTAGAATAATTTTTTAGATATGGTTTGAGAGTTACAAAATAATATCTAAAGTATGATGCATGTGTTGCAAGTTCTATAATAGTTTAAAAAATATGGGACATGCATTACAAATTAAAAAGACCATGCCCATGCTAAATACAATGATTGAAAGAGAGCAAGAAAATGGAGTCACAGTGGAGATCATTCCCTCCATCATGGTTGTGACGAAGGCCGTGAGGCAAGGCATGGTTGTTATCAAGGTTGTGAGCATGTTATTGACGAAGGAAATAAAAGGTTGAGGAGATCATGATCAATGACACAGTCGTGCTTAAGACCGTGATTGCATGATTCATGGTTGTGATGTGCCTTGTTACTTTGTTTGTTCGTGTGATCGCAGAGTTCACCCTCCGACGTACGCCCATGTAAAGTAATGCGCCATTGTACCCAATCTCTTAAGTTTATCTTTAAGTTTCCTATTGTATTTATTTTAGCTTTTATGTTCCATTATTGCCTTACCTAATATGATAAAAGGGTCATTAGGGTTATGTTAGCATAATTCTACCTATCTATGATATCTTTTAACATTAATTGTGACCAACTGCCTTTGTTAACTTTCTTAGAATTGTTTCCAAAACTCTATTAAGTTTTTCTCAAGATTATTTTTTGTTGTTTCTATTGACCTCGCGTCATATTGATTCAATAAAACAACTAGTTCGATTCTTCTCTTAATGAGTCATGTCCGAGAAGACAGATCATTCATATCCTTTATTTATTACGTTTGATTGTTGAAAACCCATAAAATCCATAAAACATAAGAGTCCTTTAATTCTATATTCCATATCCATATGAAGAATTCCACTGTGTAATTCTAACACTGATTTTATTCGTATCATCTTCATTTTATCCATATCATTAGTCATGAAGGTTAAGACAATTACAGTGAATTGTGTTGTCAATTTCAATTCTATTGCACATTGTGGCTAAGGTTTGTTTATGAAATGAGTGTTATTTTAGTTGCATTTATCCCTTGTTGTGTTTAGTAAAACTAAATAATAGAATGTACACTACCGTAGATGAGAATAGTTAGATAAAAGAAAAATTATCTCTATTTTTTTATGAGCAAGGTATGTTCGTTTTATCTTATTTTGGTCATTTTAGCATATTATTTTTGTCATTTTCAAATAAATATTTGTTAAGATATAGATAAAGATGAAGAAAAGATATTTTTACTTATAAACAGGTCAAACAGATCGGATACAGATAAGATGCAGATAAGATGCAAATAAGATATAAATGCAAATTAGATACTAATAAGATAAAGACAAAAATAAGACAATCTAAATAGACCCCAAACATCCTTACACTAAATTCTCGATCATTTTCAATGTATGCATTAACCATTGTACCAAATTTTTAGGCACCAATGTTACCTCACACCATCACAATACTTTAATAAATTATACACCAAGAAATATGCATGTAACATTTGAATATCTCTAAGGGGAAAGCATCATTAGGGTTAATATATAAACCAAATTGACAAGCAAACACAATTTATATAAGCTGTTAAGTCGATCCTCATCCATTTCTATAGGGATTTTCAATATCATTATGACATTTTAATAAGAAAAGAGGATCAAATATCCCACAATAGTGTTATAATATAAGCCAAGAAGAGGCAATGTGAATTTGGCAATTACTTATTTGTTCTAAAGACTTATAACCACAGGATCAATTTGTGTTATACACATTAATCTATTGGTCAATAGTAACAACCCTCAGAGTGGTTCCACAGTATATATGACATTGACCCTTCCTGAGATCGAGCAACAATTAAAAATTATTGAAAATTGTCTGATGATATGACAAAACTAATGTTAATTTTTGCACATTCACTAATGAAACCTTCTCTTTACTAGAAACTTAACTTTAAATCGGTCACAATACATGTTTTAGGCACAACAAGATTATAACTATCGAATTTAGACAAAAATATCTCATTGCGAATGTTATAAGAATAATCAAAGACAACACAAGAAAACATAAGTTATTCCATCCTACATTGACGTACATGTAGAAAGGGTATCATCACCAAACATAAGGCAATTTTCAAAAAATCATGCCCATGTGATTGCCTTCTTTTGTCAAAGCAAAATACATAAAAAAGTAAAAATTAAAAAAAAAAAAAAACTCCAACTTATGTCATAAACAGCTTCATAAAATGTTATACCACCATGCTTTGCTTTAAAAGACAATTTCCTTCAAAAGGTAACTTGCATATCAATCTTCTAAGTCCACCACTCTAGTTTGTCTCATGCTTTTCGAAGGCTTTTGAGGACACGTGAAGGTAAGATTTAAAATTCTTTGGCTCATTCTAATTGGTGTTGCTAAACCTATTCTGATAGGTTGCTTAAGATTGCTTCTAGCTATAGAAGTGGGGCTCTTGACTTGTCGAGTTCCTGCATGATGACACAAACATCAAATTCATTTTGACTCCATGAAACTATGTAAATCTTTAATTCCACTACTTTGCGCCCCTCTTATTGTGACCTAGTGCTCCACACCTAATACACCTTTGAAGTTGTCCCTCCTGCGATAGTTTAGTTCCTATATTCTCAATTGCCTCCTTTTTGTGCTTGGTTGACCTTCTACCATATCTCTTATAGTGGGTCGATGAAGCGAGTCCAACATGGCCATTACTCTCCTAGAACTGCATGCCCCAAACAACATAGATGCTAAACCAGGAAGTTGCGAGAAATGCGACCTTCTTGTAGAAGGCTTATACATAGTCCTCAATGTCTCTATTTAGATATTGAATGGCAAAGACAACATACGAGCTAGGTATCCCTCTTAACTTCCATAGGCCACATGTACAGCTTTTACTATTCACGTCCACTACATAGATACCACTTCGATGTTTGATTTCAAACCCTTGATCACCCCCAAACCTCACTTTGTATAAGCAACTTTGATAGTGCATCTCATCTAAAATTTATAGAGGCTAAGGTGAACAATTGCAAACCCACTTCGTATCCTTTTTTTTGGCTTCATTGTCCTCTTCATCACATAATTTCAAATGGCTTTTAACATCATCATTATATGCTTTTCTCTAAAGTCAAGAATCTTTCCATTGAAAGCCTCACACATATTGTTCTCTATGCAATCACACTTCACATAAGTTTGATAGTATTCATTTACCTAATGTTAAAAAAGTCTGCTTCCTTTAAAGCAGCATGGGCAGTAGAAGAAAATGTTTGAAGGATCTCCATGTTTGGATGGGAATCTGCCATGTTTTGCACTTTTTACACATGCCCAAAATAATCTATCTAGCATATTTGTTAGAAATGATGCTCTTCGGTTTGCATCTAAGTGTCGAACGCAATGATGTTCACTCTTGCAAAAATGTTGCTTCACACCATTAATAACCTCTCTATAAGAAATTAAGAAATGTCAATATAAGGACACACAGCATAATGAATATGAAAGCAAATGTGAATTTAAGCATATGCCTTTTGATGGTTGCTAACGAAAGCCCACCCTTCACCCATGTCCATATACCTAGCTTGGATTTCAACAAACCAAGAAACAATAGCTAACTTTCCTTGTTTTCCTCCTTTGCAATTACCTATGTGATTGAGAGCATTCCATTATTAGCCTCACAACCAAATGCACATAACAATTGGCCCTTGTAAAGTCTAGTCAGAAAGTAACCATCAACCCCAATAATACAATAATGTCCTACTAGGAAGCCTCTTTTTGTGCCTCAAAACATACATATATGCAGATAATTTCAGACTTTTGATTACCCATAACCTCATCACACTTTAGCTACGTTAGAACCCTCTCTTGTGTTCTGCTTGCCTTACTCAAACTAATGTTCATGCCTAGCTAATTCTTGACTAGGTCCTTCAATTCAACTTGTTAAATCCCCAGAGTTAAGGTATTTGTATCTCCATACTCCTTCGTTAGCCACTCAAAGTTGGTTTTTTGTTCTTGTTACCTATTAGCAAGCATTTTTTGGCTCGTATACTTTCACCTGTGACTCAACTTGAGAAAGTTATGTTCCACTAGCACTTTATCCTTGCATTTACTCTAATAAGCTCGTGCTTTTTCTTTGGAAACATGCCTCCTGTCGTTCTAAGGTAGAGTGTTGAGTGAGCCACAACCTTCTTAAACTATTCTACATCTTCAAAAACCATTGCTAAAAAGACATAGGAATCTTTGTAGATGAATCAAACTGGGGAAACTAATGGCTTTGTTCAACATCAGCGTGATTATCCCAAGCTTTGTCACACTCATCCTAGTTGAATATATCTTCATCAAGTAAACCATTATTAGACTTAGCATAATCTATCTTATTATTTTCATCTTTATCATGTATTGTAAACATCCTTTCAATGTTGTTGTATCCCTTTCTATTGTTGTAGGTTGGTTAAAACTAGGACGTACACTTTCACTTGTGTCCGTCTCACTCAATTCAGACACAAACTTTGAGCCAAGTTCTATTCATAGCATTTAATGTTTCTGAAAACAACACACGAATAAATATAATTTAAAAAATGTCTATTTGCTTTATATACAGTACCATCAAAAGAACAATCTCGCTTCTAAACAATGTGAGATTTTTTTTTCTTTCATAACATCTACTAGAAGATTACGCTCTATATAAGCACATCTCGCTTGAGTTGATATATCTATAATGTGAGATTAGAATAATCTTCTTTTAGAGGTTATGAAAGAAACCTAAGTCTCTTTAAAGGACGAGTTCAAATTGCCTAAGAATGAGATTGTTTTCATCTCAATGACGTTTTCGTGATTAAATATTGAAATATTATTATTATTTTTCTTTTCCCCCATGTAATGGGTGTATGGTCCGCTAATATACTATGTATACGTAATACGACATTTACTCATTATTTTCGCATATATATTGATATGCGCATATTCACTTGTAGCAAAATTCTTTCTTACATGTAGACCTTAGCACCGGGTTGAACCACCTTGGAATCGTTGGTTCGTGGGTCAGTTTACGTTGACTTGTCAATTTATGGCTGATTCATGGCCCGTTGAACTAGCCATATTAATTAATTTTAAAAAATAAAATAAAATAAATGTGAAAACAATTCTCTTTAATAAGTTAAAAATAAAAATCAGTAAAAAAATAACACAACATAAAATTTAAAAAATTTAAAACTAAATAATACAAATTTTCAACGTGAGACAAAATTGGGCCTTAGAATAATAGTCTTTAACCATTTGTTAGAGGAATGGTTTAGGGTGTGCATTTATTAAACACAAGCGCATTTATATATAATATATATATATATATAATGAAATACCCCGAATTTGACCAGCCTAAATTAGAAATATGATAATTAAATACTATGAAAATATGGGTAATTTTGAATCTTATTTTAAATTTAACTTAGTAATTAAATTTAGATAGTTTACTTAATTGATTTTCATAAACTATACAATACAATTAGATAATTTAATTAGTTAGTGGACTTAATTGAAATAAGAAAATTCCAATACCACAAATACCTATTTCTACTTATTAAATTACTTCAATTTTCAAGCCGAGTTGAAACCATTTTCTCAAGTTCAATTATGTAAATTCCTAATTCACAAAAATTGAACATTAATTTAAATTTAGTTTAGACACGAGTCAATAACTCACTAATGATACACCTATAACTATAATTATCAAGTGCAGTATGAGACAATTAATTTTCAGGATATATTAGATGGTAAACGGAATTTCAAAGATGAATTGCTAGAATTGAAATATACGCTATAGAAATAGAAATTGATTAATATCTACCAAACTAGAGCTTGGATAAAAATTATGAATATATAATTGTAAAACTTAGAACTTTTCGAGCCTATTAAGCATAATATCGTAGTTTGACTTATCAGGCTTAGAAACTTTAGTCGCGTAAGTGAAAATTTGATAATTTAACATAATTAGAAATGACAAACGAATTTAATTGAAAATACATATTCTAATGCCTTAAATACCCAATTTAACTTATTAAGCAATGTCGATTACCTATTTCAACAAATTCAAATTATCAAATACTTTCTAATTATCAAACTAAATTCAATTCATCAAGTTTAATCACCTAAACCTCTAAACATTTAATTTAAGCATTTTAGCCTACATTATAACTCCTTAAATCATAGAAATTTAAATTCTAATATTTGCTTTCAAATATCAATTCCTAAGCCCTTAAATTCTTAAAAGCAAGAGCAATATTAATTTTCCATTAATCAAAATTCCTAAGTTGAATTTCTAATATAAACTAGCAAATTACAATTACAAACTTCTATATTCCAATTCTAATTTTCTAAGACCATAATCTAAAAACCTAAGTCCCTAATCTAAATGTTCAAGTCCAAAACCTACAGGCATAATCTATGACATTAAAATGCAAGCCCATTAAAATTAAATTCAAGCCCATCAACATAAAGCCCACAACTAAAAATCAAGCCTCAAAAGCCCATGAGACTATGCTCATACCATGCACCATCACACATGATATAATGTAATATATTCTAGACATCTCCAATGTGTGAAATGACAAAAATGACCTTAACCAATTCAAGAAGAATTCTACATCTAGGAAAAGACTAAAATAGCCCTTAAATATCTATACAATATGAATATAAGAAAATATCTCCTAAATCTAGAGAATTTCATGCATGTGAAATGACTAAAATACCCCTAATCTATTTAGTTAAAATGACCAAAATGCCATTAACCCTAATGGAAATTACAAGACCTAAAATATTATAAATAGGAGCTTTAGAAAACCATAGACTCTTAATCATTTTAAGTAACCCCTTCCTCTCCAAAACCTTCTAAAAAACATCTCTCAAACACACAAAAATCCTCACAAATTCATCAAAAATCCCTTTTCAAAATCTAGCATCCAATAGGTAAGGAAATTTATGATTTCTCCATCATTTAATCACTCAATTTCTTCCATAAATCTAATTTCTACTTCAATTAATTACTAGGTGATTTTGAAAGCTAAAAGAAAGGTTGAAGTTAGGAAAATTAGTTTGAAATAGCTTCACCAACATAAGAAGGAGTAGTAATGGAGAATATAGGTTGTTTTGCTAATTCAAGTAAGTAATTATAATCAATTTGATTAATTATGTTTATGGCATTTAAATTCATGTGAATTACTAAAAATAAACTTAGATCTAAGTATTGATTAATATATGTATATATAAGCATGAAAACCAAAATATGCACATGTAATATATATGTATGTTAGAAATTTAAGTATTTGAAATTATTACATATTTATATATATGTATGTATGAATATATATGTGGTATATTTTAAATTGATATTTTTTTTACTGAAATAAAATTATCAAATAAATATATGGATATATTAAATATAAATTCTGTTGAAATATATATGTGTATGTTATATTGATATAAGTAGGAATTTTTTGATAAACTAGTGTTAAAAATGATGATTGAGTTATGATTTGTGATTTAATTTGTAAAATATAAACTTACATATATACTATACAAAATAACATAGAATAAATATGTTTTAGATGATTTAAAGATGTTGGAAAATCAATTTAGATGCATATATAGGTAATTTGGATAGTTCGAGTATCAAATTTAAATAAAATATTAAATGAATTTTTTTTATATGAAATTTATGTAAATGTTACTTTAACAGGTGTATATATCAACTAAAATTTTTTGTGATTTTTGAAACACATTTACTATTTTTAAAAATTAAATTACAAAATGGTAAATAAGGCAAAAAATAGTATTTGATCAACAACGATGACACTGATATTTAGGGTTGAACCAGTGAATTTTTATTCTGCTTTTTGGGTGAAACTATAAGGGTTTGAAAGCTTAAGAAGTCTAATATAATATGGTGTAAGGAATCGAATAAGAACCAGTCGGCTCGATGGTCAAATTTGAGTGAACCAATTGGTTGTCGCTGCCTATGCTTTGTTCTAGATAGTTTCATGTTAATTAAATTTAAAACCTAATTAACTAATTAGTTTAGGCTAATTGAACTTATGAACATGTAAAAAAATGTGTTAAGAAGTTTATAAAAATTTAAGCTTAAGAGCCCATGTTTAATATGGTGAACTAATTTGTTAAAGTTACGACACACACTAGTTTTCTATAGGAAAAGGAATATCAGAATTTAAGGTAAAGTATTTCTAATCAATAAATATGAAATAAATGTAAATAATGTCTTTACATATTAAAATATGAATTTTAATATGAATAATTAATTACTTTGATTTTATTAATTTATTTAATAAAATAGGTATAAATATGATATTATCAGATAATACAAACATGATAGGAAACTAGTTTAAATTCCTTAAAATATTTAGATGTACAAATAAATTATAAATAATATAAATAAAATAATTATATTCTAAATGAGTTATTTTGCTTAATAAAAGTTTATTAGATTTAACATAGGATATGTTATTGAAAATATTATTTAATGACCTAATTACCATAAAATGAGTTTAGTAGGCTTGACTGATTAATTCTATCCAACTTAGCTAGATAGAGTTAATGTAGACTTATTAACTAGTATTGGCTTAGTAAATTCTTTAGAAACTAACAATTTACACTTAACTATTACTCAACCTAGTGAACCTTTATAAGACCATACTAATTTGTGATTGGTTTAAGATTGACTGTGAATAATAAAGTGACTTGTGTGTTACGTGCTAGGGTAGGCATTCTAAATGAACTAATACTTTAATGGCTTTAATAATTGCTTGTTACTTTATGTGTGGCTGTTTTTGAAACTCGATCAAAGGGACGACAATCTTGCTAGGCGGTGCTAGCACGATAGTTAGACGCTTAGGCTATCATGGGTGGCTTGGCGGGTAGCTGATGGGAGAAACGTAGTAGGACAACGTCTACTTGGATCAGAGAGAAGTAGTATAGTGTGGTTCATGAATATGGATGCCGATTGAGCTGCACTAGACTGTGAAAGATAGAGGCGTGTAACGGTTGTGACCCTTAGATGAGGCTATTATTTGTAATGGTAGGAGATATAAGTATTCGAGCTGCTTATATAACTCTTTGAGCAGTTGTTGCTCCTCAGGACCCCTAGGTTCCTAGCGTGTTGCGGGAGTGTGAGTGTTCCACTATTGTTTGATAAGCTTTAATTTAAATATATAAATTGTTGATTGTTGCATTGCATTTAGAACAGGTATGTATGCCTATCTCGTGTGTGATTGTATTGTTATTGTATTAAGTTTCGACTCATTCCTTTCTTTTTCAGGTGATGACCTGAGTGCTTGTGATTATCGGGTATAGGACGACTCCCAAGGAGCTTATGAACAAGTTGAGTACCTAGGAACATTGAGCTGTTTATGCAGTTGGCAAAAGTTACTGATCATCTTTTCGAACTTATATTTTGATGAAGGTATATTTATGAGCCTATGGTTGTATTTTGAGATACCTAATGGCATGATATTTATTTATAAATTTTTTCTACTCATGGAGTAGCCCTTTTGAAAATCTTTTACAAAAGTTTATATTTTTCCATTGCAAAAATTTCAGTTGTTTCTAGAATCTAATATAACGATTTTAGAACCTAAAATTTGTTTGGCAACGATCACGATAAGTTGTAAATTATGTTAACCTTAACGTATAATGCGTAAGTGTTATACGTGACAAATGACATGCCTTGACCCAAAATCGAAGCATGACATATAATGTATTGTAAAATTAACAATGTGAGATTTTAAAATACTCAAGACTAATTTCCACAAAGACAAGATAGGTACCACATTGTTAAGAAATTATAAATCACTTTTGTTATAAGTATAAAAATGTCCAATTAAACATAAAAATAAGTTTAAATGTTTATTTCTTATATACTTTTATTTTTTTCTTTCATCTTTATTTATTTATTTAAGGATTTGACCCTCCTAACTCGGCAGCTCAATAGGTCATAGGCCTTGAATCGGTCTTGACTTGCTAACCTATAGGATTGGTGTGCGGGTCATGACCCATACGACCAGGTTGGGTTGATGGGTCAGACCTACTAGTGCGAGGTCGAGCTGGTTCATGTAAATATCTCTTTAGGTCAGGTCTAAATTGGGACCTAACTTGAACCACCATGGAAGGTTCTACATGGGTCCATCTTTTGGACCCATCAAACTAGTGGATGCAAAATGGTCCAAAAGGGAAAAAAAAATAAAAAAATGTGATCTTTTTTTCTTTTTTAGAAAAAGGTTGCACCTGTTTGGACTAGGAGCAGGCGTGGATTGGTTTGGTCTGGTTTTCACAAAAATCAAACCAAATCCTAATTTACAATCTGTTTTTTTTCCCTTCCTAAACTAAACCTTTAAATAATGGTTTGGTTTGGATTAGAAAATTTTGAAACCATTAAATAATAGTTCGGTTTGGTTCGGATTACAAGTTGAATTAAAATTTTAATTAAAAAATAGTTATAATATTTTATATTAGTATGGATATTCAAATATTGAAATTACTCTACAAAGTATATATTGTGAATCTCAATAAAATACTTTATAAATCCATCATATTCATAATTCATAATCTTTTATAAAATCATTTAATCACTAAACGGTATACTCACTAACTAATATATAGTAAAATATAATCTGTAGTCCTCTAAAAATATCTAGTCAATCATCTATTAACAAATTTGGCCAAAAAAAAAAAAAAATCTACCAACAAAAATCATTTATGAATAAAAGTGATATGTTAACAAAAAATACAATAAAAAATAATACATAATAATATATATAATAAATAACAAAATTCATACTCCATAGAGTTCAAATAATTAATTAAAAAAAAACATTAAGTTACCAACATGAGTATATATCTTGAACCCAAAAAATAATTTAAGAACAAGTTAGTATTAACCAATATTTATCATATAATAAATATCACAATAAAATTATAAGAGTATGGATGACCTTTAATAAATCATTATAACAAAATTTGCAATTACGAGTAAAATATTTTTATATTTGTTTAAAATGGTTTGGTTTGATTTTCTAGATTGGTTCGGTTTATCTCTTCAAACTAATAATAAATTTATGGATTGATTTGAATTGAAAAATTTTTAAACCAGATTATTTAGAAAACCATATTTTTGGTTTGATTTGATTTGGTTATGGATTGGTTCTGTTCTGTTAGTATAATGCTATAATCTGAAGATGTTACAACCTGTCACGTGCCCTCACTAGATAAGGACATGCTAAGGCTATTATTTTACTAATCCACAAAGATAAATCATATAACTTCGATTACTCACGTATAAGAATACCTGTTTAGAAACAATTCACAAGAATTAAAACTTTTAGGTAATTTAATTGCCATAAACCAAAGCTAACTAGATATAACCTTAAAAACATCCTAAGAAGGCCTTATAAAATATTTTTAGAATCATAAAAACATAAAAAACCTTATAGGATCTTCAACTTTGTCTATCACTATACCAATATATCTAATAATCAACAAGAAAGTCGCCTCAACTATCGTCTTCCTTATAAACCACATATTCATCATATCTAGATTAATCGAATACTACATGATCCTTACCTATTCCTGAAAAATAAAAGCCAATACGCCATACCACAAATGCATGCACATGAACAAGCATTATACAATTCACGTACAACATAATAACTAATGCTGCATCAAACATAAGTTATTATCTTTAATTAGCTAGACAAATAACACAATTTAGAACCACATGCGAATAGCCTTAAACCCAGAGTAACTTATGACTCCGTAAAATCAACCAATATGGAAAATAGATAATACATACATCTATTAGTGTTGGGAACTCCTACACACCCTAGGTATTATTTTCATACCACTCTTAAACCATCGGAATCATCTATGTGCACAACTTCACTCCGGACAATGCCACATACAGATCGTCAGTGCACCGTCCTAGTAGTAAGTTCCTCTCAATCTACTAGACCCAGTCATAGCTAAACAACACATCAAAATTTAAAAGCCATATATAATTAGATTCATTAGTAGATTCTAAACCTACAATCACAAGCAACAAACAAGGTAAGGTCGTACTTGAAGTAGTTTTAGGAACAGAAACTCTAATTTCACTAACAACACCTGATCACATAATCAAATTTAATTCAAAACATGTTTCCATAAAACAATCATATCTTATCATCATCTAAACCCTAATTTAAAAAGAACTATAAATCTGGGTTTATACACACCTTTTTTCTTGATTTGTATAACCACAAAATCTCCAAACTCTACAAATTAGGGTTTCCTCTAATCTCTAAGAACTTCCATCAAAAGATAAGGAAAACCAGAAAGGATTTCACTTTTAAAATCGCCAAAAGAATTGGGAATAATCACTTATCTATTCTTTGATACTTGTTCCTCATTGATTGCAGAATACTAAATTCTTCAATAGGATTTTCTCCAAAACTCCCTTCAAAATCCAAAGAAAAATTTTAGGGAAAGTTCATTCCCTTTAAATCTCTAAAGAATTGGAGAGGATTTACTTATCTCGATCTTGATTTTTGATCTCCTTTGATGCTAAGATTACCTATATAGAGGTTTTAGAGAGAAATCTATGGTTGGTAATAGTTTTGGTGTAGGAGAAAATCTAGGTTATATAGAAACAAAGAATAACTCTTTATCTTTAATATCGTCTTTTTATTTTTAACAATGTCTCTTTATTTTTAACAACGTCTCTTCATCTTTAACAACTCTATTTATCTTTAATTACGTGTTTGCGAAACGATACATCATTTAATTATACATTATGGTGTATTATAAACCCTCTTATTTTATATCACACGACACTTTTGTCCTTCAATACAAATCATTTTGATTTATTTTACAGCTAGTTTTTTTGTCTACCTCAAGTTTCTACCCACCTTGTGAACTGATAGTCATGAGTTCAAATCTCCTTGAATCCTCATTTTGAGATCCAAACCTGCGGGTAGAGTCACGGTTCATACTTGACTTGAGCTGGGGAGACCTTTAAGTTTATGGATCTGACCGGTCTCATGCCGAGACATAACACTTGCTAGATTATCCTTTTTAATTGAAAAAAAAAAAAGAAAAGGTTGAGGGATTGGGTCATGCTAAATTTATTTGAATTTATTCGGATAAAAAGAATTGGGTACTCATTACCAATCACATTTCCTAATGTGAAAATACACTTAAGATTACAATATAGGTATATTTGAATTTTAGTTACATTTTAATGTGAAATAAACATCGTAACATTTCCGTTTCTGAATTATTCTATAGCAGAGACTTAACGTGGTGTCATTGTTTTGCATTGTGTATGAAGGCGTGGCAACCACATCGGCATCACCTCCCCTACCTATCAGGACCCTATCCCCATAGATATGGGGGGTAGAACTTGCCAATATTCCAAAAGTGTGGTTTGGTTTAATTTTATTGATCGTTTCTATAGGTCAGGATAAAGACAGTCGAGCTACCCCTTCCCTACCTTTAATTAGGAATTTTTCTGACAAAAAGGCCAAAAAGCACCAATTCTCTATTATTACTCTGAAACTGAGGTCATAGCCTTCCCCAGATACATTCTATCCAACTGGAACATTAAAAAAAAAAAAAAGGAAAAATAAATAAACATAACTGAAATTTCATTTCTGAAACATTCAATATCATTTTCTCTCATATATAATCGGAGGGCATCACCATCATTTTTCAGGCTATCATTTGGGGATTGCAATTTGCAAAGCAATTAGAGAGATCATCGCCGAGACGACCCAGTCATCCACTGAGTTGGCCTCCGTGCGGGCTTGCAACCCCCTTCGAAATCACAGCACGTATGCTCTTTACTGATTCTTCGGTCGTCTTTTTATGCCTTTCTTTGTTTAATTTCATTCTTTACTTTAAATTCCCGCTTTGTGGGTACCACTAATTTAAAAATCTTCCTTGTAACCTTTTTTGATCGGTCGTTAACCCAATGCAAGGTATGAGCTTGATGCTTAGTTTTAGTACCCTAAATTTAAAATAATGAATCGCATCTTTTGTAAAGATTGTGCTTTAACACGTATTTTAAGTACTTGGTGGCTTTCAAAATCTGGGTTTAGTGAATTTTTTAAAGTTCTTCAGCTCCGGATGGTTTGGATCTATTTTTTCTTTAAACCCGCGAAGTGGGTCTGAGACATGAGTCTTGTTGTATTTCGCTAGTGCTTGCTACTATGAACTCAACTTCATGGAATGACACTGACAATGAAAGTTCTGCAACAACTTGAATTATTGAATTATGATTGTTCTGGATGTGGTGCTTGCGATGTTCTTATGGTTTGAAAAAGTAGTAGCCTTGGTGGATGGATAATGTTATGCTAAGTTGGGATGCTATCATGTTGAATGTTAACTTTCGTTTCCGCAACTGAGATCGGATTAGTTTGATAGTGTGAAAAGGCAGAAATGGACCTCATCCCTCGATTTCCATCAATTTTACCTCATTTAAGATGTTGCCATATGTTATCTATTGTTATAATTATAAGAAAAGAAGATAGTGCCTTATTGATGTCACATTGTATCTTAAAAATCTTAACAATCTCAACCATTGATTTGTAAGAGGAGGAAAACTGAGAGAAAGAAAATTAAGAGATTCAGATCCGTAAAAGGTCACCTTCTGGCACCTGTGTGTTTAAAATTTAATGTTTGTTCGATGGAATTATCAAGTCATAGATTCCTAGCATCATTGAACTACTCTTTTTGGACATACGTATATTATTTTCACAAGATTGATTTTATTGTAGAGATAAGAGATGTTTCCTTGATCGAGCTTTGTGCTGCTCGTTTTACTTTACTTTTTTCAAACTTATGATTTGAGGTACATGTTAATAATGTTATCAACTTGACCAAACCCTTGGACTCTTTCTTTGATCATATCTGACAATCGCAGGTTGCTATTAACGAAGCTAATATTGTGGTAAAAAGAATTGCCGTGTCCCTGTAAACTAACTTCTTCTTGTGTTGTCAGTATCCTATATATATGGAACTCCTTGCGTCTATATGGAGTGTATAGTGATGCTGAATTAAGATTAGGCTTTTTAAAGCTTCATTAGTTTCTATCTTTTCAATGTAACTGTAAGCAAACAGTTCTTAAGGTTTTCAACAAAAATTTATCACCTGTTTACTTTGTTGAATGAATGAAGTCATAATAGAATTGTTATTATGGAGGAATGAAATAGAGTTGTAATAGGATTTCCATTTGTGGATCTTTTTATTCAAATGAGGGTATTTTGAGAAAAAATCAATTTCACCATTGAACTGCCGGTTTTAGTAATGAATGGCTATTCAGTTTTTTTTTTTTTTTGTAATAGAGATTTCTTATATAATCGCTATTACAGTTTATTAACGTTATAATAGCTTTTCATTAGAAATAAGGTTGTAATGGAGTTAATATTATAGTAAGGTGGACATGTAGTTAGAATTTTTACAATCAATGTGTATATTGTCCACTTGGATGATCTTTTGTAATTTATTTCCGGCTGGTACCACCTTTTGTTGTTGGTTATTTCTGTTGAGATCCCACAATTTTATTTTATTTGATTAATCTGATTACTCCTTAGTCCCACCAGAAGGAAAATCAATTTGGCTGTTCAGGTAGTTATGTTATGAATATTGTTATAGACATTAGACAGGAAGTACTTCATCAAATGAATTTGGAGCTTCCATATTAAATCAAAGTGGCAGTAGCATCTGTAGACCCATGTGGAAGCAAGCGTTAGGTTGACACTAGAATTCATGGAACAAACCGATGTCATAAGAGGCCTGTACCTTTTGCCACATCGCAAGTTGTTTTTCATCTATCACAATATTCAAAATACATTTTCAGCATGAAGTTAAATAGTAATCTGTTATGTCCAGTGAACATGACAGGAAGTTCCTATCCAATAACGTGAAATTTCCATTGGCCATGTATGAAGCGAGCTTTTAGGTTGACACTAGAATTTATGGTACAAACCGATGTCATAAGAGGCCTGTACCTTTTGCCACATCACAAGTTGTTTTTCATCTATCACAATATTCAAAATACATTTTTAGCATGAAGTTATATAGTAATCTGTTATGTCCAGTGAATATGATAGGAAGTTCCTACCCAATAATGTGAAAATCTCCATTGGCCATGTATGAAGCGAGCTTTTAGGTTGTGATATTGCTTGCAGAGGCGATGTTGACATTTTCTGTGGCTTATGAGGTGAAGTTAGTTGTTAGCTCTTGTGTTTCCAGTCTTCGCATCATTATCTGAGACTCAGGATAATATTCTAAAATATAAAGGTCTTTTTGGGTTGGGGTTGGGGTGGGGGTGGGGTGGGGTGGGGTACCATTGCTATGATAAGATTGTGAACTTATAAACTGTTCTGAGCAGCATAAGATAACCATGTTAAATGCCTCAAAAGAAAAAAAGAATTTAAGTCAAGTATTGGAACACAACATGAAATGGGTTAGGTCAAAGACAAACACTTAGTAGCTGCCAACACTTTATTGGTGAGTGAACCACCAGGACGGGTGTTTTCTTTCTAGTCTGGTAATGAGGCAAATTTTGTTTCACGAATGAACATAATAAGCAAGTTGATCACGTTTCCCTTTTTAATCTTCTGTATTCATTTTTAAGAGCTGTTAATGATCGGAATCTAATAACAGCATGCCTGACAAAGAATTCTTCACGGAATATGGTGAGGCAAGTCAATACGAAATTCAAGAAGTGATTGGCAAGGGAAGCTATGGAATTGTTGCATCTGCTATTGATACCCATACTGGTGAAAAAGTAGCTATCAAGAAGATCAATAATGTCTTTGAGCATGTTTCAGATGCTATGCGTATTTTAAGAGAAATTAAGCTACTTCGACTTCTGCAACACCCAGATATTGTAGATATAAAACATATTATGCTTCCTCCTTGTCCAAGGGAATTCAAGGATATTTATGTTGTTTTTGAGCTGATGGAAACCGATCTTGATGAAGTTATTCAGATGAATGATGACCTAACTCCTGGTCATCATAAATTTTTCTTGTATCAGCTTCTTAGAGGCCTTAAATACATACATTCAGGTTATTGTTCTTCTCATTGCATTTAATTATTATTATCCTTCTGGAGACTTTTTCAGACTTGATGTATTATTATGCGTCTAACCTATCTTGTTCTCTCAGCACATGTCTTCCATCGAGATTTGAAGCCAAAAAATATTCTTGCTAATGAAGATTGCAAGCTGAAGATTTGTGATTTTGGGCTTGCTCGTCCTTCATTTGATGACGCACCTACTGCTATATTTTGGACTGTATGTCTTTATCAAACAACTTAATGATTATATAATGTCTATTATGTTTCGGTCCTTTGGAGGAGCCACTTGGTGAAGCAAGAGGAAATGATCATGTGTTTAACTTAGTGTAATAAGGATATTGAAGTAAAATAATGAAGTACCTCAAGAAGAATTAGATTTGACTAAAATCACACAAATAGTTTTGAGGATGTGAGTCCATATTGAGTCACGTTTAGTTTTTTAGGCAAATTAACAAAAAAAAATATTTGTTTTTCAAGCAACTACTCTATCCAGTGAATTTTATCATTTTCTTAAACTTCACATGCACAATTGTTGTCCAGTTTAGGTGATTTCTTTGTATTACTCCAGAAATTTATCACCTGATTAAGAGGTAGCCACATGCATGTGAACTAACATCCCTTTGCATGAAAAATTTAGATCAGCTATTGACAGATGCTACCATTAGAACTTCAGATTTGGCACATCTTGTAATATTTACTTCTAGAGCTGGGTTATATAGGGATCATAGAAAGGGTGTACAACCTAGTTGAATGGTGCATCTGTATGGAGCATTGCTGAATCTAATATTGAACTTCTGCATATTACCTTCATTTCCTATTTCAGTGATCTTTATCATATCATGTGAGATTTCTTTGCACAAATCTACATAATCATATAAAACAATTGAGGTGATATAGCATAAAACATAGTCAAATGAAAACACGTGGGTTGAGATTTCTTTTCCTGTTCTTCCTTTCTGGAAGTTGTAAGGGTATGTGTATTGTGGGAAGCTGCATGTTTGTTTAGTCAAGGAGGATCAAACTATTATCAAGTTGGGAAACATACTGCACATGGGGGCCATGCTCAATATGGCATTTTTTTATTGCTTATTGATGCATGGAGCTAGAAATTTTATGTTATTCTGCCTTTAAATTTCTAATTTGAGCTATTTCTAAAGGATTATGTGGCAACTCGATGGTATCGTGCTCCTGAACTTTGTGGCTCATTTTACTCCAAGGTAAGTGCTATGGTTTTCATAGCTTCCAATCTCTGACTCTGATTGACCTTATTTACTGTATACATTCATCTGGCAGTATTAATCCTTTTTCCCCCTTTTCTGTACTTGGTGCTTTTTCCTGAATGGGTGATTTCTTCTTGCTATTTGAAGCTGGTAATCCAGAATTTGGATGTGCAAAGCCATATCGATTTGCAGTCTAGTCATCATAAGGAAAGATGGGTTGAGATATGATTTTGCATAATGACCACTATGTAAATCATGCATTTTTCCACTTCTCAGTTTCTTTCACGTGCTAAAAGCAATGCATTGGCAACTGCATGCCATGTTACAGTTCACTTCAAATTCAGGACTCTGGGGCTACTTGACATGGTTTAGAGAATTTAGATTAGTTCTTTTCTGGTTGGCCTCTGTACCCATTCCAGATTACTTAGCAGACTGATTGAGGTGGCCTCTCGTGAATTGACCCACAGAAAGTGTGACTGAGGCATTTTGTGTGTGCTTTTTCATGCATCTTTCTTGCAGTATATGCAGAGAATTCATCCATACCAGTTACACATTAGTTGGCTTACTGTTTGAGGTGGCCTCTAGTAAAATAGAGCCACAAAAAGGTGTGACCGACCGGGCATGAGTTTTGCATTGTGCTTTTTCATGCATCATACTTGCATCATGCAGGTGCCCATGTTTACCTAGTACCAACTGCGACTGAAGGAACTAAACCCTGTTGCTGTTCTGAAGCTCTTCTGCTCTTGCTCGTAGAGGTTGAGTTTTCAATCCTGTTTTTATTTCCGGTTTGTAGGCCATTCCAGTGGAAGAAAAATTACTCAAAGGTGCTATTAATAGGATTTATACATTCAATTCTTAGGCCTGTCTTGACTTAGTTGTAACCATCATGCCCTGCCGCCAAGAGTGTGTTCACCTGAAGATCCTATCTAGTGATTCTTTCAGGTTTGGGTTTCACAATCTTTAGGCAGGGGGAACTAAAAGCCACTGAGCTAATAGCTGGTTCCTCTGTGATCAAAGCTTGGCTTGTCTTGAATAACAACTGCTGGTGCACTTTTATTTTTTATTTCCTTTCCTCATAATATTTCTAGTGCTTTTTGGCATATCATTTACCTTTAGCAAGAATCAGCATGACTTGTATGTTTTAAACCGTTCTTTGGGCATGCATTACAAGGTCGACAATCTAGTGTTCCTGATTAGGAGAGTTTTGTTTTAATTGATTATTCTTTGTTTCATGCATAGTGCATGTGTTTTCTTTTGTCAGTTGGCGTTTTCGGTTATCAGCCAATTTTTTAATGCTGTACTGCTTTTTTTCCTTTTATTGTTTTCTGTTATAATTTTTATTTTGTTCACCATATTTATCCTTTTCTTTATATAACAATCTGAGTCAAACTGCATCTCCGTCTATATTTATAATGAAGTCCTCAAACTCCTAAGGTCATCTGGACTTACATCTGAGGCTTAACCTTTATTGCAGTACACTCCTGCTGTTGACACTTGGAGCATAGGATGCATATTTGCAGAAATGCTCACAGGGAGACCCTTGTTTCCTGGGAAGAATGTTGCACATCAATTGGATCTCATTACTGATTTGCTTGGCACCCCCTCAGATGACTGCATAGCTCGGGTTGGCTTCTTTCCGTTTGCTGTTAACCCTGTTTCAGAAAGTTCAGAGACATCTTGAATGTACATGTTATCTAACTCTTTGTGTTCATGCTTCTTACTCTGCAGATACGGAATGAAAAGGCTAGGTTGTACTTGAGTAGCATGAGAAAGAAGCCACCTGTTCCTTTCGCGCAGAAATTTTTGTATCCAGATCCACAAGCGCTTCACTTGCTTGAACGTCTGATTGCCTTTGATCCAAGAGATCGCATTTCTGTGGAAGAGGCAAGATTATTTGCAACTCATTAAATAGCATGGCATGGCTGGGGAAATAAGATTAAGCACTGAGAGGATGATATTGCTAATTCTTGCTTTTCTTCTTGGTTATTTCTGTCACAGGCATTGGCCGATCCATACTTCCGTGGATTAGCAAATATTGACAGGGAGCCATCAATGAAACCCATCTCAAAAATGGAATTCGCATTCGAGAGGAGAAAATTGACAAAAGATGACATCAGGGAGCTGATTTATAGGGAGGTATGACTTTAAAAAAAAATGCTTCTTTCATTGGTGCAATTTTTCATAGATTTCCACTATATAAACCGTGTCAAAGCAAACAGATTTTGGAGTATCATCCACGGATGTTGAAGGAGTATCTTAAAGGTTCAGATGACAGCATGTTCATGTATCCAAGGTGAGAATTAATATGGATATTCCCTCATGCACACAAGGATATATTACTAGATGAATTTGCTATCTTGACATGCTAAATATTCTTAAAATGTTCTTGTCCAGATATTTTGAAAGTTGTGGTCCTGGTCTCTTAGCTTTTAATTAAGCACAAGCAATTCTTTAACTGGTTGAGCATAGTGTGGATAAACATTCTATTTCATTTCCTTTGGTGTCATCATGTAAATTTAGGTAGAATTCTATATCGTATTTAGATCCTGGATATTCACATTGTTCTCCTAGGATGTGCTTATATTAGTACATCTCTTGATGCTGCAAACAACTACAAACTAGGGAATTCTCCTGCCTTCTTTCACAAAAAATTCCAACCACAAGAAGAATATTCTTTTTCCCTGAAGCTGAGTCTACCGACTTTGAATTGGGAGGGCAAGTTAGCAGTTTTTTTGATTTGATGAGTTAGGCATATCTTTATCATCTGCTTCCCTGTCTGTTTCTTTTCTTATGTGTGTGTCTGTGTATATATAAACAAAAATAAGCTGTTTACCCTTCATTAAATTTGCAGTGGTGTTGATCAATTCAAGCAACAATTTGCTTGTCTCGAGGAACATAATGGTAGAGCTAGAAGCAGCACCCGTCGGCAAAGGAAATACGCCTCTTTACCTAGGTGATGTTACATGTTCATTCCTCTTCTTTTAGATCTTTGCCTTGTCCTGTCCACTTGTGGATTTAGTTTTTATTTATATCAGAGCATCTAATAGTTGCTTTCCTTTATATTCAGAGAGAGAATATGTTCATCAAAAGACGAGTCAGAAGAGGAAAACAGTGACTCTGGGAAGCGTGCTTCTGGTTCTGTTTGCCGTTCAGCTATTCAGAGTCCAACAGGTTCACCAAGTATTCAGAAACTAGAATCTGCTTTAGGGATGCAGTTAATGGAAGGAATACTTCAAATAGATCAACCTGTAGTCCTCGCGTCCTCCTGAGGAGTTCAAGCATTGCCACTTCAAAGTTTGCTGGAATCAACAGAAAAGAAATTGAGGTAAGAATTACTTGTTATATGTGGATTACTAATTTTCCAGAGAAAGTATTGATTATAGTAGTCTTATTATGCTCTCTATTATAAAGTGGGTAGGACTATCTTGCCCTTCTAAAAAAAGCCCATTATCCAAATTGTTTGAAGTGCAGCGGATTAATCTAAATAATACACATTTACTCCAATTTAACACCTCGAAATTTCTGAAGTATAGATTCAAAAGTTTATATCTTTATTTTCCTTTCCGCCAAAAATAGCTTTATCATTTTTATTGACATTTTTTTTTGTTTTTTTTTTTTTTTTTGTTGGGGGGCTTGGTGGGGGGGTGGGCGCTGAGTTTCTAACTTTGGTTTGCCAAATTGGTCTTTGCAAACCAGTTGCCTAGGCTCTTGATTAGCATATTGAATAAAGGAGTTCTATGGTAAGAAGAGTGCTCAAAAATTGCAAATTTCTTATGTATGCTAATCGAGTGCCACGGCACACCCATTAGCAAAGACACTGAAAAATTTGCTTCAAGCTTATTTTATTTTTCCTCATAATCCAACAAGTTGAAGAGTAAAGACAATCACCATCTATGATCTAAGGCAACTTAGATTTCTGCCTGTCTAAAATGCATATAGCGACACTTGATCCACTGCTGCCATGGATGGTTTAGTGCAGATATTAAAATTAATATATCATTCTATGATACATTGTTCACCTAAATGGCTCGCTAGTCTAATTTCCTCCGTTCTTAGATGTTGCCTCTGTCCAAGTGAAGTTGATCATTTTTCCTTTTTCTTTACCTGCCAGGTGTGTAGCTACTCACCCATCTGTTGATGATCTGTGAAGCCTCTTTCTGAAGATATCCTGCATGCTCTTCTATTCATATGGATGTCTGATGAAACAGTTTGTTAATGGCTCCATTATCCATCGCGATTAGAAACGACGTAATATGTATTCTTGGACATATCAGGGAGAAGATGCACTTGCTAATTCAATTGTTTTAGTGAAGTAGAAATGATTCCACTTGTGCCTACGCCTTGTTTTGCTTGCTCTGAAGAACCTAAGGGGTTTACTTTTACTTGCTATGTGCCCAGCCCAAGGTGGATTATAGAACAAGTGCCTCTCTTTCACATTAATTCGTGGGTGTGGGATTGTGGAAATTTATAGGTCCATGTCTATGTCTTATTAGAGGGTGAAACACACGTTTACTACCATTGCAAAAAGAAATTACACAAATAAAAGTTATACAAAAATAATTATATAGTTAACGATACATAATCGTATGTTATACATGCGATTTATTTTTTTTATGTGAGTTGTTTGTGGTAGATGTGATTCAGCTAAAAATTGTAAAGTGTTGAATCACATCTATAAAGGGTGATTCCTGTATAAGTTAAGCAAGCGTTTTTAAGAGATGTGATTCACCTATGAAAATACTTATAAAGTTATGGACTTCGTAAATTACATCTCTTAAAGACGATTCATTTCTATATGAGTCGTCCTTAATAAATGCAATTCATGTATATGAAAAATGAAATCATTTTTATAACATGGCACAATAATCCCATGTTTAATGAGCGACTTATGTGTAAAATTTAAAAAAAATTCGAATCTCATATGTTAAATGTTATTTTGCATTAGTATTTTGATAATTAATTTTATATAATTTATATTTGTGTAATTTCTTTTTAAAGGGTGGATAATCATACAATTTCCTTTCTTATTGTATAGTTTAATTAATTTAACTAATAGGTTAATACCGTCTTTGATAAGCTTGAAATTATTAGAAAGTTGTAAAAATAGTACTTAAAAGTAAATAAGTGGAAACATTATGTTTTAATATTTAATATAAACATGGAAAAGGTAGAAATTATCAGAAATCCGTGGGAATATTTTCGCTTCTAATCTTATTTGTTTTTGCCCAATTCCTGGGCAAACCTGATGAAAGTGAGTTGATGTAATTAAAAATTAATAAAGTAAAAAGGTCAGGTAGAGGATATTTAAATTTTTTTTCCAATTTTCTTTATTATCTGAATCAAATAATATGTTGAGAATGGAACTTGGAACTTTTCGTTTTATCTCCTTCCATTTTTTTTTCTCCCGTCTATTCACTCTCTCTTAACATTATCTGCTGGTCTGTTTGGATTGTCTGTTTTTTGTCTGTATCTGTATCTTTTTTAAAATAATATGTGTAAATATATTCAAATTTGCATCTAAATTTTATCTATATTTGTTCTATTTGATCTTTTGATGAGAACTGTCCACTTTTTTTTATCTATATCTATTTCTTGATAAATAATTTGTTAGCAAAAAGTTTGAAAAAGTATCTATATCTACCGAAAAAAAGCCAAAACAAACAGACCCGCTTTTGTTTGGGTCTTGATTCTTACGAGTTGTCTCCCAAGGGACAAATCGACAAAATCAATTCCACTTACACGTGTACGGGTCGTATTATCTAAGCCCACTTTTCCATTAGGAATGTCCAAATGTATCGTTTAAGCAACCTTAGAAGGCCCAAGAAGGAAAAATTCTCAGCCTCAAATGAATGAGATTGGTCTTGTAATGCTTTGTGTTTCCTCTCGTGGATAGATATTTCGCATCGGCCGAAGGAACGTAAGGCTAAGGTGGAACATCTTTTCAGTGCAAGTGGCGCTCGGCTAAGTGAGGATACAATGTCCTCTGTGTCTGTCCATACGACAATGTCTTCATTAATAAATGTTCTTCAACCAAATACCCAATACCCATTATATTTGGTTCAGGTCGGAATGGAATAATAATTTTTTTTTATTTTATAATTAAAATTATTTTTTTAAATAATATTTTTCATGACAAATAGCTAATTCTCTAGTGAAAGGAAAAAAAAATACGAATTCCTTATTTACTCCATGAGTAAGCGTTTTTTATGAAAGAATTTTTTATAAATTAAATAAAAAGATTTACGATAATTAATGTGGAATACTCATTTCATTCCTATCAATTAAATATAATGCTGTATTATTGATGAATCTTTAAAGTGAACGACGGGAAGAGGGCTTATTGCATAACAATATGACTTAGTTATATACTAAACAATTTCTACATATAAGGTGTCAATTTCGGAGCCGGTAAAATTAAGCTATGATTCCAAGTAGGCTTGACCGGTATGCAAATAATTGTGCATAGAGTTTTAAGTTGACACGAAAGAACTGAATTTCGTTTGGCTTAGGGTAACAGCTCGAAGTAGAACACCTATGTGGCTTTTCATTGAATAGCTTCTACTCCTCCATTGAATATGGTTATTTGCGTAAAACATGACAACTGTTTGAAATAGGAAAATTGGATTTATCGAGGTTTGTCCAACAATAAAGTTCCACTGGCCTACGTAATCATTGGCCAATATGTATTAGAGATCCACATATCATGCAACATATAAGTTTGAATAAAAATATGAGGGCATAAAATTAATCTAATTATATAATTTATACTATTAAAGTAAAATATTAATGTTTTTAGTGTAAATATTTTTAGTGTAAATGTTTTTAATATAATATTTTTAGTAATGAGCGTAAAATATTTTTTGTATCCTTATAATCATGAAATTAAATAGGGTTTGAATAGATAATCTTTTTCTTTTTAAGCATATGGGCGTAAAATATTTTTGGTATCGTTGAAATCATGAAACTAAATAGGTTTTGAATAGAATTAAATAGAGGTTGAATAGGCAGTCTTTTCCTTTTTTAACTAAACATGTATTTTTATATATGATCTAAAGTTTTGATACCATATTTAATGATGTTCTACCACGTTTTCTCTGGATAAAATTAGTAATGTTCCCAAATATATGATGCTGACTTGAGATTCAACGTGAATTGCTTGAAAGACAATCACCACAAAAAATCAACTCTATATAGCACTATCACGAGGAGTATCGATGACATCAACAAAAGTTTTGGTTAAGAAAGAAAATCTACCAGGGTATACATGGGGAATGTTGTATACAAAAATATATTGTTGTCTTGAAGGTATTTTTATTACCAACATATTATGTTACATTTTCACATATTAAGAATATTGTTGTATATACATGTATTGCATCGGAATCATCACTAACTATTTACTACTTTTTATATAGGTTCAAAATCAAACAAGTCAATATTCTAAAAAGTTATTGCTTTATTTGCACATGCATCACGGGTGCATCGTCTACTTGTACTAATATATATTTTTTTGAGAGGAGGTAAAATACTAATACTCTATACATTTCATTGATTATCATTTCTAATATATTTACTCTATGTGCATAAACTATTTTATACCTTTAAAAAGCAAAATTTAGACAAGGTTAAAATAGTCGTTTAAGATGGCTCTATTCTATACCAAAAACCCATACTTAACTTTTAATCAAATCATGAGATCCTCACTTGTAGGACTTTATCCTACCTCAATTACATCATCATAGTCGGTTTGGGCTCCTTGTCAAAAAACGGACTCGGGAAGGAGTTGGTTTTGGTTTGTCTAGTACACTCAAATTGCTTGATCTAGCGGGTTGCGAATTGCCATTTCAAGAACTGGCCGGAGAACCGGTTTGAATTGATAGTTATGCACCGCAAAAATAGAAAGAAAAGGAAAGGAAAAAAAAAGAAAAAAATAATTGTAACAAGAAATAAATTTTTAAATAATTTTCACATGAATAATAAAAGTTTATTTTCCATCCACGACATTTAATGTGTTGTTAATAAACAACACAAGTAATATATACGCTTGAAAACATGTGTTATTGGATTTTTATAAATTTATATCCAAAGTAAACTCAACAATATAAGACTTGTTTTTGTGTTTATGAACTTATTTGTATGTTGAATATTTTATATTTTTACATTGCTAATATTACAACTAAAAACAAATGTGTTTATGTATTTCACGTTAAAAATTTGTTTCACATTTTTACTTAAATTAAGTAAAATCATTTTTTAATAAAATATGCTAGTGGTTCCTAAAATCGGTAATCGGACTAGCTCCTACAGTTCTAATTCCTCAACATTAGAGATAGGAACTAGCAAATATAGATTGGTTCTAGAACGAACCAAACCATGATGACATCTAGCCAGGATCTCCCATCTAGATGATAGACACAATAAGAGTGGGAATTTACCATCCTACTGGTAGTAAAAAATGTGTTGGTTATAACACCCTCTAGGCTACCATTCAGGTGATGACCTTTATTTACATCATACTAGCATGTAAAGGCTAGGCCAATCTTAGTCTAGGTGTTTCCTTTTGTATTTCAATTTTTTTAGTCCGAGTGTTTTCTTTTGTTTTTCAATTTTTTTCCCCATCCATAACCATGAACACCATTAAAGAGTTTATTTTCCACTTTAATTATTAGACTTTTCTTACTGCATATGGTCTCAATTACTTTTTCTTATCAATGTAGTTATCAGATTGTTACAAACATGGCTTTATAAATTTCTTATGAGATTAATGCAAACATCCTTAGTGATCGTAAGTCATTGTGATCCTTAGATTTAACCACCCTAATTTGATTTTTATGATTTGGGAGTCATATTTAGTTCATTGAATTATTTATATCTTTTAGCTTTCTTGTGTCTAAAATTTCACATTTTCCACTCAAATTTTAATTTTTGCAAATTTAGGCCTATTTAGGATATGTCTAATTCATCTTATTCTAGTCGTTTTGACATCTTATTTTTTTGTTATTTTTAAACAAACTATTTGTTAAGAAATATATTTAGATGAAAATAGATATTTTTACTCATAAGCAAATCAAGAAGATCAAATGCAAAATAATATATAGATAACAACTTAGATATAGATAAGATACAAATGAAAATCAGACAATCCGAACAAACCTTTAATAAATTGATTAATAGAAGAATTAAGGAAAATTTTATTTCTCATGAAAAAAACTTTTAACAACCTTCAAGTTACTAATAGGCTAAAGAAAATAATATGTTAGGGTTGGTAGGTGAAAAAAATCCTAACCTAGTCACTAATTTGCACATAAAAAGATGTTTTCCTATTTTTAGAAACTAATTTATTGAATTTGAATAATTTAAGGTCTAGGGATAATCTTTTGAAACCGTAAATATTTACCAATAAGATTTTATACTATTAACAAAAAAGGGTTATTTATTTTTATGAAATTTGGCTAACAAAGGAAAAATATAAAAGAAAATACTATGCCCCCGCCCCATAAAAAGAAAGGAAAGCATGGTAATGTATTCATTTTTTTTTTTTTTTATAAAATGTTGATTCATGTTCCCTTTCGGCCATTGCTTTATTTCTACCTTGTGTGTGATTCTAATATCCTTACACTTTGCATTTCCATTGCATGTTATAGTTGTCTAACTCAAGTTGTTTCTTGGTACATCATTCTCACAAGTAAATTAACTAAATTGATCAAGCAGTTTTTAGTTTGACTCGATGCAATTGAATCATCTAATAGGATGGACTCCTATTCTTGTGCATAAGATTCACACCCCATATCTCTCACATGCCTAAGATCTGTGCCATGTAATCATAGTGGCTTGTGATTTGTGCTATGATGTTTATCTTTCCTAACATGGAGGGTTTACCCTTAACAATTTGATTTGAATAGTATTAATCTAATAGCTAGGGCTATGTGTCTAGTGGTCATTTGAAGATTCAGTAGAATCCCAATAGATGCTAAGTCAATCGTGCTTGAATTTATAAATAGGAGGTCATAGTCATGTATCGTCTTCATCACTTAGACATACATCATCTTCTTTACCTGTAGAATTCCTTAGCAAAATTACTATAAGAGTCACTAGTTCTTATGACTCGATAATGTTTTCTATAGGTTACTTTGGATCAAAAAGTTAAGTCCTTAGAAAAGCTCAATTAGCCCTTAGAGGACCTATGTTCAAAATAGAAATTTTGGCCCTAGTAAAAGGGCGTGATATTCTTGTACATTTCATTGAAGGAAGGTTGATAACCTTATTTGAGAATCTCATTTGGAGTCTTTGAGTGGTTGAAGTTAGTTTGCTTGATTTATTAAGCTTTTTTTAGTCTAGTAGTGTGGTTAGCGATTCTACAATTGAATTGTGTTGGTAAGTGATTTAATACATTTTTTTTTTTTAGTAGAACACTGGTGCTTAAGGAGGCAAACAATGAGGAGTTCCTTGATGCACTTTTGTTCCTCTAAGGTTTATCGTAAATCTTGAGTAGTGATGGCCTGATCAATGGTTTCAACTCATAGGTTTTAAGGGAGACAATACATCATCCAAAAGAGAAGCTTTAGTTAGGAGAGTTGTACTGTTTCTAACAATTCATTTGTTTGGTGGTCTTTGGCTAATTCATAGAGGCCATAAGATGTTACATTGCAATTCCCTTCTCTAAAGATCTTAACTTACTTGAGGAAGTTTTGTCGAGGAATCAGTAAACTTGAGAAGCAGAATGTTTTGGATAGAGATTAAACAAGATAGGGATTAGATAGTATGTATCTGCAGAGCCACAATAAGTACACTGTGAAGCTTTTCAACTCTACCATGAAGACTAACATCAAGTAGTTGCGGTTCTTCGATAATCTTAGGAAGTAGATGGTTTTGGATAGAGATTAAACAATATGGGGACCTAATAGTATGTATTCTAAAGAAGCATAATGAGTACACCATCAAGCTTTTTAGCTCTAGCATGAAGACTATTGTCACTCACACTTCATGTGGGAGCTCACCTTACCCATAACAGCATGGTAGCTGACTCATACGTCAAGGAGATCTAGTGTAGCCAACTCTTTTGTCAAGACTAAATTGAAGTAGTCATAGGTAATAAATTATAGAAGAATCTTTGTAACTTGGCTAAAATGCTGATTAAAATTACTGTAATCCTCAATTTTTCATTGGCAAAATAAAAAGTTTTTGAGAACTTTGATTTCTAATTATCTTATTTATTTATCTTGCTTTATAGTTGGATCTTCATTCTATTTGTCCATCCTAAGGTAGTTCTTGACTTCCATCAAATATGGCATAATTAAATAATGGTTGACTCAGGTTTCATTTGTAAATTTCTCGTAGAATAGTTAATTGAGATCATGTTGAGGTTAACTCGTCTATATGAATGTTTAATTGAGACCTTTAGAGCTAATTCAATATAAGTGCTTATCAACACCCCATTTTTGCGCCCTTTAAGAAAATATAAAAATAAGAAAATTAAAATTAAAAAAATAAATATGAAAAGTAAAAAAAAAGTAGTAAAATACAATAAAAATTTTAAAATATTAAAAATGCAAAAATATTAGTTATAGTTAAAAGTTAACAGAAAAAAGGAAGAACGAAATTAATTTAAAAAACCAAAAGTTTAGAAAACACCATTTTTAATAAATAGCCTTTTAGATAATTTTTTTTAAATAATAAAAGATATATAATAAAAATTATAAAGAAAAAGTTAAAAAAGGAAAAATATAAAGAAAATTACATTTTGGGCCTTTAGTGGGTAACTTAATCACTTTATAATGTTCTCGGCTAGATTTATAATCTAATTTGGACCTTGAATCAATGACTTTTCAGCCCATTATAATGGTAAAGCACATCAGGCTTGATCTTTAGAATGTAAATACATTTTGAGTGGGCTAAATGAACCAAAAGCTAAGTTAGCTTAGCTAGTCTAAGGTACAAATGTGCAAAGAGAGGTTAGTGATCGATCCTGAAGGGAAGCAGACCTCCTTTTTTCTCTTTTACTTTTATTATTAATAGTTAAAAAAAAGGGTAGGCACGCTACAGGTGTGAGTCAAAACCTAATCTTCTGTTTGCTTGTTGGCAAATGAAGGGAAACAAAAAAAAAAAGAAACAAAAATTTTTCAAAATGTTGGGCCTTCACCTCTTCATTTCTTATAACTGCCATTAATGGCAGATTTAGTAACCCCAATCTCCCTCTCTAATCCCCTTTGGTTTTCCTCTTAGTCCCCTCAATTTTACTATCAGGGGGAACTCATAAGGACTTCTCGTGACGTGGATGACATAATAAACACATATTTGAACAAAAGGGAGTCATTCAAGAAGGAGAAGAGGATTGGACGACATAATAGACACATATTTGAACAAAAGAGAGTCGACTAAGAAGGAGAAGAGGAGGAAGCTTTAGGTCACCTTACATTGTTGGCCTTGGAAGATAAGCCACAACAGCATTGAAGGCTACACCCGATGTTGGAGCCGGCCTACATTACTCCTCGTCTTTAAGTCGTCAGCTTTTATTTCTTGTTTATATTTCAGAGTTTTTAATGTAATAGTATAAATAGTTTTTTAGACTTGTCTTTTTTTTTTTCCAGAACTTATCATATACTTTTAAATCCCTAAATTGAGAGAAGTTTCTCTTTGAGATTGCATCCTTTGCAATTGTTGTGTGATTTAGATCACTCGATGAGTGCTGTAGTTTGTGTTTATGCTAACTCATTGTGTCAGGCTGGTATCAAAGCGGGAAAGTTCCTATAGAAATGCCAGGAGACAACATATTAGAAGATGGTCACGTCTTAGATGTTGTTTGGGATATGGAAGCCCTGTGAACCAAGTCACAGGCTCAAAGGGTGGTATTGGACACCGTGGATCAGAGAATATGACGTTTATTTTAGCGTATTGAAGATATGATTGAGCATTTCGATGTGATGTAGGGATGCAAACGGGCGGGTAGTTATAGGGTACCCGACCCACCTGATCCGCTAAAAACCTTATAGGGTTTGACCTATAGGGTTTTGGGCGAGTTTTGGGAACAATAGGGAGGACCCTATAGGGTTTCGGGTCGCGTTCGGGTTAATTATATGGACCAGATAAAAACCCAACTCGAGAAAATTAAAAAAAAATTTCAAAACATAACCAGACAACAAATCCACACACACACTACACAATCCAACAAGCAGAAGCACGCGCAACACAATCCACACACCGACACACGCAACATTACACACACTCACACCACACATACACACTGAGGACAGGACAACATGACCCACGGCTTCACCTTCCTTCTCCAGTTCTCCTTCCCTCACAACCCTAGCCGCATTTCGTAAACCCTATTGTCCAAGCTCGTCATCGTCATCGTCGCCTCGACAGGACCCACGGCTTCACCTTCCTTCTCCAGTTCTCCTTCTCGTATTCAACAATTTGAATACGTTCGTTTCAACCTCACACACCTCGATAATTTTGATTTTTGAAACAGCAAATCCTACTGTCTGTTCTGCGTCGACGTGAAGAAGCTGCTCTCTCAGTTAGGAGTCACTTACAAGGCCATGGAATTGGATCAAGAAGGTAACCTCTCCCTCGTCTCTCTCTCTCTCTTTCCCAATAGATTTTAAGAATATTTTAAAAACTGCATAAAGATCCTACTGTACAGGGATGCTGATGCTCCAGTCCGGTATATACGGGGAAAAAAATGAAAATTTTTTCTTTTCTTTTCCCTATCTCCGAGATCATAAATTAACCCGAGCAGAACAGACCAATAAACTATAATGAAAATTTTCTTTCATTTAATAAAAATCTGATAACAAGCCCTCCTATACGCTTGCACTATCAAGAAAAATGTACACGCACCGATCACTATCTTCTTTTTTTTCATCGTATGTATCGGAGCATCCTTGTACAGTAGCATTGTTTTACCAAACCAATCTCTTGAGTCTTGAGGAATTTAGTCAACCGTGCTTTGCTTTAGTGGAACATTGTGTTGTTTTGGGGCTATTTAGGATTTTGGCAGATTCTGTGGCTATGTGAAATTCTTGAGATGTGAGTAAAAAAACTGGGTCTTGACTAGAAACAAGAAGCTTGTAACCTGATCTTTTTCCCAATAGTGGATTTCTATTTGTACCAGTGTGGAGGACCATTTCCTTACCGTAGAGTTAAAAGAGTAATGAGGAGAAACGATTATGTATTGAATGTCTAATCTTCTTGAACTATTCTTTCTTTTTTCTGCAGTTTATTTATATTTGTTTGTTGCTTTCACATGCAAATCTCTAATAACTTATTCATAAATTTTTATTGCTGCCATTAATGAATAATTAAGAAGAATTGTTAGAAACTTTATGACGAAACCTAAGTTTTTGTAAGCAATCAATTTGACCCCCTTCTTTGTAGTTTGACTAGGAGCAGCAATTGGTATTATTAGAGCAAGCGTCCTCTAAATACATTGAACAACAGGTAATGGCAAGAATTCGCTCCCAGACAAACAAATAGGATTCCTTTCTTGATGGTTTTAAATTTAATATTTCTTGTAGCTAAAGCCAAAATCACTATCATGATCAGGAGGATCTCAGACATTTAATTGGGCAGTCAATCCTTCCCTGCCATCATATTGAAGTTGTAGAAGACAGACAAACATAAGAGTACAACTAGTCATCATAGTAATGCAACTTAAATTAATTTAAGCCTTGTCGAGATAATTTAATTTGAGGTTGCAAACTTACTTACATATAATTTATTGACCTTACAGCTACCAGTAACATATTTTAGTTTACATTTGTCAGATTTGAGATGATGAAGAGCCGTCTCTCATCTTCATGCAGATGGAATGTTTTATTTTTCCAATTGAGTGATGAAAATATTTGTGTGCCTTTTGTGAAATTGTATAAATATGGATCAGGATCCATTCTCAAGGAGCCCATGCAGTGGAAGTAAACTTGTGGGGAGATTGAAGCGGTGGAAACAAGAAACATGAGAGCTAAAAAATGCGTATCGTTGCAGACATGGGTGCCTTAGGAATCTAAATGCCAGAGAAATTTGGCAGATCTATTTTCCTAGTCTTAAAGACATGAGGCAATGTGTGCTCGTATAGGCTTGCAAATTAATTGGATTTTCTTTTCATTTTTCTTTTTTTTTTTGAACACTTTAGATTTTAAGAGTTAGTGCCAAATAAGTAAAACAATATGGGCAAATTGATAGCCAATAAATGCTATGAGTATTAAAAACAAAATGCACTGTGATTAGAATTATGATCCGTAGAAGCCACCTTTACCCTCTTAAAAACAAAATGCACTAAGTTAGTATTGTCACGGAAATTTTATGAATTTAGACATTGATATTACTTGATATATTTAAATTTAGATGTTGTGTATTACTTGATATTACTTGATATATTTTCTTTAATATTGTGCTGTTTATTTCAGTTTAAGGGACATGGTCTATGCTAAATAGATGTTTATTTATAAATTGAAGTATTGTCCAACTTCATGCCACTAAATTTCTTTTATTTTATGTAATGTAGAGAACATGGATGCCGTTGAAGTTGAGGTGAACATGGAAGGGAATGATAATGATGTTGAGGAAATTCCATCTCCACTAGAAACTGAGAATGTGGGTTCTGCAAGACCAACAAACACATCTGGTTCTCAAGTAGCAAGTACTACTGATGAGAGCAATAATCCCAACAAATGTAAGTTAACTTCTATTGTATGGAATGAGATGGTGAAGAAAACTGTTAATGGGGATGATGTTGCTGAGTGTAAACACTGTAAGAAACAATTGAAAGCAAATAGTACGAATGGAACAAAACATTTGCACAATCATTTAAAAAGGTGTCTACAGAAGACCAAGCAAAAAGACATAAAGCAATGTCTTTTATCGATTGAGAGGAAATCTATTGATGGTGGAAGTGGTTGTACATTAGGAAATTGGACATTTAATCAAGAAGCTGCAAGGAGAAAACTTGCAATGGCAATTATTGCTCATGAATATCCAATCTCAATAGTGGAGCACGAGTACTTTAGGGAGTTTATTCATTGCATTCAACCACTTTTTCATAATGTCAGCCGCACCACCATGAGGAAAGAGATAATTGACATCTATTATACAGAGAAGGAAAAGTTGAGACTCCTATTGAAGGGGCTTAATTCTCGAGTGGCAATAACAACGACATGTGGACATCAAATCAAAAAAGAGGATACATGACCATCACAGCACATTTTATTGATAGCAATTGGATTCTTCAGAGTCGACTATTGGAGTAAGTTTTTTTTACTATATATCTCTTATCTTTATATCATTGAAATTAACTTTCCCTTTAATTATATTTACATTTTTTTTTTCAGTTTTGTGTATGTTCAGCTCCACATACAAGTGAAGCTCTTGGTGATTGCTTGTTCAATGCATTAATGAAATGGGGCTTGGATAGAAAATTGTCTACAATCACTGTAGATAATTGTTCAACAAACGATGCGATGATCACAACTTTACTTATGAAGCTGCGAAAGGATGATCTGATTCTTCGTGGACAGGTACTCCATATGCGTTGTTGTGCTCATATCTTAAATTTGATTGTGAAAGGGTGTCATGTGATTGAAAAATCAATTGAAAGAATCCGTGATAGTGTTGTATTTTGGTCAGCAACACCATCACGAGTGGAGAAATTTAGAGAGGCATGTAAACAGATAGATGTGGCATATTGTAGAATGCTTTGCTTAGATTGTAAAACACGATGGAATTCTACATATGAAATGCTTGTTACTGCCCTTGCATATAAGGATGTTTTTTATAGAGCTCAGCTTTTGGATAAACATTACAAGTCACTTCCAACTGATGAAGATTGGGATTTAGCTGAAGAAATTTGTAAGAAGTTGGAAATTTTTTATGAAGTGACTACTCTTTTATCTGGTAGAAAATATCCAACTACAAATTATTACTTTGAAAAAGTGTTTGAAATTAGGGAAGCCTTGATTGATTGGAAAGACTCTGTTGATTTGAATATAAGCACAATGGCTGCAAAGATGTTTGACAAGTTTGAGAAATATTGGGGTGATGTGCATATTATCATGGCTGTTTGTACTGTTTTGGATCCACGTTTCAAGTTGAAAGCTGTTGACTTTGTATTTCCAATTGTTTATGGTGAGAGGGCTTCTGTGGAGAGGGAAACTGTTAGGAAGACTTGTTATGATCTACTTCAGGAATATCAACTAAAGGCTAAATCTCGTCAAAATAAGAATACAGGCAATTCTTCTTTAATGCCTTCACCTGCTGGTGATGTAGCTCTCAATGAATGTATCAAAAAGTCAAAGTTGGTCCAATACATGACCACTGTTACTTTTGATGGCCAAGTAAAATCAGAGTTGGACCATTACCTAGAAGAGCCTGTATTGCCATGGAATTGGGGTACTGATTTTGATATCCTTGGATGGTGGAAATTGAATGGAAACAAGTATCCTACACTACAATCATTAACTAGAGATCTATTAGCCATTCCTGTTTCTACAGTTGCATCTGAATCCGCATTTAGTACAAGTGGACGTGTAATTACCACACATAGAAGCCGACTGAATGCAGACATAATAGAGGCATTGATGTGTAGCCAGAGTTGGTTATCACGTGGAAAAACAAGTAAGAATTTTCATTATATAATATTTATTAATGAAAAAGTTTTTTATTTCCTATATCTTCCATTGCATTTTATACAATCTTTCTCATTTTTTTTTGTAGGTTTTGACATCACTGAGCTAGAGAATGAGATGAAAAATTTAAATATTGAAGATTAAGATCAAGTAAGTAAATATTATGTAGTGTATAAAGTTATTTCTCCTTTTTTATTATTTTGTATTAATTGAATAACATATAAGACAATTTTATTTTGGTTATTACTTTACTAGGACCTATGGTTTGAGACGGTGGCATCCTTGATGATTTTCTGCTATCTGTATTTTGGTGAAGGAAGTCTTAGCTATTGTGAAGGAAGACAACAGTGAAAGCTTTAGCTATTGACTACAAGTTTTTTTTTTCTTTTCTTCTATGGAAACATCAATGAAAGACTAAAATTGTAATGTTGGTGTGTGCTTTTGTTTGTTGGGGAGTGGGGACTTTAAGTCAACTAACTCATCTTTTTTTTTTTTTTTCCTTTGAACTAGATTTGGATGTGCTATTTGGACATGAATCATGGTTGATATTTTTGTTCTTTAGTGAATGTTTGTGATATGATAGAATTATGTTAGACATCAACTTTGCTTTTGTTGATGCTTCTAATCACCATGATTAATGATTTTCAATATTCCAACATATACCATTAGGGACAACTTTGACATAAACACTCCCTCGTAAGAGGTTGAACAAATTGTTAGCAATGATAATTAATGTTTACTACAATTTGAACCTTGTTTATTTCATCTACCATTTTTTTTCACAACAATAAACAAATTTTTATTTGGAGACAATAACAGAAAAAATTATTTTCAATGAAAAAAAAAAAAAATCTAATCGGGTCGGGTCGGGTCAATTATCGGGTTTGTGATTGTCGTATCGGGTCGGGTTCTGGGATCATGTCAAAAAACCCTATAGGGTTTTTTTTCGGGTCTGGGACGTTTTCATATAATCGGGGCGGGTTCGGGTTTTGCATGACCCGTCCCAAACCCGCCCCGGTTGCATCCCTAATGTGATGGGACCCGATACTAATAGAGACAAGGATGTTGGTGGGAGATGACCAAGGGTAGGAGATGCTTATGGAAATCTGGTCAACTAACTTACCGTTACAAATCAAAGAGCTTAGAATTTTGATGAAGAACTCGATGAGGAAGATGCAATTTTGTATGAAAAAAGGCAACCATGAAGGAGAGGTAGTGATGTTGGTAGCGGAAACCAAAGGGGCTACTATAAGTATGATTAAGGAGGCAATGGTGATTTCCGCTTAAAAGTATATATCCCTAACTTTAATGGTAATCTCAATACTGAATAATTCTTAGATTGGCTAGCTGAAGTAGATTGATTTTTCGATTACATGGATACTCCTGAGGAGTGTAGGGTTAGGTTGGTAGCATGTTGGTTGAAAGATGATGCGTTGGCCTGGTGGGACAGGTTCCAGTATAGGAGGTACCATAAGGGCAGACAACCAGTGAGAATATAGTATAAGATGAAGTAGTTGCTATAGCAGGATTTCCTACCTCTCGATTATGAGCAGATCTTCTTTTAACACTATAAACGATGCTGTTAGGGGTAGAACACTGTGCATAGATATACTATAGAATTTATGCGGTTGGTAAAGAGGATTGACCTAAGGGAGAGTGGGGGTTAGCTAGTGGCTAGATACCTATATGGGTTAGAATTGCAGATTTAGGATAAAATCGGAGTCCGTGCTCTTTGAAATCTGAATGAGGCTAAAAACATAGTACTTCAAGCAGAATTGATGTTGTGAGACAAGAGCAGTTGAGTTGATGTTGGTAGTAGGAGATTCGGGGTTGAAAGATCGAGTAGATCTGTGGTTGAGGAGGAGTTAATGATAAGAAGGAAGATAAAGTAGTGAGCAAGAAGCCAGTTGAGATGAAGGACATGCCAAAACAGGATAATCCCTATGTGAAGCCAATATTAAGGAAGTGTTATTGTTGTAACTAGCTAGGCCATCGGTTTAATAAGTGCCCCAATAGAAGAGGAATTAACACAGTTGAGAGAGATGAAGAGGGCGAAATTCATTGTGAACTTGATGGAGGTGATGAATACTATGGGGATGAAGACGAGGATGATGAGTAGGCTTACATAAATAGGAAATTGATGCTGACAGTGAAGTGGGAGGAGAAAACTCAGCGATATCAATTGTTCCACACTAGATGGATAATTGATGGTTGAGTCTTTGAGTTAATAATAGATAGTGGTAGTTATGAGAACATCATAGGTAGGGAAGCTATGCAAATGTTGCAATTATCGATTGGGAAGCATCCTAACCTATATACCATTGGGTAGATTAAGGCAATAGAAAAGATTGAGGTTGAAGAATGTTGTAGAGTACCCTTCTCCATTAGAAAATATCGGGATGAGGTGTGCTACGATGTAGTGGACACAGATGCCTATCATTTATTGTTTGGGAGACCTTTGTAGTATGATGTCAACGCCCAACATGTGGGTAAGGAAAATGTGTATAGATTAGGAGGGGGGAGGGAGGTGGGTGAAGTATACTTTGCTGCCCTTAAATGGAACAAATTGTCTCAGGATCGTCAAGGTAGAGGGATGTTCTTTTCTAACTATCACTCACACAGAAAAAGAGATGGAGGAGACCATGAGATAAACTAGAGTTGTGCACGTGCTCATAGTGAAACAGGACATGACAGTAGAGAGAGAGAGTATTGGTGGTATACCGAGGGTGGTGAAAGAGGTATTGGAGGAGTTCAGGGATGTGAATGAGAAGAGGGAGCTTCTATAGTTATAGACAAAAACTTTGATATTAAAGTTTTAGAATAAGAGGACAAGGAGAGATAAGTCTTCGAGTTGGAAGAGAAATGTGTAGTAAGTGATGTGGAATGTCGTATAGAAAGAATAGATGATAAATCATAGGTACAAGAATTAATGCACAGGATTACTATCAAGATACTTTGCGAATTATTAATCCAAAGGAGATTTGCAGATGGTTCAAGGAGTTTGGGGGTGGATGTACTTCAAAGTCCCAATGTAGTCGATATATTTTACTTTATACTTCTTAACATTCACTTTTGCAGTTCATATTTGATCCTAGAGGATACTTATTCATGATTGAAGGTTTATCTTCCTCATACGGTAGTAAAAAAAAAAAAAAAAAAACTATATCTTGATTCAACCCTAAACTCGAGGATGCTTTTTTCCTCAGGGGGAGAGAATGATGCAGACGACATAACAAACACATAATTGAATAAAGGGAGTCGCCCGAGAAGGAGAGGAGGAGTGATGTGGACGACACAACATACACATATTTGAACAAAAGGAGTCATCCATGAAGGAGAGGAGAAGGAAGCTTTAGGTTGCCTTATGCCATAGGCCTTGGAATATAAATCGCCGACATTGAAGGCTACACCGTCGGCATTGGAGCCGACCTACATTGCTCCAATTTCGTCTTTAGCCACTAGTTTTATCTTTTGTTCATCTTTTAGGGTTTTCTATGTAATAATATAAATTATTCTCTAGACTTGTCTTTCTTTTCAGAACTTATTGTATACTTTTAAAATCCTAAATTGAGAGAAGTTTCTCTTTGAGATTGCATCCTTTGCAATTATTGTGTGATTTAGATCACTCAGTGAACGCTTTAGTTTGTGTTTATGCTAACTTGTTGCATCATCTCTATCTCTAGACACTTTCACCCCTCCGAAATCTCTCTCTTTCTTTCTCTCAACACAACTTTCTCACTCTGCTGTTTCTATCTAGAGACTCTTTGCACCCTCATCCCTCTCTCTCCTACCCTTAACTCCCTTTTTCTCTAGCTTCGCGGGAACTGCCACGAGCAGCTACAACCTCCATCGTCAGCTGCCCCAACATACTAGCCATCACCAACATTGATAAACTCGAAAACCCAGCTGCCACCTAACAACCAAACCACTATCACGCACCACAACCGTAATACCACCATCCACGTTACCGATCATCCTAAAGCCTAAACACAGACCATCACTCATGAACCACAACTTGAAGCCACCGTCCACAAACTCCCCACCGTCCATATCCAATACCTAAACCATTACCTTCACATAACTAAGCCACTTCAATCGAAAACCTCCACTCCCAAAACCAACACCATGCCATGAACCACTACCAACCTACCCGACACGAATTCACAACCTCCAAAACACTCGATGCCACAACTAAAACAAATCCAGCCAACTTAACCTAGAAACCCACTACCATGTCCCATTCGCACAACCTCCATTGTCACTACCAAGACCTCCATCTCTAACTAACCTGCCATCTACAACCTTCGACCACCCGTCACCATCGAGAGAGAGACTACTAATTTTTATTCGTTTCGTAGGTTTTCCTCGCCGACCCATGACACATTTGAGCGAACCCATGGGAGATAAGGTTCGATCTGCACACGTCTAGGTTGAACTCAAATCTTAAGTCCAAATCTCATCGAGCACAGTGGCTTAATGACATATCTGCTCTTGCTTATTAGTTTGAGTTTCTGTTATTCCATTACTTTTTTTTAGTATAATTATTCATTGTAAATATCCTCATGTAAATGTGATACGAAAATAGTGGAAAAAAAGGAAGGAAAAGAAAGAAAAATATATATTATAATATATCATACGGTATGCAATTTTACATGAATCATACGATATACGTATTATAAATTTTTAGGGATGTATATGATTAATGACAGGTGGTTTGCGTGTTATAAAAATCATATAGGTTAGTGAACAACAACAAAATATATGTGTGTGTGTGAATATTTATGTTGATATGTTGCCATGATTATTGTTATTTAGATGATATTGGAAAAAAAAAAAAAAAAGGATATCTAGATATTTGAAATTAAATTAAATAAAATTTTAGGATAAATTTTGATATAATCAACAATAAAATTTTTGAGAGGTTAAATTATAAAAAAAAATTAATACGTTTTAGCATTATCAACTTTTTAGATCACTTTTGACAACATGTGCCATATTTGAAAGATATGTTGTTTTGATGATAGTTTGCAAGGTGCTTAATCAAAGAATTATCAATAGGGATTTATCTAATGTGATCACTCGTGTATAGAACTTTTAATCCCCTATAAACAGTTTTTTTTTTTTTTTTTTATCAAAAATATAAAAAATAGAAAAAAAATTGATAATAGCATTTGATTTCATTTGTCTTTTTCTCGTATACGAGATATATTAGTATAAAAAATGTTTTGTCCACTTATATATATATATTTATCATTTAGTTATTTCCTAAAAAACCAAAAAATCCAAATAAATGGGGTTGTCCAAAAGCTTAGTACCTCTTAGGAGTTTGCAAAAAGAGAATAGAAAAGACAAATCTTTTAAGAATTTTCAAATAACAAAAAATCAAATTGGTCAATCATTTAAACTTAGTGGTTCTTCACAATCAAAACAAACAAACATAGTAAAAATTTTATAAAAGTCAAAACAAACTATGATGACTTAATTTCGGCTAGTGGATACGTAGACTCTTAATGAGTGGTTGCTACAAAAAACTCTTAGTTTTTTTTTTCAAAATAAAAAAGAAAAAATATGTTTGCATATATATATATATATATATATATAAACTCTTTTTCAAAAAGACTAAAAAGTTAAAAAATTGAAAAATTCAAATTAAACATTCTTTTTAATGAATTTTTGGCTCAGATGATTTAAGATTTCTAAAACCTAAAAAAGTCTAGATAACTGTTTAGGTTTTCAAATAGCAGCCCCCCAATCCATTAATTTCTGTTTTTTCACGTGGACCAGAGGTCAAACTAGAAACCAAACCACCAATTTGGTTTCTGGTTCACTCTTTTTTCTATTTTAGCAGATGGCGACTCTAAATCAAATTAATTTTCAAAACTAGGCTTTTTACAAAACCCTACCGGTTTCTTGTCGAGTTTTCCATGTCAAACAGGCTTGGTTCGATATGGATAAGGACTTTTAGGAGAATAGGACCAAAATTCGAGCTCAGCAATGCTTAATTGGGTGGTTAGTGTTTTGGAAATTGAATTTGCATCGGTAAGTGATTTATTAGGTTATTTTTTTTAACAAAACACTAGTGCTCGAGGAGGCGAACAATGAGGAGTTCCTTGGATTTGGCACACACTCTAAGCGCTTTGTTGAGGAATAATACAAGAGTGCTTAAAAAGGCAACATGCTGGGAATCCTTTGGATTTAGCTTACACTTGTGACCAATTCACTCAGGTTATCCTAGATTAACAAGACATAGGTTCTTGAAAAGACAATCGACTAGGAGTCCTTCGGATTTGGTTCACACTTGAGAGTACTTCACTAAGGTTACCTTAGATTAACAAAGACATAGGTACTTGGAAAGGTAATTAGTTAGGATTATGAGTGCTTCATTGAGGTTATCCTGGATTAATAAGACATAGGTTCTTGAAAAGGTAATGGACTATGAGGCCCTTAGATTTAGTTCATACTCATAAGTGCTTCACTGATGTTACTAACAAGACAATGATACTTGCATGGGCAATTAGATGAGAGTCCCTTAGATTCAACTCACATTTGTGAGCGCTTCATTGATGTAATACCCTTCAATATATTAATGATTCTTATGGAGAAAAATGGGCAAGAGTTTTTTGAATTCCAAGCCACGGCTATGATACTTCTTGACCAAGTGAAGCTACTCTTGCGAAGGTAAGAAGGCTTAGTTTTTACATGCCTTTGGTGATGAGTGGGTTAGTTAATGTATGTTTTGCATAGTCTATTTAAATGAGTTGGCAAAAAGTGTTGCAATCAATGAACTCATATGGTCTTAATCATATACTTCATAGTCATGATTTTGATAATCATGTACATTGATGGAATCAACATAATAGGAGTGATACATCATCAACACTAAATTACAAACAAAAGAAACATAAGTTATCGAATAATTTATACATCATAGATGACTTGACTACATGGTGTTCAATTTCATATACATGGTTGCCTACAACAATGTTCCTATAAACCTTTCACTTTGTACGAAATATTTCTTGAGACTATCAACGCTACATGTCCTTAGGATGGGTTGATTATTGAGTCATTGGATTTGGTAAGCTTCATTTCTAAGGCTTTCAACCACCTTAATCGGTCCTTCCCATGTTAGGGTAAGCTTGCCCTAGCCTTCTTACATACCCATATTAGTGAGCTTTCAACACATTATGTCTCTAGGATGAAAGACCTTATACTTAACTATTATGTCATAATATTGAGCAACTCTTAGTTAGTATGCCATTAGTCTTTTAGCAGACTTGTTTTTCTTTTCTTTTCTTTTTTTTTTTCTCATTGATGGAATCTAGGATGACTTTGAGACCAATCTTATTTACCATGACCTATAAACCTCGAGTCCTAATGGTGGGAAGCACTAGCTTAATTAGGTGAATAACCTTAGTGCCAAACCTCTATAGGTAGGGTTTATTGTTACTCTTCAATTTTCTTGTAGGTTTAGATTATTTTTAGAATAATTGAACTTTCATTTAGAAATTAAGGTTTAGAGTTGGTTCCATAATCTTAGGGTTCGATTTCTAAGGTCACGAGACCACTAAGGTTACTCTTCTAGGGATTGAGTGTCTAACTGGTTTCTCTTGGGGGTGTACAAGTATTTCTTAAAGTTATCTAAAGATTTTTAGGGCTTACAACTTCCTAATTAGGGTTTGGACTTCATCAGTTAGGGTTTTGGCTTTACCAATTAGGGTTTTGTGGCTAAACTCTAGCTTACGTTCAAAATGACCTTCTGAGTTATTAACAAAATTTTATAGGGGTTTACATTTTACCCTCTTTAAAAGAAGTTTTGTTGACAAAACTTAAAAGAAGACTCAGGTCATCAAACAGATGAGGATATTTTCTCCTCACTTCTTCTTAAGCCTCTCAGGTGGTTTCTTCTCTAGCATAATTCTTTCAAGAGAACCTTCATATATCGGATTTCCATTTTTCTCAATTTTTTAGTCTTGTGATCTAAACTTTGATTTAGATGCTCTTATAATTTAAACTCTCTTTTAGTTGCATTGGTTCCAACTTAGTCATCTTATTTAGTTCTAAGATATTTGCCATAAGACTGAAATATGGAATACATTATACATATTGGACATATTAGGTGGCAAAACTAATCGATAGGATAGAATTCAAACTCTTTTTAAAATCTCAAAAGGCCTAATATATTAGGGACTTAGATTCTCTTTGGCATGAATGCAGTGTATGCTCTTTATAGGGCTTATTTTCAAGTATACATAGTCATTATCTTTGAATTCCAAAATCCATCTCTTTATGTTAGCACAAATTTTTCGTCGTTCCCATGCCTTTTTCATTTCCTGCTTAATAGTTGTTACTTTTTTCTTTCTTGTCTTTTACTATGTATAAACTCAAGATAATCATCTTAACATCATCCTTAAACAAAGGAGATATGCATCTTTTACCATAGAAGGCTTCATATGGTGGCATCTAAATTGTTGAATGATGGCTGTTGTTGTAGGCGAACTCAACAAGGGTTGGTGAGCATCCTAGCTTTCTTTAAATTCCATTCGTTAAGCCTTTAACACATCTTCTAGTTTCTATATGCTGCTCTCAAATTGCCCACTCATCTATGGATGACAAGCAATACTAAACTGCATTTAGTATTTAAACTCGTCTAAAAGCTCATCTAGAACTTAAATACAAATCTGGAAAACTATTCCTGCTAGAACTCAAAGTAACCACACAGTCTCTCAAATATAGATCTTTTTGAATTTCTTTAAGGAGTAGGTCCTACTCTTAGAAAGCAATGTGCTAATTTATTCAGACGATCCATTATAACCCATATGGCATTGTACCCAATTATCGTCTTGGGTAGATGTGTGCCCTGTAATTTTACCATAACTGAAAGAATGTAATAGTTAATGGGTCATTTGAATCATAGTTGAACTTATAATACCCAAAGCCGTAATTCATCACTTGTAAACCCTAAATTCATATGAAAACATAGTATATGATAAAATTAAAAAAATTTTAGAAGCTTTAATTAGAAATTCCAAGTTTAAGGTTGTGATTCAAGCATCCAAATTAGTAGACATGTAAGTTTTGGTTAATAAATATTATAGGATTAATCACTAGTGTATGATACCATACCGCGTACAAATTTGACCTATACCATGAAAATTGTTACATATGACTCACCCCCCAAAAATTTTCTTATATATATAAACCTCTTTTATCCCAGCCTTTTGCATTTTCCATTACTCAATTCCTTCATAGGAAAACTTTCTCAGGAAACCTTCTTTTGAAAAATGTTGACGAGAAACCTCTGTAACCTTCAAATTAAAAAAAAATTCCAAACTCTCACAATCTTTATTCATTTCAAATCTACAAGTTACATTGTGATCCTAGCATTGCAATCTCCAAAATACAAGTAAGCTTGATAAGGTTTTGTTAGTTTTTGGTTTCCTTACAAATTCGAACGTCAAGTTTATCAACAAATATATTGATTTGATTAATTCTCATATTTTTTTTATGTAAAACAATAGTTTATACTTAAATAGTTGTAATCCTTAAGCTTATATGAATGTTTTTTTTATATGTGTTTAGGTGAAAACTTCAATTCTTTAGACCAATTGGTGGACTGTTTTGACTAAATGGCAATGAGGTTACAGTGAGTGGGAACTTTCAAATTTATTGTTTTGTTGCATTTTATACCGTCTTAGCTTGTTGAAGGAATGTTTGGATGATAAAATATTGTGTTTTATCACTTATTACGGTTGAGTCGAGTGAAATCGAGAAGAATTCATACATACAGTAAAGAAAATTTAAAAACTCACAAAGAAGAAGACTACCAATGAGCTGATACAAATGTACCAGAAAGCTGGTGCAAATTTTGTCTATTCCAGCAAGCCAATTCCCTTAACCCCCATATTTTATAGTATGACACAGTTTCGTATTTTAGGCATATTTCTCTCATTTAAGCTCTGATTGAAGTCATTCAAGATGTTATAGAACACTTAGAGAGAGTGCTACAACTTTCATGTTTTGAGTTTTAAGAAATTCTAGTTAGACCAAGGTAAAAAATTGGCATAACTTACTATAGTTCTTAAGTTTATTATAGCAAGTCAATTAGTTGGTTTAACTCGTAGGCTCCATGCTTTATCAACTTATGTTAAATGTAAAATCTTTAGATTGATAAACATTGTCTTACACAACTTTGGACATTAAATAGATCATATGAATTACTTTTAACGCCTTTATAACATAAGAGTTATGCTATATGACCCCCGTAAGAGGGCATATAATGACTTATAGAACTATACTATATATCTCTAATATGTTTCCTATAAAACAAGTTTCAAATAAAATATTTAACATACTGGTGAATCTCATACAAGAAAATTGAATGTCTCTTATGTGCACCCCTTTTCATGTGTCACGCCCCGAAGGGTATCTTAAACGTGGTAGTCCACCATACACGATATTAAAGCCTAGGAATGACCGCTTCAGTCATGTGAAGGTTTCCATACTATGTACAAGGCGTCTAACACATAGAGGAGACACATTGAAGAAACACATTTTATATTGATACACTTGAGTAACAATGTAAAGGGAATATAAATCACTATACTTTAGATACAAAACACTATACTTCATATACGAATCACTATACTTCAAAATACAAATCGTTAAACTTCAATTACATTCATCCAAAGACTTCCCTACATAAACTATTACAAGGCAAATCATAAAACCTAGCTGATAACTTCAAACATTCTTATTCTTTGCCGAAATCCCAAAGTCATTCTCGGCTCCAACTATTTCGGTCCCCACTTTGCATTCTTGAGATAACCTGTTCATTTAAACAACTATTGAGGTATAAATTACACTAGCTTAGTGAGAATTCCCTTAATTCCGTACCATAACAAGTAAGTTATAATAAACCATATGCTATGCGTGAACAAATACATGAGCAAACAATTATGTATGGGTATCCAGAACCCACACAGAATGGATTTACGCCTTCCGTATCTTGGGTTAGGAATGGTATTGAAGTCTACACAATTGCTGCTAGTCCCCAAGCCCATCGACTCATAGCACTCGACTCAGCTAGGCTTACCCATGGAATACATCCACATGCGCCTTAGTTCTCATGAATGAGCTTGGCACCGGTTTCGTTATCCAAACGAGTCATCATCGGACCATACCGATCGACTGCGTAGGAGTAGCACGCTACCAAATGCAATATTTCTGATGCGTACATGACCAATTTAAATTTTTGCTTAGGTCAAAATATTCATATATTCTTTAGATGACCAACCAATATCATACACATAACAGTAATAATATGAACAGTGTAGTTATCCAATCGAACCATGGTTTCGATATGCTTTAGTATTCTTTGGCATACATTCATCACAGTCTCATCATATATCCCACCCCCATTCATATCAATTTTTATCTTGTTCCTATACTTCTAATATAACTAGCTACAAGCACAAACAAGGTAACAAAATAAGAAGAAGACTCATTCGGCCAGTGGATCACCGGTCTTTTAGTAAAAGTAATCCAGTGGTAGGGAATATCAATTTCGGGTTCACCTAAAAAGGAAAAAATACTCTAATAAGTATTTCAACTCAAACTAATCCAAACGATTTTATACGAACTATCAAATTCATAATTCTCATCCTAAGCGGGAATTCTAACTTAAAACGGCCCTAACTTGGTCATTTTAACTAGATTTCACAAATTATATATTAATCTCTATCTACTTCGAAAGATCTATCTAATTCTAATATTATTTTCAAGTTTTGAAAACTTTGAAGCTCCGAAATGGTCGGATCAGATTAGAACAATAGCAAACTTCAATTCCGAAAAATAGTTTTGTAAATGTTTGAAATGTTCCTATTATATAGATTAGCTATACATGCAATATGAATGATTTCCTAACATGAATGACATGAGATAAGCTTAATGTATGCATAATCTTGATGATTTTTGCTAAAAGAATATTTTATAACTTTTTATTTTGCAAGACCATAATAACAACTACTTATGAAAAATCTAGTTTTCTAACTTTGATCATTTCCGTTTGTTTTGGATTTATTACTTAAGAAAATATAATTATTTTTATTAAAATTGAGTTTTCATTATGTCTATTACTTATGACCTTCATTTTTACATAAAAATTTCCATTTTACACTTTGTAAACATGTCTTCAAGTAGAGTTGATTCCAAAATCCAAATTTTTGTAAAATAGTTTATTGTTTGTGATTCTTTAAGTAAAAATCATTTCACACTTAGAAAATTAAAGCCCAACCATGCCTAGCCACTAAGGACATCATTTTTACATAAAGATTTGCATTTTACACTTTGCAAATATGTTTTCAAATAGGATTTACTCAAAAATCCGAATTTTAAATCCATTTTTTGAATGATTCCTTTTGGAAAAACTTGTTTAATGCATTAAAATTTAAGACTTCACTATACCTACTACTTAAGGACTTCATTTAATACATAAAATTTTTTTTTGAACTTGGATAATAGGTGTTTTCATGGGCATCATCCAAAGTTACAAATTTTACAAGTTGACTACTAACTCAAAATTTTCCATCTTGATTCTACTTTTTGTTTTACACATTAATCTCATCAAAACTCATTTCAACTTATAAAAATCACTACTTAATGATACCTATTACCTATACCCTTCATTCTTCACATAAAACATGAGTTTTGGAGTTGATAAATGGGTTTTAAAAATTGGTCTTGGTTGAGATCCGAATTTACAAAATTTATTCTTGGACATTCCTTTTGATAAAATCTATCTAAACTTATGAAAACCCATTCCTTACATATCATATCTTAAGAGCCCTTCATATCTTGAATAAAAACTTCATTTTTGAGTCGGAAAACATGTTTTTAAACTAGGCCTTGGCCAAAATCCGAAAATAGAACTTTGTTTTGAAAATTAATTTTGAAAATCACATTTGATTCTTGTAAAAAGAAGTCTTGATAATATACATACATTAAGCCTTCATCTTCTTAAGTAAAAGTTACATTTTGACACTTGGAAAGTGGTTTTTAAATAGGGTTCTTGCCAAAATACGAATTTCACAATTTTTGTTTGAGTTCAAAACCAAGATCTACACTTAATATGAACACAAATATAAAACAAATGCATGGTAGTAAACTATAAACTCATAGATCTAAACTTTACTCATCAAAATCTTTCATTTATATTATCTATACCCTAAGCCCTTCATTTTAAATGAAAAATACACAATTTGAAGTTGAAAAACAACTTTTCTAAATATGGTTCCATTTTCATCCGAATTTTCAAAAGATATTTTTGTTGTAACTAATATAGATCTTGAGCTTCCTAACACTTTTCACCATCATTAAGCTATTACAAGTTATTTAAGAGCATGAAACAAAAGTCTAATGTACGTATGAACTTAAAACAACCAGATCTAGTCTACTAAACTAATTATAAGTGCATAAACACTATGATAGCCATGTGAATCATGAATAGATGATGAATATATGCACAAATCACTAATAATAAAAACATACCTCAATAATAAAACAAGATAATAGCATAATAACTCAAATAACATGATCTAAAACATTGTGATGGTAAAGATCTCATGTTCAAGTATTTCCACCTCCCTAGCTTGAAGCTTATGGGGATTTTGTGTGGAATCACACATGAATGAACTTGCCATTACATGTTTCAAGATCCTAAAGTATAGATCTCTTACCTAATTGTTGTATGGAGTAAGAAAATTGAAGGGAAAACAAAGTGTAGGTGTGGGAAATGGAGGGGAGGTCACGACAAAGGGAGGAGGAGGAAGAGAGGGTTTTTGAGTTTTAAAACAAAAGAAGTAAATGAAGGAGAGAGAAAAGAAAGAGATTATTTATATTAAGTGGAATTAGGATTTGTTTTGTATTGTAAAAGAATGAAAATAAAATGAATAGAGGGCAAATGGGGGAGGGTTTGCGCCGGCCATGTGAGGAGGAGAGAGAAGGAAAGTTGAAATTGTTTTTAAAATTGGAATTTGTGTAATAAAAGTGTTAAATGTAATAATTTTGTAAGAAACAAAAATTTCTTGGAAAAGAAAATACAATTGAGTGTTTGTAAGGATGTAAGACTAGGGTATGGGTGTGTGTGTAGTAGGTTGTACTTATGAATAGTAATAAATAGTAGACAAGACATCTACTTTATCGGTAGTAAAGAAAATACGGGAAAAGGCTATAACTGTAATTTTTATAACCCGAAAAATTATAAAACTTATATTTTTGAAATCCTTATAAAGTTTCGGTTTAAAGAGTATTCCGGAATATTTTTCTGAGTTTCTAGTTCCAGGGCTTGTTTTTCTGTAATGGAGCTCGGGAAAGCCCGGTATAGAAAATTTTTTGAAATCAAAACTTTCTATGGTCTAAAATATACTTACTTTATAAAAGTTCTTTTGATATGAAACCGAGGAAAAGCTAGATTTAGGGTTTCTAGGTTTCTCACAAAGCTTGAACTAAACTGGTTTAGGGTTTTGTTTTTCCAGTTTCCGAAGTTTACTTGATTACTAGGAAAACCAGGGTCTATTTATAAGAATAATAACATTGTGTAATGAATAGTAGTGAATAGTACCAAAAGACCAGTTAAATACCGGTAGTAATAAAATACGAAATAAATTATAAAATCAAATAATTCTAGTTATCTAAAAATTATAAAACTGATATATTTGGAAATCTTAGGAAATTATGATTCTAACAGTATTAATATCGTATATTTAATATTTCGAGCCCCGTGGCACGCTTTTCAAAGTCTGTACTCGATCGGGTTCGAAATAAATCGAAAATTCGTTAATCTCATCTTTTAGAGTATCCTAGAATTAATACGAACCAACTACACCTTTTTCTCTTATTCTGACTCCTTGGTTTAGGAATATGGAATTGCCGGGTCTAGGCTACTAGGGTTTCTTGGGAATTTTGTGGACTTAGGTTTTCAGGTTGACTTTTTGGTTTATACCTTTGCCAATTTGAAAACTGATGTTTTACGTTTATACAACGTATTTGATTTGAGAAATTTATCTTAAATTTTATTTTTGTAAGTATTCAATACCTTTTAACATTTTCGGAATTCTTGAATTGGGTTTCATTTTTGAAAGTTAGTCGTTATATACTTTTCAATAATTTGTTTTTGGGTTCTACATTACCCGATTTTATGAGTCGGAGTTACGTAGAGAATTTGTCGTACGTAGTGGTTTTGGAATTGAAGTATGTTGAGTTCTTATTTTGTTTTTAAGAATTCTTATTTTTCTCAAGATGTGGAAATTTCTAGATTCGCTCATGTTTTTGGACTAGTTGAAGTTTGGTTTTAATTTGGAGTGATTTTTAGAGTTTATTTTCGAAGTTCATCTTAAAATTATTTACTGAAATTTTCGGGGCTTACATCATGTGCTTGGAAGAAGTAATAACCAATGTTATGTATGATTTTTGAGAGTGAATTGCTTGAATATGCTTTTATGTAAGATCGTGCTTTTCATATCATCTTATTAGTTTGGAGTGAAATGTATATTGATTGGTTACCTTGACCTTATTAATGACAATTAGGCAATAATTAAAACTGAACCTGCTATCACGCCTCAAAGGGTACACTAAATGCGACAGTCCGCCACACTCAATATTAGAGCTTAAGTATGACAACCTTAGTTATCTCATAAGCTTTGATATCTGGTGTAAGGCGTACATTCATTATCATAGAGGACCAACTTTGAAACAAGTTGTTTAAGAATACATTCATATAGCAGTTTAAGAATTGAAATCAAGCACAATATTGAAATAGGAAAATATATAAAGGTCTTACAAATAACAAATGGGCATTCCCTCGTCAAAAGATATAGTCCATCAAGGTCTATTGAAGCCTAATCAAAATAATTACATAGAGATTTATTTAGAAGTCTAAATCTACATCTAGTCTTTGACTTCTTCCAAAAACTCCTTAGGCCAAAAAGGTAATACCTGTGAGAAATAACCCCGGGGCTTTAACCACAAATAGGAAAGCTGCAAAATGTATCTATAAGGGGGTAAGCTTCTTGCTTAGTAAGGATTAATTCCACAAGTAAAATACTCAACAATCAATAATCAATCAAGTTATTTAATCAAACATATAAGACGCAATCAATCACATGAGTAAACAATACATAAGATTTTCTGAGAATCATATGTTTGAATGGATTTACCTCTCCATTTGATTGTTAGGTGTTCCGGGCAACGAGGCTATAATTCTCAAATGATACTTTGTAGTTTTGTATAGATTCCTACTAATCGCTAAAATGTAGTTAATTCAGGTGCCTACTCACCATTTAATTACAGACAATCAAAGTCATATATTATATTTTTAGGTCTTTGACCTCATTATTATGCCCTTGTCCTACCAAGGGTATAATAATAAATGTAATGTAACTCACTACATGTCATGCATGAATCATTTTATTTAAGTAATCATGGCATAATATTAGTCATTTTATAAGTAATCATAGAATTTGTAGACAATCATTCCTATACTATATCATACAATAATTAGTTAACAATTCCTGCCTCGATATACTTATCACAATTTCAATCATATAAGTAAAACACATACGCTATCATGTTTTATCTTTTCCTAAAATCGAGTGCCACTAAACTACAAGAAAATACATAAGTACAATTGCAGGAATTTAAACTCACTTAGCCATAGTAGTAGAAGCTTCTTAGTCGAAATAGTCCTCTGAGTAAGGTAGCTCAGACTCTACGTAAAATATGCAAAAGAAATACCCGAAATGAGTATTTCTTGGAAGTTCTACTTAAACTTGCAACTCTATTCTACTAAGTTTGTCAAAATTCGCATAGAGTGAAATTCCAACTTAAAATGGCAATAACTTGCTCATTTTAACTTGGAATTTCGCATATTATATACCGATTTCTACCTATTTGAAAAGATCTATCTATTTATAAGGTTATTTTCTACAAACAAGATCATTTGGGTATGTAAAAGTCATGGTACAGATTCAAAACGAAAATCCCAGCTCTTGAAAAATAATTTTCTAAACTCATCTTTGTTAAAAAATCTTTTAGCAAAAATATTGATATGTATATAGTTGAAAAATCCTTTGAGTATATATATATAAACTCATATTATATGCGAAAATCCTAATGGTGTTGTCTTTACGATTATTTTTGTAAAACAATTCATTTTAAGGTGTTAAAACTTAAACTTAACAAATTCTTTTCTAAGTGTTTTGGAGAAACTTTATAATTTCTTAGGTTATTGTAAATAAGTATATTCTTATTTTGTTTTCTAATTTCTTTTCTAAAAAAAATAAAATTTTTCCTTAACTTTGGTCTTTTACAATTTTGCTTCTAAACATAAAGTTTTCAAAAATTTTCATTAAATTGTTGATAATCTATTTTGAGTTATATATTTGTCCTTAAAATGGTTTTGATAAATAAGTCTCTTTCCTCTTATGTTTTTATTTATTAACTTTCTTTAAAAATAAATTTTATTTTAAAAACTTGGTCTACTAATTTCCTTTACTGATTTTATTTGAAAAGAAATCATCTTTTTAAGTTGTTGATAAAATCCATTGTTTTTGAACTTACCATATTTATATTCTTTTTTCTTCTTTGAAAATAGCTTTCTCCTTTAGAAATTTGAAATCATTATTTTTCTAAGTAGGTTTATAAATTAGTGGGTTAATTTTATCTTAATTTTGAAAACTAGTTTACTTCTTGGTTTTTATTATGAGGTTGGAAAGACTTCAATCTTAAGCTTTTTATGAAAAGTTATATGCCAACAAATTATTTTTACTAAGCCTTAGGTTATCTTATTATGAAAAGAAGGTGCTTATTTTCCTTTATTTCCTTGGTAAAACTATCCTTATTGTTATTTAATAAAACTATGAGAAAGCTTGAGAAGAGGTTGCAAAAATCCATTTTATAAGTTGTTGATAACAACTCCTTTATTTAGTGACTAGTTACATAATAAAAAGTTTTAGTTTCAAGTTCTTCTATTAAAGAAAAATTCCACTTTAAATGTTGTTGAGACAATATCATTATGATATGCATGTATATGAGCATGTAATATAAGAAAAAGATAAGAAGCAAGATAATACTAAGCAAGATAATATGGTCAAGTGTTGAGAACCTTAGCTTCATCAAGGTAACCCAGTCAAGTATTGGGAGCTTTAGCTTCATCAAGGCATCTTGAGACTAAGAATATACTAGTCCCAAAAGAAAAAGAAAATCAATAATAAAAGCAATAATAATAATAAGCTTGTTAGTGAGCATTTATGCTCTAAAATATATAGATATACATATAAATAGTAACATATATATAGTTAAGTGAGAAGCATAATAACAACAACAATAATATAGCGTCATAATAATAACAAGATAATTATAAACCCCTAATTTTTAGGGTAATTTCAAGCTTAAACCCTAAGCCGGAAAATCAACCGGAAACTCTAAGTCAACAAATCCTTAGGAAATCCTAGCAGTTTAGATTCGACATCCCGTATTCTTAAACCAAGGAGTCGAAATATGAGTGAATAGTATATATTAGCTTGTAATAATAGTAATGTGTTTAAAAATATCAGATGGGTAAATTTTTGGCCTATTTCGAACTCGATCGGATATAGACTTTGAAAAGCGTGTCATGGGGCTCGAGATGTAAAAAATATGCTATTAGTACCATTAGACTCGTAATTTCATAACATTTTTCAATATATCAGTTATATGATTTTTCAATTTATAAAAATTACAGTTATAACCTTTCTATCGTATTTTATTACTACCGATAATTTAATTGTCTAATCTACTTTTTTATTTGTAATCACACTATTCATAAGTACAACCATTCATACCCTATTCTACATCCTTACAACCTATTCTTACAATCTTACATCATTTTCCTTATAAATTTACTTTTCTAATACACTTTATTACTTAAATTACTTATTAAATTTGAATTTTATTACACAAAACAAATCACACAACTCTCTCTCTCTCTCTCTCTCATTTTTTCAAACTGGCACACACCCCCCCCCCCAAACTACTCTCTCTCATTTGTTTGATTTTTTTTCTCCAATTAATTGATTACACAAACTGTAATCCATTTTTCTATAAATACCCCTTCATACCTATCTCGTTTCACTTTTTCTCTCTTTTCACTAAACAAACTCTTGCAAAATATCTCTCTCCTCTCTTTCTCTCCCTCTCTATGCCGTGACCCCCTCCCTCTTTCACACACACACTTTTTCCTTTTATTTTTCTTGTTCTAAACCTTTAATAGGTAATAGATCTACACTCCACCACAATAAAATATGTAATGGTAAGATCATACATGTGTGGTTCCACTAAAATCCGCATGAGCTTTATGCTAGTGATGTGGAAATACTTAAGCATGATATTCTTGTCATCACAATGTTGTGGATCTTGTTATTTAAGTTGTTTTACTATTATTTTGCTATATTGTTGTTTTATATTGTTATTATTGATATTTTGTGCATGTATTCATCTATTAACCTCATCTACATAATGTTGATGTTGCATTTGCATTCATGACTTACATAATATAGTAGATCTAGTTGTTTTGACTACATAAATGCCATAGATTTTTGTCTTATGTACATAAAAGACTTGTAGTAGCATAATAATAACGAGGATATGTTAAAAAGTTCAAGATCTATCTTCGTTTAAACAAATATGGTTTTTGGAAATTCGAATCTAAAAATAACCCTATTTTAAAAACCTATTTTTTAACTCTAAAATGAGTATTTTATATAAAGAATGAAGAGTTTATAAAATAGGTATCTTAAAGACATGATTTTGATGAGTTAAGCTTAGTTTTACTAAGAGAAATTTTCAAAATAAGAAAAAGGTTTTAAAAGATAAGTTAAAACTTGATTCACCCCAATAAAAACTTGAAATTCGTAACTAGGGTGAAATGTCAAGTAAACACCTATTTTCCAAACCTAAAACAAGAGTTTTATTAAAGAAATTGAAGCCTTAAGAAGTAGGTTTGATTAGGATTTCATTTTAGAAAGATTAAATGAGTTTTACACAAAAAACAATCTCAAACATAAATTTCAAAATTTGGATTTAGAAATGACCCCCATTTAAACACCTATTTCCAATTACCAAAATGAAGATTTTAATAGAACAATAGAAGTCTTAGGAATACATGTAATAAAGACTTAATTGTGACAAGGATAAGTGAATTTTATCAAGGTATAATCCTAAAACAAGGAAAAGTTTCAAAATATAGATCAAACAATGTTTTCATTCCTTAAAATTTTGTAAAATTCTTAACTAGGTAAAACCCCTATTTAAACATCCATTTTCCAATTCCAAAATCAAGAATTTTATTAAAATAATGAAGGTGTTAGGCATATAGGTCGTTAAGGTTATATTTTAATAAAAACAAGTGTGAATTTGCAAGAAATAAAACTAGATTTCTTAAGTCAGGTAGTTTAAAAGGCTTTGCAAAAGAAAAGTTTTCTAAAAGAATTTTGTAATTAAATATCATTAAGGATATACATATAAATAGCTCATCTCATGGCATTCATGATAATAACTTGTAGATATTACATGTACATTATAATATACTTGGTAGAAACAAAGCTTAAGAAAATAGTGTCTTCCAAACCCCATAAACATTGTCTAAGTACATGAGGAAATAGATGGATCAAAACCCATGAATCATGCATGATATTGAGTTATATATGTATATAAAAGAGTCTTTCAAGATATAATGATAGCTAAGTATCTATCAAAGCTTATGAATGATGCTTAGATTGAAATTAGAATTTGATTTGCGGGTTGGGAATCTTGTATAACATCTTGTACCCTACTGTCCATGAACCAAATGACCTTGTTCGATGGAAATGACTTTAGAAATAGATATCTCTCGTTGAATAGGTAGAAATCAATATATAATATACGAAATTTCAAGTTAAAATGACCAAGTTATTACCATTTTAAATAGAAATTTCCTCTTAGGCGAACTTTGATGAACTTGGTAGAATAGAATTTATAAGTTTCATTCAAACTTCATAGAAATACTCATTCGAGGTATTTCTTTTGTTAGAAGACTTGAGAGACGGACTAGACCTTCCCGAAGATTATTACGATTAAGAGGAAATTTGCGCCATGGCAAAGTGAGTTCACTTTCTTTAAATTACATGCTTATAATTATGCTTGTAATGATAGTGGCATTAGAATTAGGATAAGATAAAATTTGAATGTGCATGTGAATTTTTCTTGGTTGAATTGATGATAAGAATATCGAAATGAGAATTGTTATAAATATGTGTATGATTTAGTATAGAATTGAAGTGTCTGAAATCTTTATGATTGCTTATAATCCACTTAGATAATATGTAATGACTGTATAACTAAATTGTCCATGCATAACATATGTTGAGTCACATTACATTTGTTATTATACCTTCGTGGGAAAAAGGCATAATAGCTAGGTAATGGGTGGGCCTGAAAACTCGGATATTGGTGCGGGGTCACCTGAATTAAAATGGAAGTGGAGTGGGCACTTGAATCAACTACATACTTAATGAGTGGGTGAGCACCTGAAACAACCACTAAATGTTTGAGAGTAAAATTGCAATATATGGTCGTATGGGCCTGAAACACCTAACCCCGAATTGAGGCATAAATCCATTCAACATAGGACTGCCGGAAAATCTTATGTATTGTATGCTCACGTGCTTGTGCATTTCATATGATTGTCTAATATAACTTCTTTACCTCATTGTTAGATTAAGTATTTAATTTTGGAAGTGAAACTCACTAAGCTTGCAAGCTTATACTCCCACAGTTTCCTATTGCAGTACAATTATTTATGGCTATCCTCAAGAGACCACATTTCTCAAGTATAACTTTTGGAAATTTAATTAGTTTTTCGAAGAAGTTGGGACCTAGATGTTAGGCATAGACTTCTAGTTAAATCTCCTTAATTATAACTATATATAATGTTGTAAGAGACCTTTGTGGACCCTAAAGACTCTTAATATTTCGACGGGGGTATGCCCCTTAGATCTTTGTAATAGATTAATTTTGATCATAACTGTTATGATTTATATCCTTATTGCTATGTATGTCTTCTTAAGCTATTTCGATTCAAAGTAAGGTCCCCTATATGGTAAACGTAAGCCTTACACCCGGTGTCAAAACTCATGGGATGACTAAGGTTGTTATACTTGAGTTTAAATATCGAGTGTAGTGGACTGTCGTGTTTAGGGTATCCTTTGAAGCGTGACAATAATAAAAATCAGAATTCTTGGCATGTGCAAGAACAAAGCATGAACATGTTGTCACTTCTACAACTCATATGAGTTTTTGAGAGATAATACCGTAGTCATGCTAAATTACATGACATAGAAAAATAAATAGCAGAAATATAAGAATTTTTACCTAAAAGGAATATATGGAAGTTGTAGTGTAGAAAAAATTTGGATAGTGTATGTGTGTAGGAAAAATGAGTTGTAGAAGGAAAGAAAAGAGAGATTTTTTGGGAGAGAGAGTTTGTGGAGTGAATTTAGGAGAGTTTTGGTATGGTAAATAAATGTGTGAAAGAAATGGAGGGAGACTGGGTATTTCTAGAAATTTTTGGAGTTAAAATTATGTGAATGAAATGAATTGAAAAAAAGAAAAATAAATGTGTGTATGCGTAAGGAGGGTAGCCAGTGTGATTTGCAGGGAGAGAGAGTATGTGTGTTTTGTATTTTTGTTAATTAAAAGTAATAAGTTGTAAGGTTTGATGTGAATGAAGATGTATGGCAAAAAGTAAAAAGTAGATAATAGGTACGTAGAGTATAAGAATAGGCATAGAAAAGTAGAGATAGTTGAATAGTAGTGAATAGTGTATAATAATACTATGAATAGTAGATAAGACAAATTAATACATATAGTAAAGAAAATACACGTAATTAAGCAATATATGATGTTTTTATATACCAAAAAATTATAAAACTGATATTTTTGAAGTCCTTGCATTTTTACGAGTTTATTGGTATTATCGAAATTTTTGCCGTTGGGTGTACCGAGGCACGGTTTTCGAAAATTGATCTCGTTCAGATTCGAAAGACACTAAAAATTATTGAATATGATATTTTTAGGCTTCCTTATATTATTACGAATTATTATCCACTACTATTTCAATTTCGTTGTTTCAGGGTTAAGAGCACGGGATTGTTGGATCTAATCTACTAGGGTTCGATGTATATTTGTTGGACTTAGGGTTTTCAGTTGACTTCCGGTTTAGGATTTAGATATAAATCATAGCATAAAATCTATGGGATTACACCTGCATTGCACAAAATTGTATTACTAATTGTTGTTATAGTTTGACAATGGAATGAAAGAAAATTTAAGTTATGGATATATCCTCTTCATTTAAGTTAAGCCATCTCCGAATTGAGCATTTAAGGTCTCCATGAGGAAAGTTAAATTTAAGCTTTGACTTCATAGATTGAACTAATAGACCCAGGGAAGTCATAGACTACAAAACCATGTTGAACCATAATCTCAAGTCTTATCATAAGTCTTAAGAGATCATTGTACCAAAACTGCATTTAAGAGATCCTGCACCACCTTCGGATTAAGCATTTAAGGCCTTTGAAAGGAAAGTGAACTATTGGACGATTGAATCCTATATTACACTTAAGGTGTCCGAAGGAAGGATTGCATTTAAGGTACCTTGGGGCTTACAATATAAGTATTATAAGTTAGATGACCTTGATGCTGATAGAACTAAGCATTTCCCAAAACCTAGATCAAGGAAGGGTTAAATCTTAGAATTCACGTTGGTTATCGAAAGACCACATGCAATGTTGTATTACATATGAGTGTTCATCATAGAATATGGTTAATAACTTGCTTGTGCTTGAGACAGTGGAAAGTTGGAACTCCATAGTTATTTTTGTACGTGAAATACATATGTATCATAATTAACATTAGTAATTAAATGTTAAATGGCGTATTATGACCTTTGACACACAAGATGATTATTATGTAATGACTATACGCATGGCGCAACAGTTTCTAGTAATTCCTACTATGTCCTATTTAAGGGAAATGACAATAGACGATATGGAAGTCTATAATAATTTGATCCCACGTCTATTCTGGAATGGTAGGGGCTTAAGAAGTCCTTTAAGTCTTTAATGTTTAACCTTTAATAGCTAGCACACCCCACATTTTGTTATGAATTCAACGACATCTTGCCTTATCTTGTTTTGCCAATAGTGACTTTTCAAATCTTTATACACTTTTGTTCCTCCTTGGTTTACTGTATACCCTCAGTAGTGTGCTTCTTTCACGATTTCTTTTTGCAGTTCCAAGTTAATAGACACACATGGTCTCTCTTTCATTTACACAATACTATTTTCATTGACTTTGAAATTTGAGTATTTTCCATTTTGTAGTTCTTACTTTATCATCTTTAAAGCTTCCTCCCTTTGCTGTGCCTCTTTAATTCTTTCCACATTGCTTAGACCTACAACTAAATTCATTGTTTCCATTTCCATATCATGCCACACAAATCCAATGTTCAACCACTCAAACTCTCATATCAAATCTTATTGTTCTATGAGTAAAGACGTAGCTTCAACGATATTCTTGTGGCTTAAAGCATGTGCAACTACATCACTTTGCTTAAGTTGTAATTTATGCTCAAATTGTAGTATTTAATTAGTTCTAATCCCCTCCATTGTCTCATGTTTAGCTATTTTTGTGTAAACAAGTACTAAAAACTCTTATGATTAATGTAAAATTCACATCATTGGCCATATGGATAATGTCTCTAAAGTTTCAAAGCAAACACCATAGTTGTAAGTTCTAAGTTGTATGTAAGACAATTTCGTTCATGTAGCATTATTTCTTGATGCATTGCTATAAGCTGTGAATGACTCATTAGTGTTCGGTAAGACTTATACTAGTGCTAATACCAAGCTTTACTTTAATTCTTGGAAACTTGTTCCCTCTTTTCATTCTAAATGAATTTCTCATTCTTTTGTATCAATTGAGTGAGTGGCCTTGCAATATTTGAAAAGTCTTTTACAAACTTCTTGTAATTCCTACTAAACCTAAAAAACTTCTTACCTCAATGACTATCTCAGGCTGTTTCTAGTCGACTATGGCCTTTATCTTTTATGGATTTAGTAATATTCCTTCTCTAGATATGATATGTCTAAGGAAAGAAAAATTTTGTTCAACCATAAATCACACTTTGATATGTCTCAAGATTTGCATTGCTAGCCTTAAATTCTCTTCATGTTGCTTTCGATTAGTTGAATATAACACAATGCCATCGATGAAGATAATAACACTCTTGTCTAAAAGGAACCCGTACATCTTATTTATCAAGTCCATAAAAGCTATTGGTACATTAGTCAATCTGAACACAATCACAAAAAATTCACTAGTGTTTATATTTTGTTTTGAATGTTGTCTTATGTACGTCTTCATGCTTAATTCTTAATTGATGGTATGCTAATCTCAAATCAATTTGAGAAATTATATTGGCCCCTAACAATTGATACAATAAGTCATCTATGTGTGTAGTGGATATCTTATCTTGATCATTACCTTACACGGTTCCCTCTAATCTGTATAAGGTCTCATTGAACCATCCTTTTTCTAGATAAAGAGCGCAAGAGCTCCCCATGGAGATATGCTTGGTTTGATGAAGCCATGATCTAATAATTCTTAAAACTATTTCTTCAATTCTCTAAGTTCAATTGGAGCCATTGTATATGGTGCTTTCAAAATTGGCTTTATCCTTAGAATAAATAAATCATGAAGTCTATTTCTTTCTTAGCGGTAATGCTGGCAACTTAATAGGAAATACATTAGGGAATTCATTTACCATTGGGATATTTTCCAACTTGGGCTTTACATCCTCACCTTTAGTTACATACAATAATCCTATACCCTTTGATAAGTGCTCATAGCTTGGAATAAACTTCAGTGAACTTAATTCCTTTATTCGTGGAACTACTGACTCCCTAATGTAATCAACTTGAGTCCTATCATTATCACAATAAGTAATCTTTCTCTTGACAATTCACAATTGCCTTTCTTAATGACACCAAGTTCATTCCTAATATTATGCTATACTTGACCATTTCTAAGACAATTAGATCTTAAATTATATCATGCTCTTACATGTTTAACAAACATTCCTCAATAAATTGTTTACTCATTACAACACTACCTGTTGGAGTCTTGATGCTAAAGGTTGACATAGTGGTTGTTATTAGCATCTTAGTGTTCTAAGCCATTGTGGGGGTAATGAAGAAGTGTGTTGCTTCGTGTCAAACAGAGTGTAAGCTGGTTAATTAGCTATATAAATTTTTCCTAAACCATAAGGTTCTTTAATTACTCTTTATTCTAGGGTTATTTGTATTCCTCCTAAATCCTTTTAAATTCTAGTGTTCAAACATTATTATTATATTCCTTTATTTAAGATTTATTTCTTCATATCACTTATCAATTGAAAAGTTTTCGATTGTGATACATACATGTGACAAAGTTCATTGTTATATGAATCCAAGGATTTCAATTCAATGTCCTCTTCATCTTTGTGCTTCCAAATACCCTCAAGATTGTATAATCAACTAATTTTCACTTAAATTCCATAGTAGTCTTTTGTTCCATTCACTCTTCTACTAGCTAGAATATTTCTTTAAATTAGTTGTTGATTTGCTAGTAGATTTTCTCTCTTCAAGCATTCATTTGCAAAATGCCCATGTTGCTTGCAAATATAGAAAGTAGAGCTTGACTTATTAAGGTAGTATTTTATTTGAGGGGATTACTCACCAAAGAAGCATCTGTTCCTCAGTTGAAGATAATCCTTGGGATTATGTTTTCCTTTACATTTCCAACATAAAAAATCTAGCTCAACTACACCTTTCTTCTTAAGGAAGTTACCCATAAACTTCTTATGTTTGATACTTCATCTAGAACCTTCATAGAATTTTCTTCCAAAAATGCTTATCCTCTTATCTTGTGGTTTTACCTTTATATTCTTTGCGTTTTCTAAAACTTGAGCTTTGCCAACTAGCCCTTAGAAAGTCTATATTGTAAGTACATTTAATATACACCTTAGGACCTCAAAATATGTAGAAAGACCAAAAAAAAAAAAAAAGGACTACTAATAGTTAGATTTTAAGAACACCTAATAGGTAATCACTTTTATTAAGTGATCCATTTGATGAGTTCTAACTACAATCAAGATATGTACCATTAGTTAAACTATACATGATGTACATATGACATTTCCTCTTTAACTCAAAAAGATACATGGAGGAGATAATACATTAGTAATCATCTATGATTTCGGTTTTCAAAAGGGAGTCATCATTATCACCAACCCATTAGTACTGGCAACGATACTGACAATCTTTAGTAATTGGCTGGTAATGGTGCTGGAAGCGTAAGCGTTGGGGTATTCCAAGATCCTACACTACATATTTCTAAATAAGAATAGCTATCGTGATCACTTGGAATCTCCATAGCTTGATGTATATGTGTTGGTGGCATCTGCTCTACTAGAAACATGAAAACAAGTGATTCTAACTCAAGCATCGCTTGAGCCTTATACAAGCCCATCTCTCCCTTAACCAAGAAATTTGCTCTCTAAGATTAGTAAGCGATTGTGGAAAGTACATATCCTCATCATCCCACAACTGTACAATGGTATCCAAGGAGATAGAATAAGAAGTTAACACATCATCCCAGTAAATGGCGATCACCTTAGGCAGTGTAGACACAACCTTTGTTGCCTTAGGCAGATCAGTTGTTGGTGGAGCATCTGCCAATTGTAACTTTGGTTGGGTAGGCTGTTCTTGACCATGGTCATTTCGATTAAAACTCAATTGCAAATCTGGTGGTAGAAGTTCTGAAATCCAATTCAATGAATAGCTGAAGAAGATACCCTAGTGATGGGCTCACTAGAATTGTGAGTGATTGGGAATGTGATCATCAGCATGGATATAACCGTATCCAAGTTGAGTCTGATTACCAAAATATAACAAAGCAAGTAGTAGACTATTTGCAATTATGAACATAACATCCATGACTTTGCCATCGATTCTTAAATATATTGATATGTATTCCATCGTAGAAATTGGCTTAGGGTTTGTTAGCATAAGTCTAGCACTATTAAATCTTAATTGTCGATCCATTGGTACCATGGTGTATTGCGCAACCCAATCCTCCAACGAAGCAATACGTTAATAATACTTACTAAATAGTCTATTACTGTCAAGTCCTCACAAATAACTCAAAGTCGCTGTTAATAACTAATCAAACTCTCACCCTCCTCTCAATATGGAAGAAGGTATACTTGATGAATGCCTTGCCAACTCTAATCTACTCAAAATTTCAAGGAAAAAGATAATTTTCACGAATATTCTTGAAGGTATCTACATCAACGAACCTATTAGAGGTGGGCATTTGTGTACTAGCACTTTCTAGAACAGTTTTAGATTAGTGTTAGAATCTCTCTCTAAGTGTTTCTCTCTTATTTTTAGTTAGTAGAATTTCTTTGCAATTCTAATGTGACAACATACATCTCCTTAACACTAATAGAGAAACATAAGCATCTTTATATAATGATTATAGTATCCTTTCAAAAGGATATTGACGAAAATAAGGATTCCTAATCTAATTAGGGTTTCCTATTTTAAAGGATGCTCCCCCCTTTTTTTAACTTTTAATCATCCTGTATGAAATAAGAAAAAATTATTTATTTTTTTAACTATTTAAGATCAATAAATAATTTAGAGAATTCTTACCAGGTTTATTTAAATTAAACCCATAACCCATTTAATTTATTCTTTGTGTGCCACTCTATAGGCTCACTTAATGTTAGTAGTGGACCAAAAACACTTTTTAGCCTATAAAACATGAGTGACCTCTAGCAAGACATTATGTCTACCGAAATTAAGTGAAGATTGGCGATCCGACTTTACCTATTAAACAGTAAATTATTTAGTCCCTTTGTCACATGATATCTGATGATTAGACATAAAACATGGATCATGTCACTCTTATATTGTTTAATCACATGTTTCTTGGTTCCAAAGTTTGATTAACTTAAATAAATGACATTGGTAACTCTTTATCAATTCATTTGAGTACGGCTATACATTTTTCTCAATCTCATTCTTCAAGATCCAAAAGATATCTCTCTCAATTTAATGAGATGGACAAATTCCTTCACAAACACTCATATCCCTCTACATAATTTATTCAATATCCAATCATAGCCTTGTGATCATTTAGTTAAAGATGACGAAGGATTGAGTCAAAATATGAAAATCACTATTTCAGGATTTATGGTGTCATCAGGTCAAATGACTAAAATAATACTGTGACAAGAAATCCATATTTTGCACAATAAATCCCAAAGTCATACCAAGATCTATAAGAAATTATCTTATTGGATAATTGTTAGGTAATTAAGCAGGTTGGATACCTTATAATGATCTGATTGGTTGTATCTTATAAGAAAATAACAGTGGTAGAGAAGCTGTGAGATGAGATATAGAATTAGATAATGAGGCCATGAGGACAACTATAAGAGAGAAACAGTGAGTTGTAAATATTTATGGTTACTTAAGCAAGTGAACAAATAATTTTTTATTATTTTTTGAGTATTGTGTATACTATAGGAATTGATATCATGTTATATTAATATTCTTATCGGTTCAAGTTTCTCATTATGTATTATTTTAGTCTTGAAAGTCAACACAGAATCCTAGGTCTTTAAATGAGACTTACAAACCTGCTTCAAAGTCCTAGAAGAATTACTTGTAAAGTACATCCATCCAGTTTAATCCTTTAGAAGAAATTATATCTTAATGTAATATCATCCCTTAAAAGTAGATAAATTATTGCATAAAATAATTATGTATGACCTTTTCATAACATAGATTTTAAAATAATAATAAGGAGTTTTGATAAGTTTTGACAATAATTTAATAACTTTTTGTTTTTTTTTTTCAGTAAAAGGGACCAAAAAATTTGAATCTTAATTATACAATTGCTTTTATATTTTAAAATATTTATATCATATGTGCATTATCTTTAATTGTTTTTTTAATCAAATTTACACGAATTCTTAGTGTGGAATTTGTTGTCGTAGTTTATATTTACCAAAGAGTAAATTCTAAATATATCTCCTAACTCTACTTGAGCAATGCCTTTTATATCTGAATCTACGTATTTAGAACTCAAAATCCAAAAAAGAAAAATGCATTTAGACCTTATTTTATAATTTCATCCTTAGATAAACTAATAAAAAAAAGTCATAACTGGAAAGGCACACGAATTTAAAGAAAATGCATGTACAAGTTGCCCCGACAAGACCTTGGCGAGATAAAGCGGGTCGAGGTGGTCCAGGTCCCTACTAATGGATGGTGATGTCAAGTGCCGCATGCCCTTTCGAACCGTGTTCCGAGTAAAATAAACCGCTCCCAGGACGGTAACTCACTCAAAGTAACTCTGAGTCTCTTAGTCTGAGCTGAGCGAAACACTCTCACTTTTGACTCACAGCTGCTTTTTCATTTTGGTCCGCCAATCAAGTCTTATCATCCACTATCACTGATCTTCCATATACCTAAAGAAAAAAGGCACCGCCTATAAATATCGTCTTCAAACTTTCACTTCGTAAGTTCTCAACCCCTCCACCTCCTCTTAATGACATGATGAGCAAAATCTGAGCTTGACTAGTAGCGTCACTTCCACAAGTACACTTCAATATCCTTTCCCACAATGACACCCTGCTAAACACTGAAGTAAAAGGACCAGCACCCAGTTATAAATATCCACTTCCCAAACTTGGAATTGGCTTGAGAAGAGCAGTTTTTCATTTTTTTTCTTCTTCAAAGATGATCACAGGGGGTGATTTCTACACGGTTATGGCGGCAGTAGTCCCCCTCTATGTAGCCATGATTTTAGCTTATGGTTCAGTCCGTTGGTGGAAAATCTTCTCCCCCGACCAATGCTCCGGCATCAACCGTTTTGTGGCTATTTTTGCTGTTCCACTCCTTTCTTTCCACTTCATTGCTGCTAATGACCCTTATAAGATGAATTTCCGTTTTGTAGCGGCCGATACGCTTCAAAAGATCATAATGCTTTTTGTTCTAGCCTTATGGGCTAACTTCTCTAAAAATGGCAGCCTTGAGTGGATGATAACGATTTTCTCTGTGTCGACACTGCCCAACACTCTTGTCATGGGGATTCCTCTTTTGATAGCTATGTATGGTGCTCATGTTGATTCTGGGAGTCTCATGGTCCAAATAGTTGTTCTACAATGCATTATTTGGTATACTCTCCTCCTCTTCCTCTTTGAATACCGCGGTGCTAAGATACTAATCATGGAGCAATTCCCCGAAACAGCAGCCTCCATAGTGTCCTTCAAAGTTGAATCCGACGTCGTGTCTCTCGATGGTCAGGATTTCCTTGAGACGATGCCGAACTTGGTGACGATGGGAAGCTCCATGTGACTGTCCGGAAGTCCAACGCCTCGAGGCGGTCTTTCGGCCCAGGTTCGTTCTCCGGCCTCACCCCGAGGCCGTCGAATCTTACGGGTGCCGAGATATACAGTTTGAGTTCCTCCAGGAATCCTACTCCAAGGGGTTCGAATTTCAATAATTCGGACTTCTATTCCATGATGGGCGTTCAGGGTTTTCCTTCTCGGTTATCGAACTTCGGACCGGCTGATATGTACTCGGTTCAGTCATCTCGCGGACCGACTCCTCGGCAATCGAATTTCGAGGAGAATTGTACTGCCGGTACGCAGAACGTGCCGTCGCCGAGATTCGGCTTCTACTCCGCCCAGACGGTGCCATCATCCTATCCTGCACCTAATCCGGAAATCGCAAATGCGTTCATCAGTAAGAGCAGTAGTAAAAACTCACAGTCACACCAGCAACAGCAACAGCAGCAGCAGGAGACACAGCAATCGTCGCAACAGCTACAGAGAAAAGGCAGCAATAGCAATCACGATGCCAAGGAACTACACATGTTTGTTTGGAGTTCAAGTGCTTCTCCAGTGTCAGAAACAAGTGGACTACATGTCTTTGGTGGCAACGATTTCGGTGCTTCCGAGCAGCATCAATCTGGACGGTCAGATGGTGCCAAGGAAATCAAGATGATAGTTGCTGATCACCCACCAAATCCCGAAAACAAAGGTATATAATGTTTATTTATTCATTTCATGTCGTGACTTTGGCAATTGATTTTTCAATTATGACCGATTCTATTTGCTCTCTGAAAAGTTATCATAACCTAGGTGTTGTATCCACATAATTTATTCGATTTTTTTGGTCTTTTCTACTTACTTTATAATGTTAATATATATGTTGATGATGTATGTGAAGGAGTTCCGTTAATGGAAGGAATTGGAGGAGGTGATGGCTTTAGCTTCGGGGGAAAGGTGAAGCGGAAGATGAGAAGGAGAAAGATGGTCCGGATGGACTGACTAAGCTGGGGTCGAGCTCTACAGTAGAGTTAGATTCAAAAGGAGGCAGAGCACTGGAGAGCGGTGGCGGAAAACAGTTGCCACCGGCAAGCGTCATGACGCGTCTAATATTGATTATGGTTTGGCGGAAGCTGATTCGAAACCCCAACACCTACTCCAGCCTTCTTGGTCTAACATGGTCCCTCGTTTCCTTTCGGTGGGTGTTGTTGCTACTACATATATTAATTTTCTTTAGTACCTTGCCCATCATGTCTTACAATTCCTAGGAAACATTATTATAAATGCAGATGGGATGTTCGAATGCCCAAAATAATATCGGGGTCCATTGCCATATTGTCAGATGCTGGGCTTGGAATGGCCATGTTTAGCTTAGGTGAGAAAAAAATTTTTGAAATTCGAGCAACTCGCTTTGTTTATAGAAGATTTTTTTACATATATTGATGGTTAAATTATTGTATTGTAGGTCTATTTATGGCTTTACAACCAAAATTAATAGCATGTGGGAATTCAGTAGCTGCATATGCAATGGCTGTAAGGTTTCTCACAGGCCCAGCTGTCATGGCTGCTTCTTCCATTGTTGTTGGCCTGAGAGGTGTTTTACTTCGAGTTGCCATTGTACAGGTTATAATCCATTTTCATCATCAACTTTTTATGTTTTTTGAACAGTTATGATGGGTCTACCCCCCAAAAAAAAAAATCCAGTTTGGTGGTATATTATATAAAGAGATTACTTGTGATGGGAGGCTGAATTTCGTACTTTTGTATAATAGGCTGCTTTACCACAAGGAATTGTCCCGTTTGTATTGCCAAAGAATACAACGTACACCCCGCTATTCTCAGCACAGCGTAAGTATTTTTTATGGGCCTTGATGAAAATTATCTATGGAACGACAATATATATCCAAAAATTATTATAATTTCTTTTTAGAAAAAGGAAAACTAGGGACGCAAGGTTGGAAATATCTCGCACTTTTAAGTTTGGTATATGGACATATTCTTGAACTTTCAAATTGTGTTTTAATGTATCTGGACTTAAATCGGAATTTAGGAGTGTTTAGAATATATTTTCATAAATTCGAGGGGCTTGTTTTCACATTATAGTTAATGTTTAGGGTTATTTGCTAACTAATGGGAGGTTAAGAGGGACTTAAAGCATTCTTTATAACTTTATAGATATATACCAAGATTAAAGTGTAGAAATTATTTTTTTTTTTTTAAATTACTAATTACTAGCTAATTCTCCAATATTTTGGGTATGTTTCGATTTGCAGGGTGATTTTTGGAATGTTAATAGCACTACCAATTACTCTCGTCTATTACATCCTTCTGGGATTGTAATGTGATGATTCCACTGCTGATACCAAAGATTATGAAAATCAAGGCTTTTTTTCTTTTTTTTGGGGGCATGAGGAGGTCTTTACGGAGGATGAAAATGCCTAATGGTGCATAATAATACACGTCGCATCAAAATCCACAAGTTCGGAGCTAAGATATTTTTAATGTAGTGATGCCCTAATGACATATACTTCACAATCATCAAGAGGCCAAGGTCTAAAGCAAACACAAACGCGCAGATGGAATTACAAAAACTGAAAAAGAAAAAGGCATTTGAGAGGAATATGGCTAAATCAATTGTGTCTGTTCTTCACGTCTCACTTGGGTGGATTAAAGAGAAAGATGATATGTTTTTCCTTTTTTTTTTTTTTTTTTTTTTTTGGGTTTTAAATTAGTTTATCTTTACCCCTGTCAATCTTTAATTAGTTTGATCAGTTAGCTTTTTCGTTTGTCTGTCCATAGATTCGACAATTGTTTGTATTCTTGTCGTGTTTTGTTAGTTTTTTGTAGTATGTCTAATGATATTTGTACCATGATTAAAAAAAAAAGGTTTTCGGTTAGTAATTCAACTTTTCATTAATACAATGGACATGATGTCGGCTTCGTTTGAGACAAAGTTGGAGTGATATTATCTTACTTTCCCACCCAAATTGAAGCAAATAATTGGCGGAAGTGAAAGGAAAATAAAAGCTGAATTTCTAAGCTTTCAGACTTAGATTTAGATCAATTACAACCCGTCTCGTCTTGTCTCACCACCAAGTGGACCTTCTACTTTATTGGGGGGGCTTTTAATTTACTCTCGAAGATGAGCAACAACCAAAAGGCGATACAAGCAAAAGAAAAAGCATTTGAAAGCTTAAGTCAAAAAGATGCCTTGCTTTTCCTTTTGTTTTTGCAGTCTTTAAATTTTGTAGAGGCCCCACAGCCAGAAGCACACCCCATTATTGAAAGCAATCTTTATATTAATAATTGGGTGGTAAGTTTTCTTCATGTACTAAAGGAGACAGTTACCACAGAACCATCCTCCGTTGAACACTGATTATTATTGGAAAAAATCATAATCATGAAAAAAAAAAAATAAATAAATAACCAAAAGTATGAATGTTTCGTCTTAATATCAATAGTCGTGTCCGAAATCTGCTTAAAACATACAAAAGAGTTTGGCATCAATTATTTTCATCTACAATATTTTCACTATTCGAAGAATCCATCCTCGTGAAAGTCAAAAATTGAAGTCGTATTCAGTTGAATTTTTACTTTTAATTCTAAATCAATTAGGTAAAGTCTATATCTCTTTTTGTCGTCTTGACTTTCATTAGTTTGACCCAGCTATTATGTCGACGTCGCCCGGGCGAAAATGTTGAACACACGCTGTGATGGCGCTTGGTTGTCCTGAATTCCTTTTAATTTGGCGATGACGAGATAAATTGCTTTTTCTTCAAACGATGGTGTCAACCTACATGATAACTAATAATCTCAACATTTAGAGATATTCTAAGTGGTCTTATTAAAAGGAGGTTAAGCAAAATCTTGGGAACTTTAAAAATCCCGAAACTCTTCTTACGATTCTCTTGTCTCTTTTTTGTTGGTGCTGATATCATATTGGCAAGGGCAACCATCCGAATTATTAGATGCTTTTGGCGAATGGTCTGTTGACGGCTTACCTAACTAGAATCAATAATTTTCCCCAGAAACATGTCTAATGTTTTGAAAGAGGACATCTTTGAGTTTTTAGGCATTAACATGACAAATAACTTTGGAAAATATTGCCTCTCCTTTTCTTAATTAACTCATAATCATAATTGGATATGGCCTCTCCTTGTGCCATTGAAATGCATAAATAATTTTCTGACAATTTATAGATGTGGGCTGTTTGAGATGTGTAGCTGTAGATGAGGATTTGTCCCATGCACTAAAGGATTGCCCCTTCTTGCTTAATACATTTGGACAAATAATGCATCTACAGCTAATTGGATTTTCCTACTTTATAGCTGCAAAAAAACCTTAATAATTACATCTTTGCATACATCAGGGAGTCTCATCTACTTTTGCAGTATTGCTAATATGGAGTAATCGGAGCAATCACTTATACAGTGGAAGCTTTCGTATGGACCCCCTATCTCACACAGTAAGAAAGAAATTACAAGAGTTTTGAGCACACAGGAGAGGAAAATTAGATAATTACAATGTTCTACTCGAATACCCTTTACAATGGAATTTAGAAGAATACCGGGTGAAGTTGAATATTAATGCTTTTGGAAATTTAAAACTAAGTTGCACAATGCTGTTTGGCCTATCTATTACGTAAAACCCTCCTTAAGTATTTGCTAACTTTTGCACTAGGGATTTCAAAATGAAAAAAGTTTGATCTGTGCACATTAGGCTAGAGTTAAGAAACCACCAAGCAAGTTTGAGTTAAGTGCAGGCAAAATGAGACTAAGAAAAGTTGGCGAGGGCATAATCAAAGGATCATTATGAGTTTTATACTCGTTGAAATTACAAAAAAGTTTCTGTAATTCTTGTGGATTTCACTATAGCTTTGGTTCTTGGCTCGATTATAGCCAACATATCTAGTTCTTTTATTCCTTAGGTTTTAATTTTCTAATCAATAGGTCTAAGTTTTTCATATCTATGACTCTTGGTTTGTTAACCAACAAGTAGAGAATTCCCTTAATCTAAATTCTAACATTCTTGAATTGAAATATCTGAATTCTTACATTCTTAGGTTCGACATACCCTATCATTTCTTATAAGAGTTTTTGATTTTGGAATCAAGTCTTTTTAACTAGTTCATTTAGGGATCATTTTTTCCATATATATCTAGTTTAGTTTGAAATTTCATAATTTAGCGATTTTCAGATCATTCATATTATCTTTTGTTTATTTTCTTGTTTATCTATTAGTTATCAATATGTGTGTCTATATATATAATATCTTTCCAAGGTTTGTCACAAAGAGTAGAAAGAGGTAAGAGTGTGTAAGACTAATGAAGTAAGAAGAAAGTCGAAACAATTGAAACACAAGTGTTGAGGGAAATACGTGAGGAATACTTTTCTCTATTTTGCAAGATATCTTTTTTGTTTTCTTTGGCTAGATATTTGCAAGATGTCTAATACAGTGAAAAAAACAAAAAAGGTGTAGAGGTGGAAATGCTGATTTAGGAAAATTAAAGGCCATTTAAATGCAAAGGGATAATGTCACAAATGGTACCTGAACTTTGGCAAAATATAATTAGATACCTGAATTTTGAAATTGATCAATTTAATACCTAAGAAGGTACTGTTGGCATGTATGAAAAGTTCTTTTAGGTACTAAATTGATTAATTTTAAAGTTCGGGTATTAAATTGATCAATTTCAAAATTCACGTACTTAATTACATATTTTATCAAAGTTCAGGTACCATTTATGGCATTAATCCTTATGCAAATGATGAAAGAGATAAGATATTTTAAAGAAGGGTCACATGACACCACTTTCACAAGCTACTAAGTAACAAGCAAAGTAGGAAGTTTATGAGGAGAACAAGGGTTATGACAATAAGTTTGATTATGATGAGTTAGCTTGCAGCTCTAGATGCGTGGGAATGACAAACGGAGTAAAGAAAGAGGATGTAATCTTTTTCATAGTACTTTGAGTATTATTAAATTCAAGATCTTGGCTTTTCAAGGAATGAGTGATCCTAATGTATGGAACAAGAAGAAGAAGTTGTTGTATGAGGATCATCGATACTCCAAAAAAAAAAATGGTAAAATTAACCGTTGTTGAATTTTGTGATAATGCTATTATTTGGTAAGGCCAACTTGTTACTAGCAAGAGAAGAAATTTGGAACTGCTAGTTATTATTGTGTATAAATCAAAGGCTATTATGAGAGAATAGTTTGTCTATAGTTATAATTATGAAGGGCTAAATTAGAACTTTTGAGGACTTATGCAAGGGTGTACAAGTGTGGAAGAATGATGTAAGGAGAAGGAGGTTTAGATGACAAAAATGGGTATTCAAGAAGATTGAATCATAATGATGGCAAGATTTTTAATGGCTTATATTGAGATATTACCTACAAAGTTGAGTTGCAACATTGTGCTAAGTTGGAGGACACATATGTGGATTGAAGGTAACCTTAGGAATAAGAAGCGCTAGTAGGGAATGGTTAGAAGGAATAAGAAAGATATTTACCAAGGTTAATTGAGGAAGAAGTAGAAGGAGGAAGTACCTAATGGAAATAAAGGTAAATTTGAAACTTTAACTCATAATTGTGATTTGCATTGTTTTAAGTGCAATAGGGTTAAATAGATTGTAAACCCCGGGAATTTTTTTTTTTTTTTTCACATTAGTGTCCGACTTCATAATAGATCATATAAACTAGATAATAGATTCAGATTTTGAGTGAAGTTTAATAATAGGCTAATATTTAGATTTTTGGATAAATGAAAGACTTAGGAATCAAATAAAGAGATTCTTTAACCCTAGTTAATACCGAAAACGAAATCTTGTGTCTTGAATAACTAATTCAAGATATGATCTATTATCTAGACCCGAAACCTAGTGTACTGATAGATTTAAATAGAAAATGTGAATATAAAGATTAAATGATTGTTTTGATCTCGATAATGATACAGAACTAGAATAACAAGTAGTAATGAGTTTATATTTAGATTTAAACCCTAATTTTGAGATTCCTAGCTAAATTTAAAAGCTACTAATAAGAATTTATGTTTATTATCAAAACTAAAGATATAAATATAGTTTAGTTTCAGTATTAAGCTCAATTTTGCATAAATGATCATATATGCTTATAACTAGAAAACGATGATCCAAAAAGGAACTATCAAGATTTTAAATACACAACGAAAATATAAACTGTTGAATAACTCAAAATCTAAACTTCAAATAAATAATTGGATCACGCTTTTGTTCTAAACCGAGTTTTCTTAAGCTATCGGAGCCTGAAACAAAAATTGACCCGATAAGCTTAAGAAATCCAAATCGCGGGAGATAAAAATATACGAATAATTAACTACGTATATATATAACCTAAATTTGTATTATTTGGAAATCTAAGTGTTTTGTATAAATCTATAAGCATATTTTTGTATGAAAACTTCCAAATATTAGCCGATATATACCCGTATAACCCGTATAATTAACTCAAAATTTAATTGGAAAATTAAACTAATAGATATATATTGTTGGATTGCTACTTTTCGGTGGAGGATTCGGAGGAGAAAGGAAGCAGCCGAAAATCTAACAATAATTAACCCAAATTGTCAACAAAAGCAACCCAAGGACCAATTAGGAAATGCCACCTCAACTTGACAATAAATGCATGGAAAATAACAGCTGAAAGAGATCAAATTCGGAGGGAAACAAGGAGAAACGGCTGCAGCTTCACCTTCTCTTTCTCTTCTATATATATGGAAACAAATGCATTAATGAGGAACAAACAAAACTCCTTCACTCTCAAGTTCCACAGCACGAAATAGACTCCCAAATATCCATCAAAACAAATCAAAAACAAAGAAAAACTAGATCTTAAACCCTAAGCTCGGATCAAAAGAAAAACAAGGCCAAAACCCTCAAAAAAAAAAAAACGAGCTCAAAGGTAAGTTGACATAATTCAAAGGATTTTCGTTCGATTATATGAATTACATCTGACTTAAAATCATCCTAGGAACATAATAAACACAAACACAAGCTTCGGATTGCACTCAAAAAGCTCCAATGAGGTAAAACTTCAAAACCCTAGTTTACTTTCACAAAATCGAAATCTATATATTTATGTGTTTAAACGTGTTAAAAGTTGTTGTATATCTTTATATATGATGTATAAACTCTTAGAAGTAGTTTAAGTAAGTTTCTAACGTGTAAAAACCAAAGAAAAAGAATTGAACCGAGGAGGAAGATGATGAACAGTGCAACGCTGCCTCAAGGCCGGCAGTGTAAACGATGTACGCCGGCGGCTTACACAGATAGGCCGGCGGCTTACAGGCGGCTTACACTTAAACAGAGGCTACGTAAAATAATTTTCACGTAAAATACGACGTAAGCCGGCTACTTGGAGATCTACGCCGGTGGCGTAGGGCCGGCGTACGTTGTAAGCTGGCAGCGTTCAACACCGGTGTACTCGATATGAAATTTTCTTTAAAAATAATTCTACACCGGCATCTGGGGATTTAGGCCGGCGGCCTTGAGCCGGCTTACAGCTAAAATTTTGTAACGAAAGCTTTTCTGACCTAAACCGAATATATATATATATATATATAATATCTACTAAGTATGTATATATGTTTGTTATATAAATATGTATTAGATAGTGACTTTAATACAAGTATTTAAGTCTATTTAAGATTAATATCTATTAACTTTTGAAACCCTAGAACTAAGAAAATATTTAGAGTATTATTAGTCTAATACTTGTTTTAACAAAATAAAATATATAAGAATGGAAATTGAAATAAGTTAATTTCTTGAGCAATGTGACTTCTAAATATAACTAAACAATTATGTGAGATAAAAATAGGAAAAACCCGACGATACTAAGTATTAATATCGAGTCTAGGACACAAGGCACATGTAGGAATTTAGCTAGATGATATTGATGAATATTTTGTTTTAAATAGGTGAATTTGACTCATTAGAGGATCTACCAGTGGACTACTACGACTGAGTCGGTATGAGCAGGTGAGTAATTCAGTCATATTGTGCTGATTGTGATTGTAAAATCGAACATGTAATGCAAGATAAACAAACGAGTGTTTGTTGAAAGTTTGATATGATATGATTGTATGATTGCTAAAATATCTTTATACAAGCGATAACGCAATGGTTGATGATGTGCAATAGTATAATGATGATTGTGTGTAATGTATGGTCACCTCGAAATTGATTAAGACTTTTTGACTTAACAAAATAATGGACATGCATTGCACGAATTGCATTATTGCATATATGGTTGTGACAGCCTGCTACGTATTAATATTTCGGATCTCTGTTTTTGCTTGGTTGATCCAATGTGTGAGTCTTCCAAGGTTCTCTTTGGTCTGGCGGTCCTATGAGGAACTAAAAGGCACCGAAGAACGTCGCCCGTAGAATCGCTTTGAAATGATTAATACTTAGGGAGTTTCTAAGGGGATTGCAGGAGATGGTTTGTGGAAGCCACTATATTCAAAGTGATAACATTAAAACGAGAAATCGTTGATTCTCCTGTGTACTTAGTCTCTCCTGGGCAGGTGGGTCATTGAGTTTTGTTCTTCAACCCATTAAAAAGAGGGCGTAAATCTTTTTCCTGTTTGGATTCTAGATCATCCAAACTTGTATCTGTGCATATGGTTGAGTGATTGCATTGCATATGATTTGTTAATGACTTGTGTGATGTATGGTATGTCTGGTTATTCACTGAGCTGTGGTTTCGCTCATACTCCTACAGTCTTTTCAGGTTCACTTACGTCCCTGGTTAGTTACATCCAGGAATATGGCTCCGGTAAGGGCTTTGAAGCTAGAAGTCTACAGATCTATTTTAGTTTGATGGTTATGTACTATTAGAGTAGATATATTAGTTGTATACTTCAACAGAGATATATGGTTTGTAATAGTTTGTAATGGTTATTCACTAAATCATTTCTCTCATATATTTGTTATTTCTTATCAAGCAACTTAAAAGATCCTGTTGTTTTAAAACCTGTCATTCCTGAAGGTAATCTAGTGATAATATTCAAGTGTAACTTGTTTATTACTACTAGGGTACCCTCGGGGCGTGACAGAATTAAGTTGGTATCAGAGCATGGTTGCTAGAATAAGAAAGATGAATATGTGAAAGAATTGCATTTAGTGAATGTGTAAATTAGATTTAGTTAGCATGTATTAGTAGTTGGGTAGTCATGGTAGAATTATACTGCACAACTAGGAATAAAGTATGTGTGATTATTATTAATCATGCAAATTTTATTGTGTGTGCAGACTAATCCTGCTACGTGTCACATTAGATGGGAGATCTTTAGTATGCAGGAGGAGGAGACTTTGACAGACTACAGGCGCAGACTACGAGTTCTGGTAGAGGACTTGTATCTGAGCGGGATTACTAAGACTTTGGATGAGATCCTCAGCACCTGGAAGAGAGGATTATTGCCTTTGTTTAAAGGCTGGTTATTCTTGATGGAGCGGGCTTTTCCAGATAATGGATCAGCTATAGAGACGCTCTACAGATTTGAGAGGCTGATAGTGCAGAAAGGAGGTGGTCTGGAGATCGATAACATAGCATTTATAGTTCATCCAGATCAGAGAGACCAGAGCTCCCAGATTTTAGAGTCTGGGTAGATATTGGCAGAGGAGCAGTCTATGCTCATGATGTGAGGCAGGATCATGCCCGGGTTAGAGGTGATGCGGCCTATGATGATGATTTGATGCTTGCACGACTTAGCAGGTGCAGTCACTCTAGACGCATGTTGATGAGGAAACCGCCTATTATCCCTGAGATAGCAGGTGAGTTCCAGCGTCCTGCTGCAGTACAGGATCGAGTGGTGCAGGAGACAGTTCAGACTACTGTCCACATGAGGAGTATCACCACAGAGCTGTTAGATGAGAGAGAGGGTAAGAAAAGAAGGATTGAGGCAGAGAAGTATGTCTCAGATTATAATTATGCCAGATGGATTGGATCAGCACAGGGAGGATGGATTGAGAGAGATATTCCATCTAGAGCTGAGGATGAGAGGAGGCCAGCACCCAGAGGCATTAGGGTGATGGACACAGCCCTGACTTTGGCACCTCCAGGGGATGAGTGTGATGATTGAGATCGATGATAGTAGTTCTGAGGGAGAGGATGATTATCCACGATTAGGCCCTCAGGAGAAGGGCAAGGGTCGTCTTCATCCCAGTCCCTGAGTTGACTTGAGTATTATATGATGATGTGTATTATCTGTTATGATGACATTACAGACGATATTAGTAGACTTTTGATGACTTATATATGTATCTTTTGATGACTATGATAGGAAGCTAAGTTAGGGTAGTGCAATTTTTGGATATGTACATAATGCACTAACCATGAAAAGCTTTGATGTATTTTGGTTATGTATATATATGTGTTGCATATATACATATGAATGATCTTGATGACTTTTGATAAACGAGTTATGATCTGACTTAAGTAATATGTTTAATGTTAATAGAATGCCAAGGGGAAGAAATAAAAGTAGAAATGCCAGAATTTCTGGAGATCCACCAATAGATGCTCCTGCAGAACCTCAAACCGAATTGAGGATGTTTTACAAAGTCTTCAACAACAAAATGTTTTGATTTTACAAGCTTTGCAAAACATGCAAGCCACAAATGGAGCACCACCTGTTGGGCACCAGCAATGACTCCACCAAATCCTAGAAGGAATGAAAGGCATACTCCACCGGTTCAATTTCAGGAAAATGGACCAGTGAATCCAAATGAGTCTGCTGCTGAGGTACAAGGACCCCCTCAATATGAACAGGAATTGCCACCACCACCACCTTTACGACCTCAGAGGAATTTGTTGCCGGAATTCATTAAGTGCAACAGATATTTTGAGGGAATACCGGGAAAGCCAGAGGAAGCTGAAGATTGGCTAGCTCAGATTGAGCGATCCCTTGATGTTTTTCAAGTGCCTGAAGCTTTGAAAGTATCTTATGGAACTTATTTGTTAAGGTTAAGAGCAAGGATATGGTGGAATTCGAAACAAAGAAGTTTGTCCCAACCAATTACTTGGGAAGTATTCAAACGAGAATTTTTGAAGGAGTATTTTCCAAGCAGCCTAAAAGCAAAGTATAGCACTGACCTGATGAATTTGACCCAAGGAGCTAAAACCATTGATGAATATGAGCATGAGTTTAATCGGTTGTTGCAATTTGCTCCAGATGCTTATCAGGACAGTGATGAACTTAAGAGACAGACTTTCATGGCTGGACTCGAACCACATTTCCAAAGAAGACTTGCTGAATTTGAGATTGATAACTTTGCAGCTATGTTGGAAAAAGCTCGTATTATTGAACGTGCAAGGAAGTATGAACTTGAGAGGTATAAAAAGAAAGGAACTATGTTCGGGAAAAGAATGTATGATGGTTCTACAGCAAGTTCCTGTGCCTAAAAGGTTAAATTCTTCAAACCTTTCAATGTGAACAAAGGAGGAGCAATGGGGAAGAATAATGTAACTTGTTGGAAATGTAAAGGTTCTCATTACCCAAGGTATTGTCCACAATTGCAGAACAAATGTTATTATTGTGGGGACAGTGGGCATATGATAAACGATTGTCCAAAGAGAAAAACTGCAACTTGCTTCATATGCAATAAAGTTGGGCACATATCACCCAATTGTCCACAGAAAGGAGTGCAATAACTGGATCTTCACAATCTAAAGGAGTGATTGGAGCCTCAGGATCGAAAAATGGGAATGCTAACAAAGCCAGTGCGACGGCCAGAGTTTTCGCCATGTATGGAAGTCCTGTAGAGAATGTGGAGATAGAGGAAGGAGATGAAGAAAACATTTGGGAGGAAGTTGATCCCGAAGAATGTGGACTCATTGCAGGTATGTAAATATATATGTTTATTTAAAGTTGTTAGACACAATCACAAGTAGATGAGTAGAAGAAGTCTTTATAAGTTGAAAATAACATGAACCTAATAATTGATACTTAGGATCAATTCAAGTAGGGGATCAGCCTGCGTATGCTTTGTTTGACACTGGAGCAACGCATTCTTTCATAAATGCCGGATTAGCAAAGCGTATAAAAATACCAATTGGGAGCATAAATAAAGAATTGAGAGTTACTACGCCAACTGGAGATTTAGTGGTGACACGGGATATGATCAAGAATTGTCCAATAAAGATCGGAGATCATGAATCAATTGCTGATTTAATTCTGATAGAGATGCAAAAATATGATATTATTTTGGGCATGGTTTGGTTAACTGCTGTAAAAGCAAAAGTTAATTGCCATCTCAAAATAGTATCTTTTGTCAATAATCAAGGAGAAAGAAAAGAATATAAAGGTGAGATACTCAGAGAAGTCAGAAGTAGGATAACAGCAATTGAAGTGGAAAAGGAGGAAGATATGGAGATGAACGGTTGTATTCTTGGAGCAACTGAAGGTGAATCCAAGAAATTGGATATTCATACCATTCGAACAGTATGTGAATACTCAGATGTATTTCCAGACGAGTTACCGGGATTACCCCCACATAGAGAAGTGGAATTCTCAATTGATTTGATACCTGGAACCGAACCAGTATCAAAAGCTCCGTATCGAATGGCACCTGTGGAATTGAAAGAATTGAAGGTGCAGTTACAAGAATTGTTGGATAAAGGATTTATCAGACCCAGTGTTTCACCTTGGGGAGCACCCGTGCTGTTTGTGAAAAAGAAAGATGGATCAATGAGACTCTGTATTGATTACAGGGAATTAAATAGGGTAACTATCAAGAACAAATATCCTCTACCCAGGATTGATGATCTTTTTGATCAACTGAGAGGCAAAGGTATTTTCCCGAATTGATTTAAAGTCAGGATATCATCAAATTCGAATCAAAGCAGAAGATGTACCAAAGACTGCATTCCGAACTAGGTATGGTCATTATGAATTTTTGGTCATGCCATTTGGATTAACCAATGCACCAGCAGTTTTTATGGATTGATGAATCGTATTTTTAGACCTTTGCTGGATAATTGTGTGATTGTTTTCATAGATGATATACTTGTATATTCGTCTAATGAAGAACAACATGATGAGAATTTGAGAAGTGTGTTACAGATATTGAGAGACAATAAGTTATATGCCAAATGTCTAAGTGTGAATTTTGGCTTAGCATATATCATTCCTTGGACATATTGTTTCTGAGAAGGGATATCAGTTGATCCTGCAAAAGTTAAAGCGATTGTGAATGGAAAAGACCTGAAACTGTTACTGAAATTAGGAGTTTCTTGGGATTGCAGGATATTATCGAAATTTGTGAAGGATTTCTCAAAGATTGCACGACCTTTAACTCAATTGACTCGAAAGAATGAGAAATTCGAGTGGAATGATGTACGTGAACAAAGTTTCCAAGAGTTGAAGAAAAGGTTAATATCAGCACCAATCTTGGTCTTGCCCAATGACAAAGATTTATATACTGTCTATAGTGATGCATCGAAATGGATTGGGATGTGTGTTAATGCAAAATGAAAAGTAATAGCATATGCTTCTAGACAATTGAAACCACATGAGATGAATTACCCCACTCATGATCTAGAATTGGCTGCTATTGTTTTTGCACTCAAGATTTGGCGTCACTATTTGTATGGGCAGAAATGTGAAATATATACGGATCACAAGAGTTTGAAGTATATATTTACACAAAAAGAGTTGAATATGAGACAAAGGCGATGGTTGGAATTAATTAAAGATTATGATCTTACCATTAATTACCATCCTAAAGTGAATGCTGTGGCGGATGCATTGAGCCGGAAAAGTTATGGAGAAGTGGCTTCAATTCTAACGGAACAAAAAGAACTTATCAAAAATTTGAGAGATTAAACTTGGAATTCTCAATACAAGGTTTGGAAGCTGAGTTAGGAAATCTAATTTTGGAACCTACTTTGCTTCAAAGAATTAAAGAAGCCCAGAAGGAGGATATTGAAATTCAAGAAATTAAACAGGGAATATCCCAGGAAAGTACAAAGATTTTCATGTGGATGGAGAAGAAGTATTGAGAATGAATAAAAGATTGTGTGTGCCACATGATGAAAGCTTGAGGAAGGAATTAATGCATGAAGCACATTATTGGATATTCTATACACCCAGGAGAACAAAGACATATCAAGAGCTGAAAAGCGCATATTGGTGGAATGGAATGAAAAAGGATATTGCAGAATTTGTTGCTAAATGTGATGTATGTCAAAGGATCAAGGCTGAACATCAAAAACCAGGAGGATTGTTAAACCATTGCCAATACCTGAGTGGAAGTGGGATCAAATTTCTATGGATTTTGTGTGCTCATTACCCAAAACAAATGCAGGTCATGATGCTGTTTGGGTTATTGTGGATAGACTTACAAAATCAGCTCATTTCTTGCCAATTAACATGACATATCCATTGGAGAAATTGGCACGAATATATTTGAAGGAGATTGTGAGATTGCATGGTGTACCTGCTGGATAGTATCAGATAGAGATCCACGGTTTGTATCCAGATTTTGGCAAGGATTACAAAAAGCTTTGGGAACCCGGTTGAATTTCAGTACAGCTTATCATCCTCAAACTGATGGACAAACAGAAAGGACTATTCAGACATTGGAAGATATGTTGAGAGCATGTATTATGGAATTCAAAGGAAATTGGGACCAACATTTACCATTAGTGGAATTTGCGTACAATAACAGCTACCATTCAAGCATAGGAATGCCACCTTATGAAGCTTTATATGGTAGAAAGTGTCGGTCACCATTATTTGGGATAACTTGGAGAAAGTATTGGTTGGACCTGATTGGTTCAAGAAACTAATGAAAAGATTTCGGTGATAAAGCAAAGAATGAAAGCAGCACAAGATAGACAAAAGAGCTGGGCACTTGAAAAGGAGAGAATTGGAATTTAATGAAGGAGAACATGTATACTTAAAAGTAAGTCCAATCAAGAGTCTTCATGGTAGACAAACAAAGGCAAGTTGAGTCCTAGATATATTGGACCATTTGAATATTGAACGAGTTGGGAATCTGCATACGCTGCATTGCCACCTAATTTGTCTGGTATACATAATGTTTTCCATGTATCGGTTCTAAGAAAATAGTACCGGATCCAGATAAGATAGTGGAACTAGAACCAATTGATTTGAAGGAGAATTTGACTTATGAAAAGCATCCAGTTAAGATTTTGGACCGGAAAGTGCAAGTTCTCAGGAATAAAGAAATCCACTACGTCAAAGTATTATGGGATCCACGACAGAAGAGATTACATGGGAATTAGAAGAGGAGATCAAGAAAAGCTATCCTCATTTGTTTGAAAACTCAGGTACGCATTCAAGCTTTGAGGACAAAGCTTATTTTAAGGGGGGGAGAATGTAAACCCCGGGAATTTTTCACATTAGTATCCGACTTCATAATAGATTATATAAACTAGATAATAGATTGATTCTGAGTGAAGTCTAATAATAGGCTAATATTTAGATTTTTGGATAATGAAAGACTTAGGAATCAATAAAGAGATTCTTTAACCCTAGTTAATACCGAAAACGAAATCTTGTGTCTTGAATAACTAATTCAAGATATGATCTATATCTAGACCCGAAACCTAGTATACTAATAGATTTAAATAGAAAATGTGAATATAAAGATTAAATGATTGTTTTGATCTCGATAATGATTCAGAACTAGAATAACGAGTAGTAATGAGTTTATATTTAGATTAAACCCTAATTTTGAGATTCCTAGTTAAATTTAAAAGCTACTAATAAGAATTTATGTTTAGTATCAAAACTAAAGATATAAATATAGTTTAGTTTCTGTATTAAGCTCAATTTATAAATGACATATATGCTTATAACTAGAAAACGATGATCCAAAAATGAACTTCAAGATTTTAAATACACAACGAAAATATAAACTGTTGAATAACTCAAAATCTAAACTTCAAATAAATAATCGGATCACGCTTTGTTCTAAACCGAGTTTTCTTAAGCTATCGGAGCCTGAAACAAAAATTGACCCAATAAGCTTAAGAAATCCAAATCGCGGGAGATAAAATATACGAATAATTAACTACGTATATATATAACCTAAATTTGTATTATTTGGAAATCTAAGTGTTTTGTATAAATCTATAAGCATATTTTTGTATGAAAACTTCCAAATATTAGCCGATATATACCCGTATAACCCGTATAATTAACTCAAAATTTAATTGGAAAATTAAACTAATAGATATATTGTGGATTGCTACTTTTCGGTGGAGGATTCGGAGGAGAAAGAAGCAGCCGAAATCTAACAATAATTAACCCAAATTGTCAACAAAAGCAACCCAAGGACCAATCAGGAAATGCCACCTCAACTTGACAATAAATGCATGGAAAATAACAGCTGAAAGAGATCAAATTCGGAGGGAAACAAGGAGAAACGGCTGCAGCTTCACCTTCTCTTTCTCTTATATATATGGAAACAAATGCATTAATGAGGAACAAACAAAACTCCTTCACTCTCAAGTTCCACAGCACGAAATAGACTCCCAAATATCCATCAAAACAAATCAAAAACAAAGAAAAACTAGATCTTAAACCCTAAGCTCGGATCAAAAGAAAAACAAGGCCAAAACCCAAAAAACGAGCTCAAAGGTAAGTTGACATAATTCAAAGGATTTTCGTTCGATTATATGAATTACATCTGACTTAAAATCATCCTAGGAACATAATAAACACAAACACAAGCTTCGGATTGCACTCAAAAAGCTCCAACGAGGTAAAACTTCAAAACCCTAGTTTACTTTCACAAAATCGAAATCTATATATTTATGTGTTTAAACGTGTTAAAAGTTGTTGTATATCTTTATATATGATGTATAAACTCTTAGAAGTAGTTTAAGTAAGTTTCTAACGTGTAAAAACCAAAGAAAAAGAATCGAACCGAGGAGGAAGATGATGAACAGTGCAACGCTGCCTCAAGGCCGGCAGTGTAAACGATGTACGCCGGCGGCTTACACAGATAGGCCGCGGCTTACAGGCGGCTTACACTTAAACAGAGGCTACGTAAAATAATTTTCACGTAAAATACGACGTAAGCCGGCTACCTGGAGATCTACGCCGGCGGCGTAGGGCCGGCGTACGTTGTAAGCTGGCAGCGTTCAACACCGGTGTACTCGATATGAAATTTTCTTTAAAAATAATTCTACACCGGCATCTGGGGATTTAGGCCGGCGGCCTTGAGCCGGCTTACAGCTAAAATTTTGTAACGAAAGCTTTTCTGACCTAAACCGAATATATATATATATATATATAATATCTACTAAGTATGTATATATGTTTGTTATATAAATATGTATTAGATAGTGACTTTAATACAAGTATTTAAGTCTATTTAAGATTAATATCTATTAACTTTTGAAACCCTAGAACTAAGAAAATATTTAGAGTATTATTAGTCTAATACTTGTTTTAACAAAATAAAATATATAAGAATGGAAATTGAAATAAGTTAATTTCTTGAGCAATGTGACTTCTAAAAATAACTAAACAATTATGTGAGATAAAAATAGGAAAAACCCGACGATACTAAGTATTAATATCGAGTCTAGGACACAAGGCACATGTAGGAATTTAGCTAGATGATATTGATGAATATTTTGTTTTAAATAGGTGAATTTGACTCATTAGAGGATCTACCAGTGGACTACTACGACTGAGTCGGTATGAGCAGGTGAGTAATTCAGTCATATTGTGCTGATTGTGATTGTAAATAATCGAACATGTAATGCAAGATAAACAAACGAGTGTTTGTTGAAAGTTTGATATGATATGATTGTATGATTGCTAAAATATCTTTATACAAGCGATAACGCAATGGTTGATGATGTGCAATAGTATAATGATGATTGTGTGTAATGTATGGTCACCTCGAAATTGATTATGACTTTTTGACTTAACAAAATAATCTGGACATGCATGGCACGAATTGCATTATTGCATATATGGTTGTGACAGCCTGCTACGTATTAATATTTCGGATCTCTGTTTTTGCTTGGTTGATCCAATGTGTGAGTCTTCCAAGGTTCTCTTTGGTCTGGCGCCTATGAGGAACTAAAAGGCACCGAAGAACGTCGCCCGTAGAATCGCTTTGAAATGATTAATACTTAGGGAGTTTCTAAGGGGATTGCAGGAGATGGTTTGTGGAAGCCACTATATTCAAAGTGATAACATTAAAACGAGAAATCGTTGATTCTCCTGTGTACTTAGTCTCTCCTGGGCAGGTGGGTCATTAAGTTTTGTTCTTCAACCCATTAAAAAGAGGGCGCAAATCTTTTTCCTGTTTGGATTCTAGATCATCCAAACTTGTATCTGTACATATGGCTGAGTGATTGCATTGCATATGATTTGTTAATAACTTGTGTGATGTATGGTATGTCTGGTTATTCACTGAGCTGTGGTTTCGCTCATACTCCTACAGTCTTTTCAGGTTCACATTACGTCCCTGGTTAGTTATATCCAGGAATATGACTCCGGTAAGGGCTTTGAAGCTAGAAGTCTACAGATCTATTTTAGTTGATGGTTATTACTATTAGAATAGAATATTTAGTTATATACTTCAACAGAGATATATGGTTTGTAATAGTTTGTAATGGTTATTCACTAAATCATTTCTCTCATATATTTGTTATTTCTTATCAAGCAACTTAAAAGATCCTGTTGTTTTAAAAACCGGTCATTCCCTGAAGGTAATCTAGTGATAATATTCAAGTGTAACTTGTTTATTACTACTAGGGTACCCTCGGGGCGTGACAGATACGATGGAAGATCTTGGCTCGACCGGATTCTTTTTTGATATTGAGGTTCATGTGATCATATATCCAAGAGATGAATGTAAAAAAGAAAAAAGAAAGAAATATTGAAAATTTACTTCATATTCATGAATTTGATCCATTCTTATTTTCTCATTTCCACTTACATCAATAATCTAGAATTAAAAAAAATAGAAGTAAAGATTTAAAGAGGAAAGAAAATAAACAAAAAATTATAAATTCGTTTACTTGAAGTCATGAATAAGGAAAAGAAGAAAGTAAAGCGATTGGAAAAAGTGATAGTACAATTGTTTTAATCAAAATAACAATTCTTATAATTCAAAAGAGTATATCTTTTTGACGATAATATTGTAAATTTATTTGAATTCACTTTCAATTCTCTTCAAATTTGAAAATGGTGGTTTTTATTGACTTCATGAAAATTTTCTTTCTAAATTTATCCCATCCTCTTTCTTTCAATAAAATTTCTCCTTCAAATTGCTCTCTCTTTAGTTCCCGCAATCCAATTATTGTTTTAAGTTTAACCATGTATAGTTTTATAAGGAAAGAATCCAATTCTCATTTGCCTCATCGTAAAATAGTAAAAGAGTTAAATCTACATTAGTAATTATATTCTTTAAACTAAAATTTCCAGTTTGAAAAATAAAATAAAAACCTAATTTTTATTTGAAATTTATTCTTAAAAAATTTCATGGCTCTATTCATCTTTTACCACATCATTATAATTAAATTAAACTACTAAAATAGTTATTTCGTAAACTGCTATGATAATTTTAATAATATAAATATTCCCTAAAAACCCAATAATCTTTTTCGAAAGAATTATCAATTTACTCTCTCTAAACTCTGTCTTGTCCCGTCTCCCCATCACTTTCAATTTACTCTTTTTATTCTTCTTCTTTTTACTCCCTTTCTTATTTGTGTCACTGTTTCCTTCATCTTTCTTGATTACTTTAAAGGAAATTTTATGGTCCCATAACTATCCAATAGCTCACACCATATTCAATCATTATCAAACAACTAAAATAATTAATATTCCAACTACTATATTTATTTTAATAATTAAATAATTGATTGGATGGTTCCATAGTCGAACCGTAGAAGCCCTTAAGTGTATATCAGCTTAATCAAACAAAATATTTGTGTTTACCTCAAACAAAAATATTCATATTTTTCTTTATTTTTTATACGAAAACTATCAAGCAACGATTATTAAGTAAATTTGCAACGGATTGGATTATAAGCTTACAAAAAGCTGGAAATCGTAGATTATACTCTCTGCAGGATTGTCTTCTCAATAAAATTAGATAATTGATATATCTATTACATTAATGGAAGACCGGCATATTTGATATCTTAGGTTTTTAAATTTTTAAATGCTACTGAAATAGAGTTTAGCCATGATCCCTGTTCCCTACATTTCCATATCATCCTCCCATCTTCTAAGATTTATTTTCCTACCATAGGAAAGAAAAAGAGGTTACATTTTGTGCCATAAAGATTTATGTTCCAATAACATTTACAATTTTACTATATTCTTAATTTAAAGATTTTTATAAAATGAAAACAAATATTTAACTTTTTATTTTTTTTTAACACATACATTCATATTATGGATATGACTATTAACAACTTCATAAATAATTACTTTTACTGTCCTAGCGTGCTTATACTATCTCCCTGTATGTCTCTTTCGTCTCTTCCATATTGCTATTTTAAACCCACACCACCATAATTTCTATCAAAATAACATCGGGTCTTTCAAAATAATAATCTGTCTCCTTTTCTAATTTCCTATTTTGGCAAAATCGCTCATTCTTTTCTCTCTCTTCTCAAAAGCTTACACTAAAATTTCAACTAAAAAAATAATTTATGTTACATATAAAACATAATCTATTTATACAAAACTATAAAAAAACATTTTAATATTCTAATTTCCTATCACTTGCTCCTCTTTTGCATGGGTTCGGCTGGTCCATGCCTATGTCGAGATTTATAATTGAAGTTTCCATAATTGTCTACCGCTGAAAGAAAAGAAGACAAATATATACACACTAGAACACAACGCACCTGTATTTAAATTATATGTATCAAAACTATAATATATATATATATATATATATCTTTGTATATATTACACTTTCTTTCCCTATTTTCATTCAAAGAGGGAGGGAAAGAGAAAAAAACATTGATGTGTTTTAGTGGGCAGCTATTTCAAAGAATATGGAAGAATGTGAAAGAAAATTGATTTGGGTGGATAACCGTTGAGCTAGAGAGGACGGAGAAAATATATGATATGGTTAAGAAAAAAAAATGGTTGACAAAAATTATATATTCAATTTTGGAGGTGAATAAGTATTACTCTCTTAATATATACTAATAGATATACCGTGGAGGAGCAACTTGTACCAACATTTCCCATCAAGAAAATGGAAAAAGAAAAAACAAAAAGGAAAACATATACCAACATGGACAACTTTCAGTTCATCATCACTAGCAGATGACACAGCCATGCTATATGTGTGAAAATTAAAAAAAAAAAATGATTGATTTTATTTTCCAAATATTAAACATTAAAATAAAACTATTTTTCTATTCTTTTGACAGTGATGACATTTCATCACTGTGCTTATGTAAGAAAATATAATCAAGCACACATTGATAAAATTGAATTTTATTTTATTATTAATATATACACCCACAATTTGATATACAACTAAATATATGGGCAATTCAATTTTTTACTATAAAGCTTTATTAATGAAGTCTAATATTGCAATTTGCAATATCTAATACTATATCACTAAAATTTGAAACAAAAGTGCTGATAACTTTTATAAGTAAAAGCTAAGCATTGCAGTTTTGGAAGAAAACAAATAAAATAGAACTTTAATTTTTTTAACAATATTTGAGAATATCATAGTTTATAATTTTAATTCTCATGATCTATTCAATATGCTATAAAAAAAAATGGAGAAATGAGTATATTTCATATAATATAAATAAATGTAAGAAAGCTTGTAATTTTGAGGTCGTGAACTTCATAAACATTTGTAAAATGCTATTCACAATTCTTTTTTAAGTTAGAAACCAAATAAAATGTAAGGTATTTGAGTATGGAATTGATGAAAGGAAAGATATTTTGACAAGGTAAGTTTCACCGATGGTATCTAAACCTTTTTTGATATAATATAATTGTACTTAAATAAAATTTTTGCTTGAAAAATATCTAAATTTTTTAAAATCTTGTGTCGTACTTTTGGCTGGAATCTGGCCAAAACTCTAGTAAGTTGCTGACGTGGACAACTATTACTCTTAAAAAAAATGATTTCTCTCTCTTACTAGAATATTTTTTTTCTCTTTTTCATTTTTTTCATTTTTTTATTTTTTTATTTTTTTTTTTTACTTTCCTCCCTTTCTATCTCTCTCTTCTTCTTCTCTCTTTACTATTGTTGGTCTCAAATAATAATCAATTGGGGGGGGGGGGGGGGGGTGGTTTGAATTGATTATTTAAATATTTTCACCTTTTAAAAATTTTCCCTTTAAGTTTAAACACGAGAGCAATATATCAATTAATTAGGCTTACAATAAAAAATTGCTAAAAATAAAAAATGAGAAAAAAGAATATCAAGCAGCTATTTATAGTGGTTCCACCTTATGTGTCAGTCCACTCTTTCAGCTCCACGCCGGGGATCCCGTTTTCCAACTGGATGTGTTTCACTATATCAAAAAAAAATTCAAGCTTACAAGATAGTGTAATTTTTTTTGCTTGATTCTCACTGCTATCCTCTAGCTTCAATCGATCTACAGAGTCTAAACTTATAACTGAGCTACCAAACTAAGAAGGCAAATAAATTCCTTTTATTACAAATAAATTCGAAAGCTAAATGCAATAAAAGTATTTGCACAATTTCGAATCAAAGAAAGCTTGTAAGAGATCGATTAAGAAAAGCAAAGTATTCTTGGTTGGAGAAGTATGGATATTTCTTGTTGCATGTGAAGCTTGTAAAGATTCTGAACTTCCTTTTGTTTTCTTCTATATATAACTTTGTTTTTTTTTCCACGTTCAATAACGATTTGAAAGATTGATATAATATCCCAAATATCTGGCTAAAAAATTATGTTCTTCTTTATCCGTATTTTAAATTTGAAAGCCACCTGTTATGAAATGGATAAGCTTTGTTGAAATAACATCCTTGATTCTTACTGTTATTATTTCCTTGAATTGATCTGGAAGTTATCATGATTTTCTCTTTGTGATTTGAACTAGATATACTTGAAATGACAACTTTATCTTCTTCAATAAATCACCGTGATCTTCTCTTGTTTTCTTCTTTTGGATAATCCTTAGATATTTGCCGATATCTCTTGTGATTTGTAAAAATTTGGATAAGTTGATATCTTAATAAATCTTATCTTCAAATAACAAACATTATCTTCTAATCTTATCTTGTAACAACCATATCTTTTTCTCGAAACAACCTTTATTATCCATATCTTATCACATTCGTGATCTATAAGAGCTTTAGGAATTATCCATGCGTCTTGATAAAATATATTTGAAGACATCAAAATAAAAAAAAAAAAAACTTTGTAATATATTTTGTTGTGATTTGATCCCCATGATATAAAATCCAACTTAAGTGAAACACATCAAGTATATTACCCAAATATACTTGACAAGTGGAGCTAGGTCTTGAAAAATATTAAAAACCAAGTTTTAAAACAATTTAGGCGAATATGGAAAATTCATATCCAATCTTGAAAGTTCTGAAACTGCTTCTGTCTACTTTGTTAAGCTTATTAGTCTATCGTTGAAAGTTTTGAAATTGCTTCTGACATATTTATATTACTATCGCTGAAAGTTCTGAAACTGCTTCTGACTACTTCCTTTAGACACTAAAACTTAATCAAAACTTCTAAAATAGCTTCTGATTCTATAAAAACTTATTTATCCAACTTTTCAAAGGTTTGAACTAGCTTCTGTCAAATCATACTTATCAAATAAATCATAAAACAATCAAATACTTTAACATCCTTTTGTTTTATCATCAAAACTTATTAAGAACTTAACACTCTCCCTTTTTGATGATAAAAAACATCTTTAAAAAATCATCAAACATTAGTAGCATTATATTCCAATCATATATAAAGCATACATTAGCATACACAACATACATTCAATAACATACATACAACATATAAGATTATACAACAACTTAGGATTATTCAACGTTATCAAATAAGCTTAGTTAATATTTTCTATAAACTTTCTCCCCCTTTTTGTTATCATCAATAAGTAAACTCCCCTTGATGTTATGCATAAAAAAATATGTAGAAACATAATTCATTGAAAGATAAAGAGTCTTAAAACAGAAAATTAGTACAAAAACAGATTAAGTCTTGAGAATAGAAAATAGATCACATTTTCTAGATTGTTTAGGAGATGTTGAGACTGAAGGTTTCTCGGGTAAATGCTCCAAGTCTATGACATGTGCTCCCTTGCGAACATAGTTTGGGAAAATGAGCTTTAAGAAATAGTTGAATTTCTCCTTGAACATTCTTTGCAGCTTTGATATTTTGATCCAACTTTGAATCAAGATTGTTAAACTATGATGTGACAGAATCTCCAACTTTCCTTAATTGATCTACCAAGTGATTAAAATTTGTGACGCTATGATCAAGATCCCTTTTGGTATTCTCACTAAATTCATCATAAAGAATTATATAATTTTTGAATTCGGTGAGAAGTTTCTTGGAGTTGTCTTTGATTTTTTTAACCAACTCATATGTGTTCTTTTGATCCATTCTTGGGAAGGCTTTAAGCTCTTCTTTCATTGTATTGTGAATGACATCTTTCAGCTCAAGCTTAATGGATTCTTGAATACACTTTTGATTTCATCAAGATTGAGAGATCTAGTGTCAGGCTGTGAAGAACTTCCGACTTCTTCTAGGGTCTGTTTGGATTGTCTGTTTTTCATCTGTATCTATATCTTTTTTAAAATGATATGTGTAAATATATCTGATTTGCATCTAAATTTTATCTATATTTGTTCTATTTGATCTTTTGATGAGAACTGTCAACTTTTTTTTATCTATATCTATTTCTTGAGAAATAATTTGTCAGCAAAAAGTTTGAAAAAGTGTCTGCATCTGCCGGAAAAAAGCCAAAACAAACAGACCCTAATTTCCTTTTCTTTGATTTTTCAACATCAACATTTGCTCCAATTCTGGATGTTCTTCTGTCGCTTGAACATGAAGTGTTGAGGATCCAAAAGGAGGTTCCCTAAGCCTATGTTTCTTGTCAATATAATGTGATCCATCATTACCATACCACAAACAATCTTTCACATAGATTGACATATGATGGAACACTTCTTTTCCAATTGTTTCAACTTGATGGGTTCAGAAGAACTTGATGGAAGTTTAACTTTCTTAAACTCAAATATCTTCATCAGGATATTTCCAAAATCAAAATTTCTTTATTCTTCCATATTTGATCAATTACCTTAGAAGCAGTATCAAGCTTCTTCTTTTTCATCATGGCAAAAATAATTTGCGCATGATCAATGACATAGAAGTTGAGCTTCCTTTCCATGGACAGATGCACTCTATAATGATTTTGTGCAAAATCCTTGGAAGTCCTTTATCATGGCTTCTTTGCCATAATCCATTTCCAAACCTCCATTCACGGTAGCAAACAATTCATTTCTAGACAAATTAACTATCTCCACATCATCATTAATAAACATCATTCCAAAACATTTAATCACATCTTCTCAAGAGATAATTATCTTTTGTCCACACACTTTAGAAATCAACATATTTTCTTTTGAGATATTCAAATTTTGATAAAACTCCTTTACACATTCTCGTATACCAAAATTTGCAGAGAACATAAACATACATATCCTATCTATTCTAACAACTCGGTCAAGTTAAAACCAATACTTATAAAGAAATTGAAATCGATAAAGCTACATGCACACACCTCTGTTTTCTTTTGTCTCACTGACTTTACCGTAGAGAGTTTTGTAGGACTTGATTTAGAACCTTTAGAATTTTTCTTGAAACCCGAAGAAGTACTTTGTCCTGTTTCTACTTTTTCTTTTCCTTTTTTAGACAAAGATGATTTCTTTCCTTTCACTGGTGACTGCTTTCAAGATTCCAAGTTCGCTTATGATGGTGTTACATTGGGGTTTCCTCCATCATAGGTTTTGATGTAGGTTCTGGATGAGTTTCTTTGGGTTTCTTCTAACCTTGACTCGACTCTTAAGCCATCTTGGAACGAATTTCATGAGTCCTTAAGGGAGATGGTGATCAAGATGGAGTTTTCTTTGAATCAGATGGATCATCATGGATTACAAGCGGTTTGTCTGAGGTTTGGTTTTGAATTTTTTCTGTTTGATTCTCTCTAATTTCTTGGGTGCCATTTTTACAAAAGAAAGATGAAAAGACTGTAATTAAAGATAAATAAATTATAAAGAAGAGCAAGTTTGTCATTTGATATAAAATAAGAGGGTTTTATGGTCAACCCTAAAGTATATAAAAGGATTATTAAGAAGGGTCAAAGAGTCAAAGGATATTAAATAAGAAGGTTTTATGGTCATAGTTGAAATACAATTGTATTGTGTTCACATGGTAAAGTCTTAATTAAGAATGGATTTTGGCAGAAGGCTGCTTAAATTGGATATGAACCTACCATTTTTCCTAAGCTAAGTTAGCATATATATAGATGCCTTAGCCTAGTTTTCTATTCCTTTGTCTGAGCTTTCGGAAACTTTACGTAGAGCAAGAGAAAAACGTCTTGGTAACTGTTTTCCCCCTCAATCTTTTCATAATCTAAAACCGATTAAATCTTTAAGATCTATCTATCTATTTGTAAGGAAAACACTATAGAGAATTCATTGGAGAAACCCTGCAATTCTTTTGAAGATCCAGTTTTAGGAAATCAAAAGGTTTTGATTATCAAACCTAGGAGATTCAAGATCTATAAGAGTTTAGAGAAATCTTAAGGTTGGATTTGAAGATTTGTATAGTTTTAATTCGAAGAAAAAGGTAAGATCTTTCTTAGTGTTATGTGATTTTTAGAATTTGATGATTATAAGAATATGATAATTTGGAAGTTATAGTAATTGGGAATAAATTGATTGTGATTCAGAAGATTGATTGATTTAGGGTTTTTGTTTCAAATCAAGATCTGCAAGTTCTAGGTAAGTAAAGATCCATCCAATCTTATCTTAAATGAAATTTATTTGTTGTTGTAAATCGAATTGTTAATTGGAGATTTTATATATGTATGTTGTGAAGGATTGTGGAGATCAAGGAAGATTTGAGGAGAAATTGATGTTAGGGTTTCTGTGAAGTAAAAACAAAATTAACAAGTGAGTTGAGATTTGGTTAGGGTTAGAGTTTGACATCATGATTACAATTGAATTTTAATTGCGACATATATTGATATACAAGAGTATTGTGAGATTAAGGTTCCATTTCAATTAAAGTTTCTATTGAGTAGATTTGGATTGGAAGCAAATCCAGGTACGTCCTTACCTTGTTTGCTGCTTGCATGATAGGTTTAGAATTTATAACCTAATTAACGAATATACAACCTTAATTGAAATTGAGTGTTGGTTGTGAGTGGTTTCGACTAGAGTAGAACTCATAGCAAGGCCATGGTGAAGGGTGATCTCTAGTGAGACAACTGATGATCCTTGTGTAGGTTGTCCCAAGTGGACTCATGCTTGGAGATGATTCTGGTAGATTAGGAGTCGTGCTTTCGAGCTTTGGCTGGGCATGCAAACTGTATATATGTATATATTATAATATATGTTTCGGAATATGAGTTATTTCGGGTTTGGGTTTATATCATGAGTATTCCTAAACTATGTTGGTTGCGGGCTAATGAAAAATAAATTAATTTGTGTTTGTTGCATTAGAAATTATAAGTTGTATGTGATATTGTGTTATGTATGATCATGTGCATGTGCTTGTGGTTTGGATGTACTGGGCCTTTGTGCTCAATCATTTATTTTTACAGGAGTAGGTGATTCTTATATATATTACTTATCGGGATATAATGTATATGTTGATGATGGGAGCACGATAGTACAGATGATCATCCAGCTGATCGTTAGGGATTTGGATGGAGAAGTTTATGAGTACTTTTATTTTAGTAGAGACTTTATTTTGATGGATAACTAAAATAAAAGTACTCATAAACGTCTCCATCAAAATCCCTAATGATCAACTGGATGATCATTTGTACTATCGTGCTCCCGTCATCAACATATACATCATATCCCGATAAGTCATATATAATAAGATCATCACCTACACCTGTAAAATAAAGGATTGAGCACATAAAGGCCCAGTACATACAAACCACAAGCACATGCACATGATCATACATAACACTATATCACATACAACTTATAATTTCTAATGCAACAAGCACAAATTAATTTATCTTTTCATTAGCCTGCAACCAACACAGTTTAGGAATACTCATGATATAAACCCAAACCGGAATAACTCAGATTCTGAAACACATGTTATAATATATACATATATACAGTTTGCATGCCCAGCCAAAGCTCGAAAGCACGACTCCTAATCTACCAGAATCATCTCCAAGCACGAGTCCACTCGGGACAACCTCACACACGGATCATCAAGTTGTCTCACTAGAGATCACCCTCCACCATGGCCTTGCCATGTGTTCTACTCTATTCAAAACTACTCACAACCAACACTCAATTTCAATTAAGGTCGTATATTCGTTAATCAGGTTATAAATTCTAAACCTATCACGCACAAGCAGCAAACAAGATAAGGACGTACCTAGATTTGTTTCCAATCCAAATATACTCAACAGAAACTTTAATTGAAATGGAACCTTATTCTCACAATACTCCTGTATATCAATATATGTCGCAATTAAAATTCATTGTAATCATAATGTCAAACCCTAACCCTAACCAAATCTTAACTCACCTGTTAATTTTGTTTTTACTTCACAGAAACCCTAACATCAATTTCTCCTCAAATCTTCCTTAATCTCCACAATCCTTCACAACATACATATATATATATTAATCTTCTATGAATAGATCCTTTATAAGAGTTTATAACTTTGAATCTATAGAGATAGGGCAAATTCATACATACCTATAATTTGCAGAACTTGATTTGAAACAAAAACCCTAAATCAATCAATCTCTTGATCACAATCAATTTATTCCCAATTACTATAACTTCGAAATTATCATATTCTTATAATCATCAAATCCTAAAAATCACAAAACACTAAGAAAGATCTTACCTTTTTCTTCGAATTGAAACCATACAAATCTTCAAATCCAACCTTAAGGTTTCTCCAAACTCTTATAGATCTTAAATCTCCTAGGTTTGATAATCAAAACTATCACCCCGAAGGGTACCCTAAACGTGGCAGTTCACCGTACAAATATTAAAGCCTGAGAATGACCACCTCAGTCACGCGGAGGCTTCCATACTATGTACAAGGCGTCTAACACATAAAGGAGACACATCGGAATGATACATTTTATGTTGATACAATTGAGTAACAATGAATAAAGGAAAAACAAATTTACTTACTTCAGATACAAACCACTATACTTCATATACGAATCACTATACTTCAAAATACAATTCATTCAACTTCAATTTCATTCATCCATAGACTTCCTACATAAACTATTACAAGACAAATCATAAAAAAGCTGATAACTTCAAACATTCGTATTCTTCCGAAATACCGAGTCATTCCCGGCTCCAACCATTTCGGTCCCCACTTTGCATTTTTGAAATAACCTGTTCATTTAAACAACTATTGGGGTATCAGCTACACTAGCTTAGTGAGAATTCCCTTAATTCTGTACCATAACAAACAAGTTATAATCAGTCATATGCTATGCATGAACAAACACGTGAGCAAGTAATTATGCATGGGTATCTGGAACCTACACACAGAACGGATTTACGCCCTCCGTATCTTGGGTTAGGAATGGTATTGAGTCTACACGACCGCATCTAGTCCCCAAGCCCTCGGTTCTTAGCACTCAACTCGGCTAGGCTCATCCAGGAATGCATCCACATGCGCCTTAGTACCCCTGAATGAGCTCTGGCACCGGGCTCGTTATCCAAATGAGGCATCAACGGACCATACTGATCGACTTGCGTAGGAGTAGCATGCTACCAAATGCAATATGTCCGATGCGATGCATGATCAATTTAATTTTTTGCTTAGGTCAAAATATTTATACGTTCTTTAGAGTGACCAGCCAATATCATACACATAACAGAAATAATATGAACAGTGCAGTTATCCAATCAAATCGTGGTTTCGATATGCTTTAGTACTCTTTGACATACATTCATCATAGCCTCATCATATATCCCATCCCCATTCATATCAATTTTTATCTTGTTCCTATAATTCTAATGCAACTAACTACAAGCACAATCAAGGTAATAAAATAAGGAGAAAACTCACTCGGCCATTGGATCACCGGTCTTCTAGTAATAATAATTCGGTGGCAGGGAATCGTCGATTTCGGGATCTCCTAAAAAGGAAGAAATACTCTAATTAGTATTTCAACTCAAACTAATCCAAACGATTTTATACGAACTATCAAATTCGCAATTCTCGTCCTAAGCAGGAATTTCAACTTAAAACGACCATAACTTGGTCATTTTAACTTGGAATCTTGCAAATTATATATCGATTTCTATCTACTTCGAAAGAATTTCTAATATTATTTTCAATTTTTGAAAACATTTAGGTCTCGGAACAGAGGGATCAGATTTGATCAGTAACGGTTTCCAATTCCGAAAAATAGTTTTGTAAATGTTTGTAATGTTCCTACTATATAAATTGGCTATACATGCAATATGAATGATTTCCTAACATGAATGACATGAGATGAGCTCAATGTATGCATGATCTTGATGATTTTTCTAAAAAGAAATTTTATAACTTTTTATTTTGCAAGATCACAATAACAACTTACTTATGAAAAATCTAGTTTTCTAACTTTTATAATTTCCATTTGTTTTGGATTTGTTACTTAAGAAAATATAATTATTTTTGTCAAAATTGAGTCTTCATATATATTACTTATGACCTTCATTTCTATATAAAATTTCCATTTTACACTTTGTAAGCATGTTTTCAAGTGGGGTTAATTCCAAAATCCGAATTTTACAAAAATTAGTTTTTGAGTAATTCCTTTAAGTAAAAATCATTTGATAATTAGAAATTAGGGCTCAATCATACATAACCACTAAGGACTTCATTCTTACACAAAAATTTGCATTTTACACATGGGCAAATATGTTTTCCAATATGATTTACTCAAAAATTCGAATTTTAGAAAATCTACTTTTTGAATGATTCCTTTGGGAAAAACTTGTTTAATGCATTAAAATTTAAGACTTTATGGTACCTATTACTTAAGGACTCTATTCATTACATAAAACCTTTATTTTGAGCTTGGATAATAGGTGTTTTCATGGGCATCATCCAAAATTACGAATTTCACAAATTAACTACTAACTCAAAATTTTCCATCTTGATTCTATTACTTGTTTTACACATTACTCATGCCTAAACTCATTTTAACTTATAAAAAACATTCCTTAAAGATATCTATTACCTATACCCTTCATTTTTCACATAAAATATGAGTTTTGAAGTTGATAAATGGGTTTTAAAAATTGGTTTTGATTGGGATCCGAATTTACAAAAATTCATTTTGGACATATCTTTTGATAAATCTATCTAAATTATGAAAATCCATTCCTTATATATCCTATCCTAAGAGCCTTTCATTTCTTGAATAAAAACTTTATTTTTGAGCTGGAAAACACGTTTTTAAACTAGGCCTTGGCCAAAATCCGAGAATAGAACTTTGTTTTGAAAATTAATCTTTGAAAATCATCTTTGAACCATATAAATGAAGTCTTGATGCTATATATATATTAAGCCTTCATTTTCTTAAGTAAAAATTACATTTTGACACTTGGAAAGTGGTTTTTAAATGAGGGTTTTGCCAAATTACGAATTTCACAATTTTTGTCTAAGTTCAAATCTAAAATCTACACATAATATGAATATACACCTAAATGAAGCCCATGAAAATAAACTTTAAACTCATAGATCTAAACTTTGCTCATCAAAATCTTTCATTTATGTTATCTATACCCTAAGCCCTTCATTTTAAATGAAAAATACACATTTTGAAGTTGAAAAACAACTTTTCTAAATATGGTTCCATTTTCATCCGAATTTTCAAAAATTATTTTGGTTGAAAATAAAATAGATCTTGAGTTTCCTACAACTTTCCTACCATCATCATGTTATAGGAAGCTGTTCATGAACATAAGCAAAGGTCTAATGCATTTATGAACTCAAAACAATAGATCTAGTCTTTTAAACTAGTTTTAAATGCATGAATCACTAAGATGAATATGTGGATGATAGATCTATGCATAAATCATAAGAAATAACAAATATAACAACTTAAATAACGAGATCTATGGCATAAACAAAATCAAAGCTACAAAAAGTTAGATCTACAATATATGTCAACTTTAAACAAGAAAATAATTGAAATACAAGATAATAAAAGTAGAGAAAAGGAGTGTTTCATTTTTGGCATTATCATCCTAAGCTTTTAAGCTTATGGAAGGTCATTTGATACATGAAACCTTCATTACGCTTTACTTATATCACCTATGGAGCTTTGGGAAGAAGATTTGCTTAGAAATCTTTAAGAATGAAGTGTGGAAGCCATGGAAGAAGAAGGGGGCAGCTTGTTTTTCATGGAAGAACAAGAGAAAATGAAGAAGAAAGAGAGGAAAAATGAGAGAGAAAAGTTAATGAATGAAAGAGGAAAAGTGAGTAAATGAAGGAGTGAGAGAAAATGAGTGTTTTAATTGAATAAAAGAAGAAAAAAAATAAAACAAAAGCAGAAAATGAGGGAGGGGGCTGGCGTGATTTGTGAAGAGAGAGGAGAGAGGAAATTGTTGAAATTTGACTCAAAATTGAATTGTATAATTAATGTGTAATGTAACTTTTCGAAGAAGGATTGAATTATATTTATTTTTAGTCAAAATGGGAGTAAATAAAGGACAATAGCAGCCATAAAGAAGGTCAAAATCTGCCATGAAGTGTGGGTTAATGTGTAGAAAGATTGAAGTGAAAAGGAAGTGATATGTGTGTAAACCCCTAAATTTTTGGAAGCGGTTTAGCACAAAACCCTAACCGAAAGTCAAACGAAACCCTAAAGGTCAACAAAACCCTAGTTTACCGTATCCATCTAAATCCGGTATTGCCGTTTTCTTTGGCCCGAAAAAACGAAGTTGGGATAATTAGCTAAAATAGTTCGTAATAACCATAGGTTTTATAAAAGTTTCAGTTTCGCGAATTTCGGATGTCCTTCAAACCCGATCGGACGCAGTTCTTTAAAAAACGTGTCCGGAAGCCCGGAATAGTAAAAATAATCCGAATATACCGTTAGACTCGTAAAAATATAAGTTTTCCAAAAATATTAGTTTCATAATTTTTCGGTAAGTAAAAATAACAGATATAGTTATTATACGCGTATTTTCTTACTACCGGTACTTTAATTGTCATATCTACTTTACATTACACTATTCATTACTATTCTACACTATTTTTTATCTCTACTTTTTCTTACACCTATTCTTACACTCTACATAACCTATAATCTTAACTTTTTACATTTCCCATAACTTTATATCACATCTACTTTACATATTATATCTTTCATTTTCCAAAAAGTCAAAAAATTAAATCAACCTTCCCCTCCTACAAGCATGGCCGGCGCCCCTTGTCCCTCTCCCTCTCTCAAATTGTTTTAATTTTGCTTTATTTTAATCACACAAAAATCACCTCTCAAATCCTATAAATACCCCCTCCTCTTTCACTTCTTTCACACCACTTCTTCTCTAAAGCTATTATAGCAAAATTTCTCTCAATTCCTCTCAAGAGTTCTTTTCAAGAAGTCTTCTTAGTTTAGCTTCTTTAGGTAAGGAATTTCTCAAGATTTCTTCATGTTCATCTACTTAGTATGAGCTTAGCATGTGTTTTCTAAAACCATGAAGGTTAAGAAAGCAACAATAGGTTCATACTTTGTTTTTGTTCATAACCACAATTCCTTTATGTTCATGTTTCCTTTATATATTCATTATGTTTTTCTTATGTTCATTTATGTCTCTTTTATGTTCATAACTATCTACTATATCTATATAGCTATATATACTATTTAAAGCATGTAAGCTCATAATCTTGCAATTTATTTACCTTTCATGCAATTATTTACTTCAATGCAATTTATTTATTTCAAGTTGTTTTTAAGACTAGTCTCTAGTCTTAGACTTGTCCTCATCAAGTCAAAACAAGCTTTTCCTTCTTTCATTTCTTTTTATGGGACTAGTTTATTTCTTAGTCCCGGGAGCCTTGAAAAAGCTAAGACTCCAATACTTGACTTTATTATTTATGCTTTATGTTATTTTGTTTATTATTATTCTCATAATCATGTTCATTTAGATTGTTGTCCAAAAGTTTATTTTCTAAAGATAATCAAATAAAAGAAGGCTTTTTGTCACTTAGGAATAAGTTTATGTGAAACATAAAAAATAAGATAACAAAAATAAACTCATTCATTTTCAAGTTACAAAAAGAATTCACTATGAATTTAGAAACTATTTTTATTTAAAAAGCTACTTAAATCTTTGTTACTCTACCTTGTTTTCAAAGAAAATATTTTGTTAAAAAAATGGTTCTTTTCATAAGAAAGAAAATAAGATGGATGACTAAGGAAATTTTAAATAAAGACCTTTGCAAACAAATAGGCAAAGAAAATTTATGGTTTGAAAATAATAAAGTTATTTCTTTTCAAGTTACAAGAAGAAGTTAATGAGAATATAGAAATTAGTTTTTCTACAAAAAGTCCTTAATTGTTCCACATTGTTTTTATAAAGAAAACAAATTTTCATGTATGGATGATTATTTTTGAAAAATATGAGACATGAGAAAAAGAATGGGAAATATCAAGTAAAGATTTTTACGAAACAAGTAAATAAAGGAATTGACACAAGAAAAAATGAAGAAAAGCATATTTCCTAGAAAACTTCAAATATAGTATTAATGTAACTTAGAAAGTAGAAGATTTTAAAGGTCACTTAGAAAAGATAAATGAAACCAACATAAAATGTTTTTAGAAAATAAAGAAAACAAGGTATTCATTTCAAAGAAATTTACAAAAAACAAATTTCCGAAAAGCTTAACCCGACATTGTTTTACCTAAGAAAAATAATTTGGACAACAAGACACTTGAGCATGCTTAAATATGAGTTATATAGTTTAAAAAGAGAATTTTTCAACTATATAGATAACTAAGTATTTATCAAAAATTTTGATTTCTTGAACCAAAGTTGTTTTTACTTGGAAATCCGTGGTGAATTTTGTCGCCACTTTTTCGGAGCCTATATGGCTTTGTTTGTGGGAAATAATTTTAGAAATGGGTAGATCTTTTGAGTAGATAGAAATCGGTATATTATATGCGCAATTCCGAGTTAAAATGACCAAGTTATGGCCATTTTAAGTTGGAACATTCTTCTATACGAACTTTAACGTTCTTTGACATTGTTTTGTCAAAATTCAAGAAAATCATCAAGAAAAACTCATTGAGGGTATTTTCTTTGGCTAGGTGACCCCGAGGAAGGATTCCTTTACCACAAGGGCTATTACGATTAAGTGGAGTGTGTGAACGACTCATCCGCTTAGAGGAATAGACGTCTATGGCATCGTGAGTTTATTTCCATTAAATGCTATCCTTGTTGTGGTTGTAAAATAGTTGCACTAGAATTAGGATAAGATAAACCGATTTGAATGTAAAATAATTCCTTGAAAGAATTCTAAGAATATCGAAGCCCGAATTGTTCTAAGTGATTGTTTTTAGTTTAATATTGATTTGTGTGAAATTTCTTGATCGCCATAAAGTTGAAAATAATATGTTATGACTTTATAAATTAATGAACTCATGCATACCACGAAGTGAGTCACATTGCATGGTTGGGTTATTATCCTTGGGTGAGAAGGATAGTAGGCTCATGTCGAAAGCAACACTTGGCAGAAGATCCGAAAGCGATTGCTTGGCGGTTTAATGGAATATGCTTGGCGGTTGATCCGAAAGCAAGGTCAAATCAAGTAGATTCGGAATACTTGGAGATGAGTGCTCGCAAGTTTAAAAGTTTTTAGTGAATGCTTGGCGATGAGTGCTCGCAAGCTTAAATTTTCTATTGTTAAAACTACTTGTTCTGAGTATCACCAAACCCCGAATGGAGGGCGTAAATCCATTCAACATATAGTCCCTGGAAAGCTATATGATTGTTTGCCCACGTGTTTGATGCATTACATATGTGTGATTAACCAACTTGTTTGAATCTTGATACAAGAAGTTATTTATGGAAATAGTTCTCACTAAGCCTATTAGCTTATACCCCAATAGCTATCTTTTGCAGTTCCCGTACTTATGGTTAAGGCCACGTAGACCCTGTGGGCAGGTAATCCCTTTTGAATATTAGAAATCTGAATAAAGTATAGCTTAGTATTACCATGTTAATATGTATATGATAGATTAGTAATTTAGGGAGTTGTCCCTAAGTTTGTAAAGTTTATGCCATGAACAAATAATTATTGTGATTCTTCTTTTCTTAATATGTTTTTATATCTCCTTAAGCTTCATTATTCCATATATGGTCCTCTAAAATTTTGAAAGTAAGCCTTACACTTAATATAAAAGCTTTTGGAAATGACTAAGGTTGTCATACTTAAGCTTTAATATTGAGTGTGGCGGACTGTCACGTTTAGGGTACCCATTGGGGCGTGACAATGTGTAAGGTGTACTTGAAGGTATGGGTTGTAAAAGTACTTTCTTAATAAAATAAATTAAAATAAAATAAAATTGAAAAATTTATTCCAAATATTTGTAGCAGATTTTTCATAATTAAAATTAAATAATTATTTGAATTATTTTAGTATTTTAACAAATATATTTCCGGTATGATCAAAATACGCGAATATAGGTTATAAATAATATTTTTATAACCCGAAAAATTCTAAAAAAATTATTTTATGAAAATAAAAATATTTTTAAATTATTTTCCAATTATTAAATTAATTTATTTTATTTTTAGTATCTGGTCTTAAACAGAATATGATCCCGTAAAGACCCAAAACGAACTAAATTTTAGAAAAACAAAATTTTCTATAACATATAAAATATTTATCTAAAAATATAAGGCTTTATAAGAATAATAAAATTTTGTAATGAAATAAAAATGAATAGTGCAAAAGACTAATCAATTACCGGTAATAATGGAAATACGATAAAAAGGTTATAACTGTAACTTTTATAATCCGAAAAATTTTATAACTGATATATTTAAAAATCTTATGAAATTACGAGTCTAACGGTACTATTGGTATATTTTTTATATCTCGAGCCTCGGGACACGCTTTTCGAAGTTTGTATCCGAACAGGTTGGAAATAGGTCAAAAATTTACCAATCTGATATTTTTAAACAAACTCATATTACTATGAGCTATTCTACATATTTAAACTACATCTCGGCCTCTGGGGTTAGGGGCGCTAGATTGCCGGACTTAAGCTATTGTATTCCGGTTAGGGTTTTCCGGGTGATTTTTCCGGTTTAGATCCTTGCCAATTTAGAAACTGATATTTTATGTTTATACAACGTATTCACTTTGAGAAGTTTATTTTAAATTTGATTTTTTGTAAGTATTTAATATCTTTTAACGTTTTTGGAATTCTTGAATTGAGTTTTATTTCCGAAGGTTAATCATTATTTACTTTCTAATAATTTGTTTTTGGACTTTATATTACCCGATTTATAAGACGAAGTTAAATATGGAATTTTTCGTACGTCGTGGTTTTGAATTTGAAGACCACTGCGTTCTTATTTTATTTTTAAAGATTTTCATTTTCTCAAGATTAAGAAGTTTCTGAATTCGTTCATGTTTTTGGACTAGTTGAAATTCGGTTTTAATTTGGAGTGATTTTTAGGGTTTATTTTCGAATTTCATCTTGAAATTATTTACTGAAATTTTCCGAGGCTTACAAAAACCTTTTGATTTCCCAAAACCGGATCTTCAAAAGAATTGCAGGGTTTCTCCAAAGAATTCTCCACAGTGTTTTTGTTACAAATAGATAGATAGATCTTAGAGATTTAATCGGTTTTAGATTGTGAAAAGATTAGGAGAGAAAACACGTACCAAGACATTTTTCTCTTGCTCTGCTCAAGGTTTCCGAAAGCTTAAACAAAGGAATAGAAAACAATGCTAAGGCGTCTATATATAGGCTAACTTAGCTTAGGAAAAACGCTAGGTTCATATCCAATTAAAGCAGCCTTCTGCCAAAATCCATTCTTAATCAAGTCTTTATCATATGAACACAATTCAATTGTATTTCAACTTTGACCATAGAACCTTCTTATTTAATATCCTTTGACTCTTTTACCCTTCTTAATAATCATTTTATATACTTTAGGGTTGACCATAAAACCCTCTTATTTTATATCAAATGACAAACTTGCCCTTCTTTATAAAAGAAAGATGAAAAGACTCTTTGATATTTGAGGGTAAAGTCTAAAACTTGAAATTTTTGTTATATGATGGTATCAAAAATAGTTTTTAAAACACTTTTTCAAAAAATATCTCTTTTAAAAATTAAAGTAGGGAAGCTACTCTTAATGTAACATAAATTGGAGTTAAGTATCACTATTTCCAAGATTTTCTTTTTTCAAAAAGGATGGCAAATTCCAATTTCATTTCTTATATATTCAAAATTCAATTTTTCAAGCAGTTTTGTAAATATATCTGCAAATTGCATATCAGAAGGCGCAAATTCAACAACAATATTACCATTAACTACATGATCTCGAATAAAATGATGACGAATTTCTATGTGCTTAGATCTTGAATAATGTACTGGATTTTTTATCAAATTAATTGCACCTATATTATCACACTTAACAAGTATTTTTTATAAAACAAACCATAATATTGTAACTGCTGTTTAATCCAAAGCATTTGAGCACACCAATTACCAATAGAAACATATTCCACTTCAGCTGTAGATAAGGCAACAGAATTTTGTTTCTTAGAAGACTAAGAAACCAATTTGTCACCTAGAAATTGACAAGTACCAGATATGCTTTTTTTTTTTTTAATCAATTTTGCAATCAGCATAATCTGCATCAGAATATCCTAATAAATCAAATTTTTGATTTTTAGGATACTAGATGCCCAATTTAGAACTATTTATCAAGTACTTAAAAATTCTTTTAACAGCTGTCAAATATGTTTCTGTTGGTGCACTTTGAAATCTTGCACACAAATATACACTGAATAGAATATCAGGTCTGGATGCAGTTAAATATAACAAAGAACCAATGAGACTTTTATATAATTTTTCATTTACCTTTTTCCCATTTGAGTCAGAATCTAACCTTATTGAAGTACTCATAGGTGTTGCAGCTCCTTTGCATCCTTCATATCCAAATTTCTTAAGAATTTATTTAGTATACTTTTCTTGATGTATAAAAATTCCTTCTTTTGTTTGTTTAATTTGAAGTCCTAGAAAGAATGTTAATTCTCTCATCATTGACATTTCAAATTATGCCTGCATTGACTTAGCAAATTCTTGACAATATATTCCATTAGTAGAACCAAATATAATATCATCCACATATATTTGAACAATTAAAATATCTTGATCATATGATTTTCAAAACAAGGTTTTGTCAACAATTTCGTCTTTGAAAACCTTTTGAAATCAGAAATAAACTCAATCTTTCATACCATGCCCTTGGGGCTTGTTTTAAACCATATAAATTTATTTAATTTGTAAACATAATCAGGTTTAAAATGATCTTCAAAACCAGGGGATTGTTCTACAAAAACTTCATCTTTTATAAATCCATTTAAAAATGCACTTTTCACATCCATTTGAAAAACTTTAAAGTTCTCATAACATGAATATGCAAGCATCAAACGAATTGCTTCTAACCTAGCTACAGGTGCATATGTTTCATCAAAGTCTATTCATTCTTCTTGTGAGTATCCTGTAGTTACTAATCTTGCTTTGTTTCTAGTAATTTTACCATCTTCATCCAACTTTGTTTTAAATACCCATTTAGTTCCAATTATTGATTTTCCTTTAGGTCTAGGCACAAGATTCCATACATTATTTCTTTGAAATTGATTTATCTCATCTTGCATGGCATCAATCCAATTATTATCATTTAAAGCTTCATCAACATTGCTAGGCTCAAATTCAAATAAAAATGCAAAATGATTTTCAAAATCTTGCAAACTAGTTCTTTTTTTAACACCAAATTGAACATCACCAATTATTTGTTCAGGAGGATGAGCAGATTTATATTTCCAAGCCTTAGAAGTTTCTGGTTCAAATTCTCTAGGTTACGGAGTACCCTCTGTATTACCTTCTGGAAAAGATTCTGTATTTCCAGATTCATGGATTTCAACAATTGGTACTTCAGACTTTAGTTCTGAACAAGATTCTTCTTTAGAGTTGGATTCTTTTTCATCATTAGATTCATCATCCTTTATGTTTTCAATAAACTTAACATTTATTGATTCTTCAACTGTTTTAGATGTTTTATTAGAAACACATTAAGCACGACTATTTAAAGAATATCCTAAAAATATAGCTTCAACAGATCTTTCATCAAACTTACCAAGATTAAAAACATTCTTTTTCACAAAACATTTGGAACTGGAAACATGAAAGTAAGACACATTAGGCTTCTTAGCTTTAAAGAGTTCATATGCTATCTCGGATGCCATTGGTCAAATATATACTCAATTAATGATGTAGCAAGCTGTATAAACTGCTTCTGCCAAAAAATATTCAGCAATACCACTTTCATTTGACATAGATCTTGTCATTTCTTGTATAGTTCTATTCTTGCATTCTACAACTCCATTTGGTTGAGGTGTATATGGAGCAGAGAAATTATGAGATATACCTTGTTCTTCACAAAAAATTATAAATTTTGAATTTGAATTTTGAAATTCGGTTCCATGATTAGTTCTAAGACTAATTATGGAAATTCCTTTTTCATTTTGAATTTGTTTTGCAAATTTTTGAAAAGAATCAAAGGTATCTCTCTTATGTTGCAAGAATATAACACAAGTATATCTTGAATAATCATCAACAATAACATGTCCATACTTACTTCCACCAATGGTCACAACTCTTGTAGGTCCAAACAAATCAAGATGTAACAATTCAATAGGTCGTTTTGTTGAAATTTCATTTTTACTTTTGTGAGATACAGAAACCATCTTATTTTTTAAACAAGTATCACATTTCACATCTTGTTTAATATTTATTTTAGGTAAACCTCTAATTATATTCTTTTTAGATAACTTTTCTAATTGATTAAAATTTACATGATCTAAACATTTATGCCAAGTAAAAATATTATCATTCATTGATAGCAAACAACAAGCATCTTCAACTTCATTTGGTTTTATCAAATATATGTTTTTCTCTCTAAAACCTTCAAATAATCTTGTACCATTTTGATCAAAAGCAAAACATTTGTCTTTTTCAAAAACCATTTTGTAACATTTGTCACATAATTGACTAATGCTCAAGAGACTATGTTTTAAGCCTTTAACTAGATAAACATTTTATATGATGTAAGGAGACATACCAATACTTCTAGTTGCAACAATTTTACCTCTACTATCATCTCCAAATTTCATATATCCTTTTTCTTCCCATGTTAGGTTAGTGATCAATGAAGCATTTCAGTTATATGTTTGGAACATCCACTGTCTAGGTACCATGCTCTAATTTTAACTTCACGTTCCTACAAAATTCAAAAGGATTAAACCTTTTTTAGGAACCCAAAAAAGTTTGGGTCCTTTATAAGATAAGCTCGTTTGGTTTCTTTGTTTAACTTATTTATTACTAAGCTTGTTTCTTTTATAAAAGCAATATTTCTCAATATGACCAGATTTATTACAAAAGAAGCATGCATATGAAATGTTATGACTATACCTGTTGTTTACCTGTTTCATGTTATTTTGTATGGGTAACTTCTGAAATATTTCTGGTATTGTTTTCATATGTAGAATACCTTCTGGAATACCTTCTGGCATTGTTTTCATATGTCGGATAACTTCTATAATACTTTATGGTATTGTTTTCATAAGAAGGATAACTTCTAGAATACCTTATGGTGTTGTTGGTATAACTTCTTTTCACGTGATTTGATATTAAATCTTGCTTTCTTTCACTTCAGTCATTATATTTGTTTGGTTTAGATTTTATAAAACATTTTCTTAGACGTATTCGAACTAGATCCATGCTCATATCCTAAACCATGTTTTTCAAAACACGATCTTTGTGATGAGATCAACATTGTTAATTTCTTGTTACTTTCATTAAATTTATTAAATGTATTCCTTATTGAATTACATAACTCATCTATTTTCACTTTCAACACTTCGATTTCTACCTCTAACAATCTATTGTCTTTTCTTAGTTTTTCATTATCACATACATGCAACTTTTCAAGATCATGTTTTAATATGTCGTTTTCATCAACAAGTAAAGAATTTGTTTGTTTTAAAGCCTCCTTTTCATTCTTAATCGATTTTACTTCATTCTCATACTTAGTTATCTTTAAGTCAGCCTTTTTAAGAGCTTTTAATAATTTTTTCATTTCAATAAGCATATCATCTTCAGTAATTTCATTATTAGATTCAGAGTGTATCTAGAGGTAGACATGAGACAAAGATTTGCTTCTTCCTCTTCTTCATCAGAATCTTCTGGACTACTTTCTGTGTCATCTAAATCACTCCATGTTGCTAACATTGCTTGACTTCGCTTTTTGTATTTCTCCATTTTCTTTATCAAAGTGGGACATTCATATTTGATATGTCCTAGTTTTTTGCATTCATAACACTGACCTTTTTCTTCTCTTTTTCTTTGTATCCTTTTCCTGCATCATTTTTCTTATATTCAATAGTTTTCTTAAATGCACTAAATTTCTTACCTCTTTGTTTTTTGAAGAATCGGTTGAGCTTTTTGGCTAGAAGTGTTATGTCTTATTCATCTTCATCTATTATCAAATCCGGCTTGAATAACTTTCTTAGCTTTAAATGCAATTCCTTTGTTACTACTTTTCTCTCCTTGTGTAGTTTTCTTGTGAGATTCATAAGCCATTAGTTTTCTCTTAGTTGGTTAAGAGAAAGTTTGTTGAGATCTTGAGCTTCTTCTATGGTAGTTTTCTTTGCATCCCAAGAAGGTGGTAAGGTTCTTAGCATCTTTCTCATAAGATCAAGATCAACAATCACTTTGCCAAGTGAAGCCAGCTCATTTGTTATTTTAGTGAACCTGTTAAAAGCATCTTTAACAAGCTTGTTAGTTTTAAACTTAAATAACTCATATTGCTGAAGTAAAGCATTAATTTTAGTTTCTTTAATTGTGTTTTTTCCTTCATAAGTTTCACTCAATCTATCCTAAATCTCTTTTGTTGTTCCACATGAAGATATTAGATAAAATTCTGAAGCAGCAATAGTGGTCAACAGCAAATTTTTAGCTTTGTTGTTCTTTTCAATGATCTTCTTCTCAGCATCTATTAGGACTGAATTTCCATTCATTGTAATCACATTGTCTCCAATGGAAATTACCTGCCAAGAATCCTAAGCATTAGCTTTTATATAAGTTTCCATTCGCATTTTCCAATAAGAAAAATTTGAACCATCAAAGAAAGGACCATGATTAATTACTATATTGTTCTCAGCCATTTTTAAATTGATCACTCAAAACAATAAAATGAGCCTGCTCTGATACCAATTGTTGGTCCCAAATAATAATCAAGAAGGGGGATTGAATTGATTATTTAAATATTTTCGCCTTTTAAAAATTTCCCCTTTAAGTTTAAACACGAGAACAATATATCAATTAATTAGGCTACAATAAAAAAATTGTTGAAAATAAAAGATGAGAGAAAAAGAAGATCATGCAGTTATTTATAGTGGTTCCGCCTTATCCGTCAGTCCACTTTTCCAGCTCCACACCGGGGATCCCATTATCCTACGGGATGTGTTTCACTATATCAAAAAAAAATTCTAGGTTACAAAATATTGCAATTCTCTCTGCTTGATTTTCACTGCTATCCTCTAGCTTCAATCGATCTACAGAGTCTAAACTTGTAACTGAGTTACCAAGCTAAGAAGGCAACAACAAGTTCCTTTTATTACAAATGAAATTCGAAAGCTAAATGCAATAAAAGTATTTGCACAATTTCGAATCAAAGAAAGCTTGTAGGAGATCGATTAAGAAAAGAAAAGTAGTCTTGGTTGGAGAAGTATGAATATTTCTTGCTGCATGTGAAGCTTGTAAAGATTCTAAACTTCCTTCTGTTTATTTTATATATAACTTTGTTTTTTTTTTTCACGTTCAATAATGATTTGAAAGATTGATATAATATCCCAAATATCGGCTAAAAAATTATGTTCTTCTTTATCCGTATTTTAAAATTTGAAAGCCACCTATTATGAAATGGATAAGCTTTGTTGATAATCCTTGATTCTTACTGTATTATTTCCTTAAACTGATCTGGAAGTTACCAGGATTTTCTCTTTGTGATTTAACCTAGATATACTTGAAATGACAACTTTATCTTCTTCAATAAATCACCGTGATCTTCTCTTGTTTTCTTCTTTTGGATAATCCTAGATATTTGACAATATCTCTTGTGATTTGAAAAATTTGGATAAGTTGATGTCTAATAAATCTTATCTTCAAATAACAAACATTATCTTCTAATCTTATCTTGTAACAACCATATCTTCTTCTCGAAACAACCTTTATTATCCTTATCTTATTACATTCGTGATCTATAAGAGCTTTAGGAATTATCCATGCGTCTTGATAAAATATATTTGAAGATATCAAAATAACTTTAAAAAAAAAACTTTGTAAAATATTTTGATGTGATTTGATCCCCATGATATAAAATCCAACTTAAGTAAAACACATCAAGTATATTACCCAAATATACTTGACAAGTGGAGCTAGGTCTTAAAAAATATTAAAAACCAAATTTTAAAACAGTTTAGGTGAATATAGAAAAATTCATATCCAATCTTGAAAGTTCTGAAATTGATTATGTCTAGCTTTGTTAAGCTTATTAGTCTACCATTGAAAGTTCTGAAACTGCTTCTGACATATTTATATTACTATCGCTGAAGGTTCTAAAACTGCTTCTGACTACTTCCTTTAGACACCAAAGCTTAATCGAAACTTCTGAAATAGCTTCTGATTCTATAAAAACTTATTTATCCAACTTTTCAAAGGTTCTAAACTAGCTTCTGTCAAATCATACTAATCAAATAAAATCATAAAACAATCAAATACTTTAACATCCTTTTGTTATCATCAAAACTTTATTAGAGAATTTAACAACTATATATCTTCTTCTTCTTCTTCTTTCATATAAAAAATAAAAAATATATAATCAAAATTCGAATCAAAGTTTCTTAGGTGTGTTCTAGTTGAAACTATAAACCTATGGAAACTGATCTTGCTTCATCTCTAGGAGTATTAGAAAGCTTTTAGAGATTATTATTGGAATTAAATTTGATAGAAGGGTTCTTGGAGAATGGAGGGTGAAAAGGGTGATAAGATATTTTTCCTCTATTCTATTTATAGTAATTCATACCTTATTTGATCTATTTTCACATAAATTTGTATGATTTTGTGCTTTATTGTGAAAATGCTATTTTTTAGCTTTATAGATCATACAAAAAAGAAATAAAGTGATTTGAATCAAGATTGAAGCATTTTAAAGATAGATTCCAACTGTGGCCCAAAGTCCCAACCAAAGGCCAAAAAACAAGGCAAAAATCCAAATCGCGGTCTATTCTATACCGCGATTTGCACTGAGAGAACCATGCCTTATATTTTAAGAGCATAGCCTTAATCGTGCCTATGGTTCTGATTGTGGTATAGACTGACCTTAAATTGTGCCTTTGATGAAAAAGATACAGTTTAGATTGCAACCAATATTTGAGCCTATGATCCAAGCTGTGGAAAATGACCATGTCTTAGTTGTCATGCACATGCTACTCTAAAATAAAGTGGATGGAGATATGGGAAAAATCCATTAAAAAGAATCTACCATGTGAGTAAATAATATCTATATGATTTTTTGCACCCGCCATCCATAAATAAACACGCAGAGGCATTGTAAAATATGTTGTACCATATGTAACAACTTTTAACATAGTATAGAGTAGAAAGAGAATTTTTAGTGAGAGAAACCTTTCTTCTTGCTAGAGATTCATATTTTCTGGGTAAATACATTTTGAACCAGACGTTTATTCTTGCAAGACATTACATTTAATCAGTAACTTATATCTTTATTTCATATCATTTCTCTTGGTATGTGTTTAATGTTCATCTCTATGAAGAAATAATCATTTTAACTTGGGGTTTGTGAACCCAAGACTTAATTCATGTGATTTCAATTTGTTTTTAACAAATATTGTTTGGGTACTTTTATTTAGTAGCTCGAACCTTAATTCATGAATTTATGTGAGTGCAACATATAGATTCGCGTCTAATTTTAATTGAATAGATCGAAATCATCCCTTTAATTTGTTTTAGGCTACTAATACAATTGCTCATAACCGTTTAGAGATAAGGATAGTTAAACTTTCTATCACTTGGTTTTAAATTCATTAAAAATGGGTTTTAATCAAATGATTATTAATCTTTATACATGTTTAGGTTGCTGCTGGCTTAGATTTAGAGTTCTTAATCTTAAGAGAGGCTTTAACTTACCTTAGTGAATCCAATGGTACAAGTATACCTAGCATATAACTCAATGAGTTTGTTAAGAAATCACATGATAAGGATTTTGAGAAGCAAACCCTACGCTCAATCTTGCATTAACAAACTTAACTTTCAATTTTTTCCCTAAAAATGTGTTTATAATTAGTTTTAAACCTAGTTTAACTTTTTACTACTCATAATGCTTTGGTAAGTTTTCTTTGGCTAGATAATAAATGAAAAGTGAATATTATAGATGCTAATGATCCTTAAGGAATATGACCTAATACTTTCTATGCTATTTTGATAGGTGTGTTTGCCTATGTTAGTGATTATAACTGAAATTGATCATAACTTATTAGTACACATTTATAGGTTTTTGAAAACTCCAATTTTTTGTTTATGTTTATAAAAATCAAAACAACCACCACTACTAACCAAATTTTCTAGCATCGTTGTCGGGGAATCCATTGGATTCAACCATTTGAAGCTAATGAAGCACTACATGAAAGCTTAAAACCTATTAAACTAGTTACTAACCCTATGAATACTATGAACAATTTTTGCTTTTTGTTTGTTTTTGTTTTAGTACATATTCTTTGTTTTATGTAAATATTCTTTGTTCTTAGTTTTTTTTTCTAAATATTTTTCGTTTGTTTATAGTACCAACCCTTTGTTCTTGATCGTCTGTACATATGTAAATATTTGTACATATCCTTTTACCTATTTATAAATATGTTTAGTTAGTTTTCTCTTTCTTTCATAGCTAGGTTTGTATAGTTTTAGTTTTTTTCTAATCTTTTGTTTAATTCTTTAATTCTTTTGTTAATAATGCTTTTTTTTTACTTACTGTTGTTGTAGATCAGATCTATTCTTTTTACTTTGATAACGTTTGTCTATTTGTAATTTTTTTGTTATAATATGGATTTGTTGTAGACTAATTTATTTATCATAATAAAATTGTAGGATCATGACTACGAGTCAATCTTACCCCTTTTTTTCCCTTTAATCTAGAACCTCAAAGAATAGGATGAACATCCATGCGAATAGCTAGACAAGAGAGGAGACTTTTTCTAGAAGAGATGGCAAATACATTGGACCCTAAAAATGGAGGAGAGGTATAGGAAGAAAATGATCCTGTTAGGATAGATCACCCTAAGACTATACTGATTTCTACCGACCCACTTTAGATGGGGCTAACAACAACATTGTTAGACCTAGAGTGGTAGTCAATAACTTCGAAATAAAGCCTAATATTATCTAAATAGTCCAATAGTATGTGCAGTTTAATGGATTGCAAGACGAAGATCCCAATACCTACCTCCAATAGTGTTTAGAAATATGTGATACCTTTAAGATAAATGGGGCCTCTGATGATGCTATACGGCTTAGGTTGTTTTTTTTTTTTTTCATTGAGGGGGAATGCAAAGAAATGGCTCAATAGTTTACCTAGACAATCCATAACAACTTGGCAATAGATGGTTAAGAATTTCATAAGAAAGTACTTCCCAACCTCTAGAACAGAAAAACTAAGAGCAAACATAGCTTCATTCCACCATATGGTACCTTAAACCCTTTACGAAGCTTTTGAAAGGTGGAAGGAACTACTAGGTAGATGCCCATACCATAGACTGCCAAAATGGACACAAGTGCAAACATTTTATAATGGTTTAAACTATGGCGCTACGAAGTTCATTGATGCATTAGTAAGAAGGAGCTTGAACAACAAATCCTTTAAGGAGTGTTTGAGTTTGTTTGAGGATATGGCTAACAACCATTAATAGTGGTCTTCTGGTAGAGCTAGAAGGATAAGCCTAGAGGTGTGTTCGGACTAGATGTTCTGATATCCTTGACCTCCAAGATAGAGGCCCTATCTAGGAAGGTAGATAGTATAACCATGGGAGTTGGCCAAGTGCATATGGTTGATGGAGTTCTAAGGTAGAGTATTAACGGTATGAATTCTGAAAATGTAGAGTTTGTTGGAAATTATAATGGACCTAAGAATGATTCTTTTAGTAACACTTACAATCTTGGTTGGAATAACCACCCAAATTTTAGGCAGAGTAACAACAATTCTCAAAACCCAAATTTTCCTCCATAAAATTTTCGAAAAACAGCAGGGTCAAGGATCGTATGTGTCTCAACTAAAACAAGTGTAATGGAGGATTAATTCCTCAATTTATAAAAACTACTAAGGCTAGGTAAAAGGAATTTATAATGCTTTGAGAAATCACTAAGCTATCATTCACGACTTAGAGACACGGTTAGGTCAGATTTCCAAGCTCTCATAAGAGACCTCAAGGAACTTTGTCAACTAACACAGAAGTAAACCCTAAGGACTAGGCCAAGAGTTAAAATGAAGATGAAAGACTCTAAGGATGATTAATCTTAGTTTTTGTGGAAAATTGTTTTGTTTTGTTTTGGGTGATGTATTTTCCCTTTTAAAGATCTTTGGAGCATGTTTTAAGTTTTTGTTGAGGACTTTGATGGATGATCTGAGGAAGACATGTGATGTTTTTAATGGTTCATGAATGACTTTGATAGGTTTCAATGTGAATTTGATTGAAGACATTGATTTTGATGTTTTTGTTAAAGTTTTGTGAAAATGGATGATGCTTTCAAAGTTTTTGAATTGAGTTTGAATGTAGTTTTTAGATGAAATTTTTGTTAAAGAAATGAGTAACAGGGATACAATCAAGCCCACGGTTTATTCCGCACTTTAGGCTTGTCTCTAAGTATTTTTGTAGGAATCCACTTGATAGTTTTGGCCATGAGATAGTCCGTGGTTAAAAAAGGAGAATAAATTTTGTCACAATCTTTATCACGACTGGAATCGAGCCCGCAATTATAACAAAAGTTCCTTTATTCTTTTCTAATTTTTTTTTTTGGAAGGTTAATAAAAGGCCCAAATCACAGCCCTAAATTTTTTAATTTCATTTGTTCTTTATTCTTTAAAGTTTAAGTAGCGACTTCAATAAAGACGCAATTCTTTAATTATTTTTGTTTGTTCCTAATAAAATATCAACCGTGTTCTAAATTGCTTTCACCATTTGATTTGCTTAAGTATATAAGCCTTAACACTATTGTTTACCTCCCATTTATTACCTTTCAAAAATTAACAAACTTAGTAAATTTTCTCAAAACCTTTGAAACATCTTTTTACATGAACACGATAAAAATCATTCTTTTACAGCTTTTTCATCATCAAACTAATAAGGTAAGCACTTTTCTTCGCTTTTTAGTTCATTAATGTAATTTGTATTTGTACAAATACTCTTTTAGTTTAACTTCCATGGGAGTTCAAAAAGAACTTAGTTTAGGACCGTTTTAAAAAGATGATTCTTTCCTTAATAAACATACAAGCTTAAGAAACATAAATGTAGTTCAAGCTAATTTGAATATCTTGAGGAAATGTTTAAAAAAGTATACCCTAAGTTTGCTCTTTAGTATACTAAGTAACTCTAATATAAGTTTTGGTTGAAAATTAGGGTAAACGTTTTTTTTTTCTAAATATTGGATTTTAGGCAAGAGAAATGTTGTTGATAACTCCTTTTTATTCTATTCCTTTCATAGGAACTTAGGCTTAATTTGATGCATTCTTGGATAAATTCCTATGAAACTAATGCTTTTAATGTTTAAATGTTGCTATTTAGCTCCTAGAATCAAAGGAAGGAGAATTAAAGTGTTTTGAATACTACAAGAAAACTGGGTTTTAGAGATAAAAATTCTATCTGTAAACATAAATTTCCATCGTAAAGACCATCATCGCTGAGTGTATTTGTAAAAATATAGCTTGGTTCTCCCATTTTTTGTCGCAAAATTCTATCTCTAAAGGTTAATTTTCCTGTAGTGAGAATTAAATTTGGAGCAAAACAACAGCAGAATTCAAAGACAAATTTCTATTGAGCCTTGCAAAAGTGCTTGTTGAGGCCTAAACTGTCACACCCTTAAGGTTACCATAAATATGGCAGTGTGCCACATACAATATTAAGAATTAAGAATGACTACTTTAGTCATGCGAAAGTCTTGATATTATATATAAGGCATCTAACACAGCAATAGGAGACACCGATGGAATATATAATTTAAGAAGTAATATAAAACATATAAAAACTAATAAACATGTATCCACTAAATTAATCATAATAAGGTATTTACATAAACTTAGGGGCGTTCCCTTGATAAATTTCCCAAGGAACCACAATACAACTTAAGTATTATATACATAAAATTTTATAGCCAAAAGATTTTAAGGGATTTCCTATCTAAAGCCTTGGATCGAATTTCCCCAAAAAGCTTCCCAAAAGGATGGTCTTATTTAGATATAAGGTGACCTTGGGTAGAGCAAAAGATGTTCCTATGAAAAAAAAATCTATAGTGGTGTAGGCTTTACTAGCTTAGTGAGAATATTCTTAGGTTATCATATACAAATCAAATGTCAAACAAGTTATAATTAAACAAACATATGATATGCATCAAACACATGAGCAAACATGACATATGGTTTTTGGGGAACCATATGTTGAATGAATTTACGCTATTCATTCGGGGTTAGGTATACGACCAATCACGACCAAAACTTTAACATATGGATTTTATAGTTCTTACTAGCTGCTGCTCGCCATAAAATACATGTAGTTCGTATTGGCTACTATTCGCCACTTTGTACATCATTCTGGCTACTACTTGCCACATGCAGATACGACCATTATGCCAACCACCACTATTATGCACTTGTCCCACCAAATGTATAATAGCGAATCCAATAAGATTAATTACATGAAGTGCATGAATTAATTTCATTAAGCTTTTGGCATATAGTTATAATGTCTTAAGGGTGATCATACAATTTTTGACACTCCAACATGGTAATAAAGCATCCATTTGATTATAGGAAATTCAAGACTCGATATGCTTAATATACATTCACCAAAATCATAAATCACATGTACTTTCTATTTTTATCTTTCCCTATTTCTAGTGTCACTAGTCTACAAGTAGAATCATGAGTATGAAAAATAGAAGAAACTCACTCAGCCATGTCTCAGTAATAGCTCGCCTAATCAAAATAGCCTTTTGGATAGAAAGTGTGTCCTCCTCATTACGTAAACAAAAGAAATACCTAAAATGAGTATTCCATAGAATTTCTACTTAAATTTTCTAATTCTATTTTTTAGTTGTGGTAAAAATCGGATTTGTGAAAATTCCAACTTATAATGTCCATAATTTGCTCATTTAGACTCGGAATATCTCACATAAGATGTTGTTTTCTACCAACTCAAAAAAATCCATCTATTTCTAGGGTTATTTTTGAAATTGAAAGCCTTTTGGGTTGGAAAACGGGTCGGTACAGATTTGGCACGAAAATTCCAGTGTTCAAATTGTGATTTTCTAACTTTTATTTTGTCCAAAAATTTCATAGCAAACACATAGATATTTGTATAATTCAAAAATATTTATATATATATGCATGATTTTAGTGAAGTTGTCTCAACAATGATTTTTACAAGATACTTTATTCTAGAAGTTGGAAAAATGAAGTTTTACAAAGTATTTCTCTAAGTTGTTAGAATGAACCAATATTTTGAGTGCTTTCCTATTATAATTATATTTTCCTAACTTCATAAAATAAGCTTAAAATTTAAAAACTTGATTCTTTAGGTCGTTGACAAATTTTTACTTTCTAAGTGGGGTTTTTAAACTAGTGAGTTGATTTTAATATTGACTTGAAAATATTGTTCTATTCTTAGTGTCTATCAAGTGTTGGTATAACCATCTAAATGAGTTTTTAAGAAAAATTTACATAACAAAAAATTATCAACATTAAATTTAACAATAAATTATTTAGCATTTTGAAAAGAGCAAAATTAAACCAATATCATAATATTTAGAGAAACTTGCATAATGACGATTTATTAAAATTTTAAAGTGAACCTATTAATATTTTGAAAAGGATGTTGTTGAATCATGATCCTAAGTTTTAACGGAAGTTTTCTCCTAAGTATTAAGAATTATTTTTATACAAAGTTTAGTCCTATTTTTATAAAAGAAAACAATTCTTTTTTATTTCTTTGAAAATTTAATTAAAACAACAACATTATGATCATGCATAAACATGAACTTATAGCTATGTGGTATGATAAAATAATTTATATAGAGGGTAAAAGACATAGAAAATTAAATAAACATATATAAAAAATCAAGTATTGGGAAGTTTTAGCTTACATCAAGGCTTCCCGAAACTTAGAATGTACAAGTTCCATAAACAGAAAAGAAAAGCATAAGAAAGCTTTAAAGAAAAGAAAAAAAAAAGAAATTGTAGAAGTCTTAGATTTTTATTCAAGGCTCCCGAGACTTGTAATTCATCTAGTCTCATAAAATATATCAACTAAGAAAAAAAAAAGAAAGAAAAAGAAGAAAATTTAGAGTCTTAGATCGTGTACAAGGCTCAGAACTTAGATTATGAACAAGTCCCAAAATATGTTTGAATTGATAAGGATAAGTCTAAGACTAGAAGATGACTAGTCTTATTTACAATGACCAATAATCAAGAGTAAGAATAGTAATAGCATAATAATAAAAGAATAACAAGATGTTATGTTAGTGAGCTTTTAAGCTCTAAAAATATAGATATACATATACTTTACACTATACATATAGGAAGTTAGATCAGAGCATAAACAAAATATGAACATAGTAACAACATAAGCAATCATGGTTTTGATCAATGACATGAACAAGTTGTTATTTTCATGATTTCCCCCCTAACATAATACTCATGGGGTTTTAGAAATCATAATATACAAAGTGTTCATGTTATGTTTCATAAAAAATAGGAGAGGGTTTAAGAATTTTACCAATTTTTTATGGAAGAACAAATGGGTGAATTTCTTTTCTAGAGAGAAAATGAGAGAGTTTTAGGAGAGAATTGTTGGAGAGATTTGTGGAGGGATTTTGAGAGTGTGTTGTTATGTAAATGGAGGTGTAAAAGAAATGAAGGGATATATGGAGGGAAATTAGATATAATAAAATTATTTGAAAAAGAAAAAAACAAGATGTGAGGCGTGTGGAGCCGCCGGTTTTGTAGAGGAGGAGAGAGAGAGTTGATTTATTTTTTATTTTTGTAATGAAAAGTAATTAAAGTGTAAGAGAAGTTATGTGTAAAGTTTATGAAAAAAGAAAATGTAAGAGATAGGTATGTAGGTTGTAAGAAAAAGTAGAGATAGAGAAATAATAATGAACAATAGTAAATAGTAAATCAATAGTAGACTAAACAAATAAAATACCGATAATAAAGAAAATACATATAAAAGCGCTATATCTGATATTTTTAGATACCAAAAAAATTACAAAACTGATATTTTATGAATCTTATGAAATTACGAATCTATATTGATTTTGAGAATATTTTTACTATCCCGAGCACCAAGAAACATTTTTCAAGAACTGATCCCATTTCAATCCGAAATGATCAAATTTTTTACAAATCTCATCTTTTTAGGCTATCTTATATTATTCCGAACTACAATCCACTATTATCTCATTTCTATTTTTCTCAGGTCTCGAGCGTGGGATTGTTAGAATTAAAACTACTAGTATGCCTTAAACATTAATGACTTTTGATGTTCAAATTTGACAAGGGTTAGAGTTTGCTTCAATTTTAAACTAAAATTGAGGGGCTTACAACCTACCCTCCGTGAAGAAAGTATTGTCCTTAAAACTTGAATTGCATACCTGAATCGTTGAACAACTTCGGGTATCTCTATCAAATCTCCTCTTTAGCTTCTCAAGTAACTTATATCTTTATTTCATATCATTTCTCTTGAATTTGTGTTTAATGTTTATATCCATAGAGAAATAATCATTTAAACTTAGGATTTGTAAACCCAAGACCTGATTTATGTGATTTCAATTTGTTTTTAACAAATACTGTCTAGGTACTTTTATTTAGTAGCTTGAACCTCAACAATTAAGTTTATGTGAGTGCACCATATAGATTTGTGTTTGATTTTAATTGAACAAATTGAGAAATCGTTCTTTTATGTAGATTTAGGTTGTTAATGTAGTTGCTCGTAATTGCCTAGAGATAGGAGAGTGGAACTTTCTGCCACTCAGTTTTAAATTCATTAGAAATGGGTTCTAATAAAAGGACTCTTAATCTTTATGCAGGTCTAGGATGCTGATAGCTTTAAAGAGATTTTGGTGGTTTGGCTTGAGAGGGGTTTCAACTTACCTTAGTGAATCCAATGATACAAATATACCCATCATATAACTCATTGAGTATGTTAAGAAATCACATGATAAGAATTTAGGGAACCAAATCCTAAGCTCATTCTTGCATAAAGCATTAAAGGCAGCATAGAAACATTAGAAATCCAAGTAGCTCCAGCTCTCCGAAGGCAAAGCTTATTTCTTAAGGATTTTTAAGTTTTCTTAACCTTGTGACCCACCCCTTTCGCCTCTTGTTTAAATACATCTAGGAGGTTCTAGTTCACTTGAGACGACAATAAATTCATTTACAAACATATTAGAATTTCATATCTTGCCTGCCTTGATTGCTATAATTAGTCTATTGCAGTCTTTTTTCTTTTTGTATGACAAAAACAATCTGTGATCAACAATAATTGGAATTTTTCTGAGGTTTTGATCGTTGAGCTTTACTCTTTAATCTCCTATAACCCTCTTGCTTCACTTTTGTGTATATCTGGTTAAATAAAAAATTCAAGTTCTAAGGTTCTTCTTTTTTTCGTCCCTCATCTCTCTTACTATATTTGAACATTTTTTGTGGAGGGGTTTTGATTGAATAACTACACCAAACATGAATTAGGGGGGTCTTACTGTTTGATTTATTCATTTTACCTAACAATTTGTAGATTTAATTTTTTTCTAGGTTCTAAGTGCCAAAACCCCAATCTACATAAACATTCTAACAAAGTTTCTTAGGGGTTATGTTTGTCTAGAATCATTTTTTACTTTCAAAAGTCCTCTTGCTTTAGTGTTTCTTCTTTATCTAAATCCATTTTTCTAAGTGCTTGATTTTCTAGTTCAATTTGTTCTTTCTTGTTTTGAGTTTCTTGAAAAGAAAAAATCAAAACAAAAAAGAAGAAGAAGAAGTACACATGCGCGCACGTGCACACACACACACACAAAGAGAGAGAGAGAGAGAAAGAGAGAGAGAGAGAGGAATTAAAAGAAAAGAAGAGGAAAAAATGCCAACCAAAGGAGAGAGTTTTTTTTTCTTTAATGGCGATTTCCTTCCACGTAAGCAAGTTGTCGGAATTTGGCTAAATTCCTACAAAAAATACACTGCTATAAGATTTAAAAATTTTTGGTATTTTTTGGACAAAAATTTTGTTTAAGTATAATTCTATTATATCAAAAAAGTTTAGGTACCATTAGTGAAACTTATCCTATTTTGATAGCGAGAAACAAAGAATATTTTCATATTAAAATAGAAAGATTTATAAAAAAAATAAAAAAAGCTTCTTAATTTGCCTCAAAAAGTGCATTGTGTCCATTAAATCGTAAAAGTTGGAATAGAAAAAAAAAAAATCAAGTTTTAATAGATAATGACAAAAGCATAAAAAAAATTATATAAAAAGTTTAAAAAACATAAATAGAAGAGGAGCAAATACATATACAATATTTATATATAGATAATTGATTTAGAATTCAATCTTAAACTTACAATTTGCATGTGTTTAAATTATAACTCAATAAAACTAGAATGGAAAAAAAAATGCGAGAGAGAGCCAGTTTAGAAACACGAAAAATGGGAACTCAAATTCTCCAAAAGTTTTATGGTGTTACATAATTTAACACTGGTTTTTGTGCTCACATTGAAAAATTAACAATTTTGACCTGCAAAAGTTGCAGTGAAAAATTAACGGGCTAATTTTTCGAATATTATCTCAACTTTACCTAAATATTCATTTAACTACCTCAACTAACATAGCATAATATTTTTTATTTATTTATCATTATATTACAATCATAATTATAATTTTGATAAGCTTTATTTCATTTAAGCCAATAAAAAGACTATAAGCCCATTCAAATAATTCCAACCCAATTACCAGTAAGCCAAAACTCCTTCTAATATTTTATTTTAGTAATAGGTTGTCATATGACTCATTATAAATAGGCCTATTTGTTTAGAAATTAGCAATGTGGGCCATAATTCATCTTCTTCTTGTCACCACCCCTCATTGAATGTTATAATAATACATCCAAGTATTGTAATCTTGAAAATGGATTCCATGATAATCCTATACATAACGCAATTCATTTAACCCAACACTTTAACTCAAAACAATTTTCAAACTTACAACAACCTATTTACTACAAATTCAAGCATCTAAAAGCCTTGTTAAACAAATCATCATATATACTATTTGTAATATACCATGAGGCTCAATTTGATAGAAAATTCATGGAATAAAAAGATAATAATTATTACAAAATGACATATTAACTTATCTTAACTTGTAGTTGATGAATGGAGGAGAATTCTTGGTGAATTGAGTAAGGAACTTTGATAAAAAAAAAAAAAAGGTTAGAAAATTGAACTTGAGAAATTCCACGAATTTTGGGTCTATTTTGGGTTTATTTTAGCTTGTAATTTGTGATAAAAAGAAGTTGATGTTATCCTTATTATGTTGACTTCAGGGGTAGATTTGAAGAAGAAAAAGAAGTGGGCTTTGGGCTTGATTTTTTTTTTTTTTTTAATTTATCTTGGTGTGGGCTTATTTTTAAGCCAAATTTCTGCTACGTTTGGCTTAGATTTTACTTGAATTTGTTTTATAAAACTAGAATTTTACATGCATTAAAAACAATCAACATTGATATCAATCACACTAACATATTATAATTATTTTTAACACTCCTAACTTATCAACTATATTTGTATATAATAAATATAATTTAGACAACTCAAACATATATAATACATTTCACTCACCAATCATAAAATACACTACTGACACTAATTCACACTAACTCATCATATTTTCATTAACTAATTATTTACCATAATTTATATTTCAAACAAACATAACATATAGATATGCAAATTAATTATGCATTAAAATTTTGGATATTCCACCTTACATGATCATGAGTCCTACAAGTCGGTACAAAATGATAATGCTCTTGTTGAAATTTATTCTCTTTTTTTATTATGATTACAACAATTATTGGGTGATCTTGATGGACATTGTAACGCTCTAAACTAAGGCGAATACAATCTACCACATATCCTTCTCTTAAAAAGACACGCAAAAGCTCTAAAACTAAAACAACAATTAAAAACACATAAAATATAATCTTCATAACTCTCTCAAAGAGTACAGTAGAAAGTTCAAAGCCTGCAAAACCTGTAAATAAGATTCTTTTTAAATATCATGCTGATCAAAACTCAGTTGGCATAAACCAAGGCCAACAAATTCAAAAATTCTTTCTAACTCCATAAATTCATAAAGTCTTAGAAAAACTATTAAGATCTTGTAACGCCCTAACCTATTGACATTATAACCCGCCATGTGTCCTCTCTTAATAGGACACGCTAAGACTTCAATTTCCACAAATAATATGATAACACCTGTATAACTCACAAAGTATAAAAGAAGATATGTGGTCCTCATAAATAAATCATCTGATAAGAATGTAATCTACATAATCATAAAACTAGACATTGTTGACATAACTGCAGGTCAACAAGTCGAACCATACTCTAAAACTATTACCACATATAAAACTCCAAATACAACTGAAAAATTCAATGAACAAAACATGATTCTAATACTGAATAACAACCAGACATAAAAGTCTTCTTTAATTCATCCTATGTCGTCTATGACTATACAACTAGTCATCAGCAGGGTAGTCTGGACCGCTAACGCCATCCCTATCCTCATAGACGATATCAAAACCTGATAGATCATATATCACACTATCATCACCTGCACCTGAAATATAACAGAATGAGCGGCGAAGCCCAGTACGATAATATCCAATCCAATTCAAGTAAGGTTATGTACATACACATGTATAAATAAATGCAACTGAACTAAATGCATACAATAGTTTATTATCTAATTTAGTCCAGTAAACAACACAGTTCAGAATTCAGTATACATAAATCCCGAACTCAGAGTAACTCAGACTCTACTTTAAAAACAACCAACTGATTTTGAAAATAAGTAATCATATACATATATGGATGAGTAGATACTCCCCAAACATCTCAATTCCTGAACAAATAATTTTTACCGGAATCATATCTTAGCACGAGTCCACTCGGGACAACCTCACACTAAGATCATCAGGGTGCCTCACTAGTATCACTGTCTGCCAGTCTCTACTGGTCAAAGCCAAACACAAGCAGACAGACAATTATTAAGTAGAATATTTATTAAGTTCATTATGCAAATTCTGTTCCTATATCTATTCACAAAATTCTAACCTACGAGCACATACAACAAACAATGGATTGGTCGTACCTTTTATATTCAGGAGATAACTTGAACTATTCAAAGACAACCATCAACAACTGCCAGAAAACCAAACCACAACGCAACCAACCACTACCACCAAACTCTCAAACTCCCAAACCCGATATCAATCAACAACGCCAAACTCAACCTGTAACATATCAACATATAACAAATCACCAACATTCATAGATAAATCAAACTTAACATAAAACAATCTATCTACCCTAACCTGATTTAGAAATCTCCGTTATTGCACTGTCTATTACGATCAAACTCCACAATTATCCTCAAGAATAATAAGGAACCGCACAGAACTCCACAATCACCAAATATTTTCACCAAAACCCTAATTCGCATAACATAAAGAACATATAAGGATTGTTTAAATCGTATTTTGTTGGAATCCATAATAGAGGAGATTTACTTACTATTTTGAATCACTAAAACCCGTCTCGCATTCACCAATTCACTGATCTCGCACGTGCTAGGGTTTTTCTCCAAAAACCTTCATATAAAAATTCAACATAACCCTAAGAATCTTGTATAAATTTGTATAAAATCCAATTGAGAAGGTTAAGATTACTTACTTTAGGTCAAAAACACTCTCCCGATGATTTTCCAAGCATAAATCTCCAAGAACACTCCAAAACTCTCTTACACGAAGGAGAAAATAATATAAAGAAAATCTGTCGAAAATGTTTTTCGCATTTCGTATTTATAGAAATTTGGTCATACGCCGGCGGCGTACTTGCAAATCTTGCCAGCGTACACCATACGTTGGCAAATTCACATGAACGCCGGCAACCTTCATCGGGGCTTTGAATCCCATAATTTCAATTCTTTCTTCATACGTCGGCAAATCCTTACCCTACGCCGACGGCTTTCATGCCGGTGTTGAGATCAAACCCTAGTGAATGCTGGCAGCTTTCCTCCTAGCGTTAAGAAAAACGCTACTGTTCCCATCCTATGCGGTCTCTATGCGGCGGCTTAGATTCCCCAGGAGGCGGCGTACAAATGCAAAAAATACAAATTTTGATTCAATTGATGCCAATTCTATTGTAACACGGAATTGATCAAACTTAACCTATTTTTAACATCAACATAAAGGCATATTAAAATTTGGTAGCTTGTGAACACTTATCACTTATAATTATTTTGTATATTACATTTATCTCCTCCTAAAAAAAAATTTCGTCCTCGAAAATTTACTTGAATCATTGAAATATCTCGGATATTGGATCTCATGTCCTCCTCCAGTTCCCAAGTAGCTTCACGTTCTGTTTGATTCGTCCATTGTACCCGAACATATCTGATAACCTTGTTCCTCAAAAGTTTCTCTTTAGAATCAACAACTTTTATCGCTTTTCCACTGTAGTAAGATCTGGTTGAACATCTAACGGTTCAAGAGCAAATACTTCATTCGGATCTCGGACATACTTTCTAAGCATTGACACGTGGAATACATTGTGTACCCCTTCTAGGTCAGGCAGTAAGGCCAATCTATAAGCCATGTCGCCTATCCTTTCTAATATCTCGTATGGTCCCACGTATCGAGGGTTTAACTTTCCTCGTAGTCCAAATCTGACAACCCCTTTTGTTGGTGATATCTTGAGCAATACATGCTCACCCACTTCAAATTCCAAGGGTCTTCTTCTTTTGTCCGCATAACTCTTTTGTCGACTCTGAGCAGCTTGTAACCTCTGTCTGATCAAATTGACTTTATCGACTGCATCTTGAACCAACTCGGGTCCCAACATTTGTCTTTCACCTACTTCATCCCAGTGAATAGGTGATCTGCACTTCCTACCATACAGCGCTTCAAATGGAGGCATACCAATCGAAGCTTGATAGCTATTATTATACGAAAACTCTACTAAAGGTAGATACTCATTCCAAGATCCTTTAAAGTCCAACACGCACGCCCTCAACATGTCCTCTAAGGTCTGAATAGTCCTTTCCGACTGACCATCTGTCTGTGGGTGATAAGCTGTACTAAATATCACTTTCGTTCCCAATGCCTGATGTAGACTCTTCCAAAACCTTCCCACAAATCTCATGTCTCGATCTGATATAATGGATACCGGTACTCCATGCAACCTCACAATTTCCTTGATGTACAACTGAGCTAACCGTTCCAACTTATATCCGGTCTTGATAGGTATGAAATGAGCTGCTTTCGTGAGACGATCCACAATAACCCAAATCGAATCAAACTTCTCTTTCGTCTTGGGTAAAGCGGAAACGAAATCCATCGTGATGTGTTCCCACTTCCACTGTGGTATTGGCAACGGTTTCAACTCTCCTGCCGGTCTCGGTGTTCGATATTTATCATCTGACACGTGTGACACTTAGAGACGTATTCCAATTTCCTTTTTCATGTTATTCCACCAATACAACTTTTTCAAGTCCTGGTACATCTTGTTCCTCCCGATGTATGGAATAACTAGAATAGTGTGCTTCCTTTAGCAGTTCTTTCTTTAAATCTCCTTGAATCGGCACACATAACCTTCCTTTGTACCACAAAATACCTTCATCATCAACATAAAATTCTGGTGCTCGTCATTTCCATTCTTCTTTTGATCTCCAATATACTCTGATCATCTGACTGACCGTTTTAATTCTGTCCACAAGAGTAGGTTGTATTCTCATATTAGCCAAACATTCGCCTACTTGTCTTGTGACTATCTCTAATCCGAATTTCCTCATATCATCAATCAGATGCCGTTCTGTAGTAACCATAGCTGCCAAATTCTCTACCCGCTTCTGCTCAACGCATCTGCCACGACATTTGCTTTCCCTGGTGGTACTGTATGTCGATGTCGTAGTCCTTAATTAATTCCAGCCACCTACGCTGTCTCATATTCAATTCCCTCTGTGTGAATATATACTTGAGACTCTTGTGATCTGTGTACACTTTGCATCTCTCACCATACAGATAATGTCTCCAAAGTTTCAAAGCGTGTACAACTGCCGCTAGTTCCAAGTCATGCGTAGGATAATTCTTCTCGTACGGTTTCAACTGTCTCGAGGCATATGCAATAACCCTGCCCCCTTGCATCAAAACACATCCTAATCCCTGAATCGAGGCATCACTATAGATTGCATATTCCTCACCACTCACTGGCAATGCTAACACTGGTGCTTTCACTAATCTGTCTTTCAACAACTGGAAACTGTTTTCACACTTCTCGCACCAATCGTACTTAATTCCTTTCTGTGTCAACCTGTCAAAGGACTGGCAATCTTGGAAAAATCTTCCACAAATCGTCGATAATAACTGCCATTCCCAGAAAACTTCTGATTTCTGACACAGTTTTAGGTCTTGGCCATTCAACCACTGCTTTGATTTTCTCGGGGTCTACCGATATTCCACTTCCATTTACTATATGCCCCAAGAATGATACCTGCTCCAACCAAAACTCGCATTTTGAAAGCTTAGCATATAACCGCTCCTCTTTCAACCTATTCAAAACCAATCTCAAATGTTCCTCATGTTCTTCCTTATTCCTCGAGTATACCAAAACATCATCTATGAATACTACCACGAACATATCAAGGTATTCTCTGAAAACTCGGTTCATTAGATCCATAAACACTGCTGGAGCATTCGTTAATCCAAAAGGCATGACCACGAATTCATAGTGTCCATACCTCGTCCTGAAAGCAGTTTTCTGAATATCCTCTGCCTTTACCCTCAACTGATGATATCAGATCTCAAATCAATCTTAGAGAAAACTGAAGCTCCTGCTAACTGATCAAACAGGTCGTCAATCCTGGTAACGGATACTTATTCTTTATTGTCACCTGATTTACTCCCTGTAGTCTATACATAATCGCATGCTTCCATCTTTCTTCTTAACGAAAAGTACTGGAGCTCCCCATGGCGATACACTCGGTCGTATAAACTTTTTCTTTAGCAGATCATCCAACTACGCCTTAAGCTCTGTCAACTCGGTAGGAGCCATCCTATAGGGTGCTTTTGATATCGGTATAGTTCTGCACCAAATCTATTCCAAACTCCACTTCCTCATAGGTGGTAATCCAGGTAAATCATCTGGAAAAACTTCTGGGTACTCGCTCACAACTGGTATATCTGTCACTTCCACTATCTGTTTATCTTCCTTTATCATCGATGCCAAAACTGATTTACCCCACAACTCATAAGTTGGTAGCACTGGGGGTCTTGTGCCACTAACTTATACTCAAACCGATCTCCATCAGGTAAATCAAACTCTATTACTAGATGATGGCAATCTATAACAGCATGATATTTTGCTAACCAGTCTACTCCTAGAATAATATCAAAATCCACCATATCAATCACAATCAAATCACAGTAGATGTCTATTTTCTATCACAATATCTACAGATCTACAAACTCTATCCAAAACAGATCCAGAACCCAAAGGAGTACTAACAGATACCACATCAACATGATCTCCACACATAAACCACATGTACTCACAAAAGATTCAGATATGCATGAGAAGCTAGCACCAGTATCAAATAAAATATAGGCACTATGCTGTAGTATAGATAACATACCCGCAACAGTATCTATAGAAGCTGTCTCACTCCTCTGAGAGCATAAATCTTAGCTGGTGCTCGCTAACTCTGTCCATAGGAAACTCTGCCCAATGTCCCTCTTTGCAGTCCACTGCTATGTCCTCTCTGACCATATTTAAAACAGAAAACCTGTGGAACTGTCTTCTCTGTGCAAACATTACTTTTGTGTCCCAACTTTCCACATGAAAAACATGCGTTCTCTGTCCACTTGCAGTCCCTCAAGTCGTGTGGCCCAAGGCATCTAGGGCATCTCTTATAAGAACTTTACCCTACAGATCTGTACTGTTGCATAAACGATCTCTTTCCCTTATCATGGGTAACAACACTGACAGCTGGTCTCTTCCCTAAATATACCTGATTCCTCGGTGGTTCCCAGCTCTTGGTTCTACTCAAACCCTGCTCAATCATCTTATCCTTGTTCACAACCGCTGCATAATTGCTCAGATCCATCAAATTCACCTGGTACTGTATCTCCGGTTCCAACCCACTGATGAATCGACTAACTTTTGCTTCCTCACTTTCTTTTAGTGCATCAGGTAAAAACCTCATCAATCTGTGTAACTCAGCCTCATACTCCTTAACTGAAAGCTTTCCCTGCTGCAGCGTATAATAGTCTTGCAACATCTTTTGCTTAATGCTGTCGGGGAAGTATTCTCTAAAGAAAGCCTGGTGAAACTGTAAGCCTCGGAAAATTTCAGTAAATAATTCCGAGATGAACTTTGAAAATAAACCCTAAAAATCACTCCAAATTAAAATCGAACTCCAACTAGTCCAAAAACACGAGCGAATCCAGAAATTTCCGCATCTTGAGAAAAATAAGAACTATTAAAAGCAAAATAAGAACTCAACATACTTCAATTCCAAAACCACTACGTACAACAAATTCCATACGTAACTCCGACTTATAAAATCGAGTAATATAAAGCCCAAAAACAAATTATTAAAAAGTAAATAGCGATTAACTTTCGGAAATAAAACCCAATTCAAGAATTCCGAAAACATTGAGAGATATTAAATACTTACAAAAATAGAGTTTAAAATAATTTTTCTCAAACTAAATATGTTGTATAAACGTAAAATATCAGTTTCCAAATTGGCAAAGACCTAAACCGAAAAATCACCCGGAAACCCTAAGTGAAATACAATAGTTTAAGTCCGGTAATCTAGCGCCCTTAATCCTAGAGGCTGAGGCATAGTTAAATGTGTAAAATAGATTGTAGTAATATAAGTTTGCTTAAAAATATCAGATTGGTAAATTTTTTACCTATTTCAAATCCGTTCGGATACAAACTTCGAAAAGCGTGTCCTGGGGCTCGAGATATCAAAAATATACTATTAGTACCGTTAGACTCGTAATTTCATAAGATTTCCAAATATATCAGTTATATAATTTTTCGGATTATAAAAGTTACAGTTATAACCTTTTTATCATATTTCCATTACTACCGGTAATTGATTAGTCTTTTATACTATTCACTTTTATTTCATTATACAATTTTATTATTCTTATAAAGCCTTATATTTTTAGATAAATATTTTATATAATATAGAAAAAAAATTTTCTAAAATTTAGTTCGTTTCGGGCTTTACGGGATCAGATTCTGTTTAAGACCCGATACTAAAAATAAAATAAATTAATTTAATAATTGGAAAATATTTAAAAAATATTTTTATTTTCATAAAATAATTTTTTTAGAATTTTTCGGGTTATAAAATATCATTTATAGCCTATATTCGCGTATTTGGATCATACAGGTAACATATTTGTTAAAATACTAAAATAATTCAAATAATTATTTAATTTTAATTATGAAAAATCTGCTACCAATATTTGGAATAAATTTTCTAATTTTATTTTATTAAGAAAGTACTTTTACAACCTATACCTTCAAGTATACCTTACACATATCACTTCTTTTCACTTCAATCTTTCTACACTCTATCCCATACTTCATGGCAGATTTTTCCCCTTCTTTATGGCTGCCATTGTCCTTTATTTACTCCTATTTTGACTAAAATTAATTATATTCCACTCCTTCTTAAAGAAGTTACATTCCACATTAATTATACAATTCAATTTTGAGTCAAATTTCAACAAAACCCTCTCTCTCCTCTCCTCCTCTTTCACGTGCAGCATGTCCCAATATTGGTTGCCCTTGTTTTATTTTTTTTTTCTCTTCTTTCATTCATTAATACACTCATTTTCTCTCTCTCCTTCATTTACTCCTTCTTTCCTTTTTCATTCCTTAGTTTTTCTCTCTCTTTTTCCTCTCTTTTCCTCTTCATTTTTATTCTTGTTTCTTCAAGAACCAAGCTGCCCCCACTTCTTTTGTTAGCTCCCACCCATATTTCTTGAAGATTTTTAAGCAAATCTTCTTCTCAAAGCTTCCATAAGTGATATAGGTAAAGTGTAATGAAGGTTTCATGCATCAAATGACCTTCCATAAGCTTAAAAGCTTAGGATGATGATGCCAAAAATGAAACACTCCTCTTCTCCATTATTATCATCTTGTATCATAATTATTTTCTTATTTAAAGTTGTTATATTTTGTAGATCTAACTTTTTGTAGCTTTGATTTTTGTTTATGCCATAGATCTTGCTATTTGAGTTATTATTTTTTGTTATTGCTTATGATTTATGCATATATTCCTCATTCACATGTGTTCATGCATTTAAAACTAGTATAGTAAACTAGATCTAGTGTTTTGAGTTCATAAAATGCATTAGACTTTGTTTTATGTTCATGGATAACTTGTAGTAGCATGATGATGGTAGGAATGTTTTAGAAAACTCAAGATCTATTTCATTTTCAACAAAAATAATTTTTGAAAATTCGGATGAAAATGGAATCATATTTAAAAAAGTTGTTTTTCAACTTCAAAATGTGTATTTTTCATTTAAAATGAAGGGCTTAGGGTATAGATATTATAAATGAAAGATTTTGATGAGTAAAGTTTAGATCTATGAGTTTATAGTTTACTACCATGGATTTCTTTTAGATTTATGTTCATATTAAGTATAGATCTTGGTTTTGAACTCAAATAAAAATTGTGAAATTCGTATTTTGGCAAGACCCTTATTTAAAAACCAATTTCCAAGTATCAAAATGTAATTTTTACTTAAGATAATGAATGCTGAATATATGTATATCATCAAGACTTCTTTTTATAAGAATCAAAGGTGATTTTCAAAATAAAAATCTTATTTTCGGATTTTGATCAAGGCATATTTTAAAAACATGTTTTCCAACTCAAAAATGAAGTTTTTATTTAAGAAAGAAAGGCTCTTAAGATATGATATGTAAGGAATGGATTTTTAAGCTTAGATAGATTTTATCAAAAAATATGACTAAAAATAAATTTTGTAAATTCGGATCCCAACCAAGACCAATTTTAAAAACCCATTTATCAACTCCAAAACTCATGTTTTATGTGAAAAATGAAGGGTATAGGTAATAGGTATCATTAAGTAGAGATTTTTATAAGTTGAAATGAGTTTTGATGAGATTAAAGTATAAACCCCTAAATTTTCGGAATCGGTTTAGCACAAAACCCTAACCGGAAGTCAACGAAACCCTAAAGATCAACAAAACCCTAGTTTACCGTATCCATCTAAATCCGGCATTGCCGTTTTCTTTGGCCCTAAAAACGAAGTTGGGATAATTAGCTAAAATAGTTCGTAATGACCATAGGTTTCATAAAAGTTTCAGTTTCGCGAAATTCAGGTGTCCTTCGAACCCGATCGGACACAGTTCTCGAAAAACGTGTCCGGAAGCCCGAAATAGTAAAAATATTCCGAATACACCGTTAAACTCGTAAAAATATAAGTTTTCCAAAAATATCAGTTTCATAATTTTTCGGTAAGTAAAAATAACAGATATAGCTATTATACGCGTATTTTCTTACTACCGGTACTTTAATTGTCGTATCTACTTTACATTCCACTATTCATTACTATTATACACTATTCTTTTATCTCTACTTTTTCTTACACCTATTCTTACACTCTACATAACCTATAATCTTAACTTTTTACCTTTCCCATAACTTTATATCACATCTACCTTACATATTACATCTTTTATTTCTTCAAAAAGTCAAAAATAAATCACTCCCCCTCTTTCCTTACATGGCGGCGCCCCCTCCTCTCTCTTCCCCCTCAATTTGTTTTAATTTCCTTTATTTTAATCACACAAAAATCACTCCTCAAATTCCTATAAATACCCCCTCATACCTTCACTTCTTTCACACCTCTTCTTCTCTAAACTTACTCTACAAAAATTTCTCTCCAATTTCTCTAAGAGTTCTTTTCAAGAAGTCTTCTTAGTTTAGCTTTCTTTAGGTAAGAAATTTCTCAAGATTTCTTCATGTTCATCTACTTAGTATGAGCTTAGTGTGTGTTTTCTAAAACCATGAAGGTTAAGAAAGCAACAATAGGTTCATACTTTGTTTTTGTTCATAACCACAATTCCTTTATGTTCATGTTTCCTTTATATATTCATTATGTTTTTCTTATGTTCATTTATGTCTTTTATGTTCATAACTATCTACTATATCTATATAGCTATATATACTATTTAGAGCATGTAAGCTCATAATCTTGCAATTTATTTACCTTTCATGCAATTTATTTACTTCAATGCAATTTATTTATTTCAAGTTGTTTTTAAGACTAGTCTCTAGTCTTAGACTTGTCCTCATCAAGTCAAAACAAGCTTTTCTTTCATTCATTTATTTCATTTGGGACTAGTTTATTTCTTAGTCCCGGGAGCCTTGAAAAAGCTAAGACTCCAATACTTGACTTTATTATTTATGTTTTATGTTTTTTGTTTATTATCATTCTCATAATCATGTTCCTCTAGATTGTTGTCCAAAAGTTTTATTTTCTAAAGATAATTAAATAAAAGAAGGCTTTTTGTTACTTAGAAATAGGTTTATGTAAAGTATAAAATCAACACAAAATAAACTCATTTCTTTTCATGTTACCAAAAAGAGAACTCACTAATTTTATAAACTACTTTTGCTTTGAAAAGATACTAAAATCTTTATTATTCCACATTGTTTTTCAAAAGGAGATATTTTTGTTAAAATGGTTCTTTTCATAAGAAAGAAAATAAGATGGATGACTTAGGAGATTTTTAAGTAAAGACCTTTGCAAACTAATAGGCAAAGAAAATTTATAGTTTGAAAATCATAAAGTTATTTCTTTTCAAGTTACAAGAGGAAATTAATAGAATTATAGAAATTAGTTTTTCTACAATAAGTCCTTAATTGTTCCACATTATTTTTATGAAGAAGACAAATTTTCATACATGGATGAATATTTTTGAAAAATATGAGATATGAGAAAAAGAATGAGAAATATCAAGTAAAGATTTTTACAAAACAAATAAACAAAAGAATTTACACAAGAAAAATGAAGATTAGCATATTTCCTAAGAAAACTTCAAATATAGTATTAATGTAACTTAGAAAGGAGGAAATTTTATTTTCAAAGGTCACTTAGAAAAGATAAATGAAACCAATATAAAACGTTTTTAGAAAATAAGGAAAACAAGGTATTCATTTCAAAGAAGTTTGCAAAAACAATTTCCGAAAAGCTTCAAACCCACATTGTTTTACTTAAGAAAAATAAATTGGACAACAAGACATTTGAGCATGCTTCAATATGAGTTATATAGTTATAAAAAGAGAATTTTTCAACTATATAGATAACTAAGTATTTATCAAGCAACATTTTGATTTCTTGAACCAAGGTTGTTTTGTTGAAAAATCCGTGGAGAATTTTGTCGCCACTGTTTCAGAGCCTATATGGCTTTGTTTGTTGGAAATAATTTTGGAAATGGGTAGATCTTTTCGAGTAGGTAGAAATCGGTATATTATATACGCGATTCCGAGTTAAAATGACCAAGTTATGGCCATTTTAAGTTGGAACATTCTTCTATACGAACTTTAACGTTCTTTGACATTGTTTTGTCAAAATTCAAGAAAATCACCAAGAAAAACTCATTGTGGGTATTTTCTTTGGCTAGTGACCCCGAGGAAGGATTCCTTTACAACGAGAACTATTACAATTAAGTGGAGTGTGTGAACGACTCATCCGCTTAGAGGAGTAGACGACAATGGCATCGTGAGTTATTCCCCGTTATTCTTCATACTCTTGATTGTGCTTGTAAAATTAGTTGCACTAGAATTTAAGAAAAATCAAAAGGAAGTGTATGATAATATGTTGAAAGAATAATAAGTATATCGAAACTCGATTTGTTTGTAATAAAGTTGTATGTGAATTAATATCTTGAAATGTTTGAAATTGATTGATCACTTGAAAGAATTTAAACGTAACTACCAGACTTTACTTAAAGAAATTATTCATGCATCTCATATGTTGAGTCACATTGCATTCACTGCTATACAATTGGTGGGACAAGTGTATAATAGTGGTGGTAGACATAACCGGTATATCATGTAAGTGGCTAGTAGGAGCCTGTAATAACTACAAGTTTTTAAGTGGCTAGTAGGAGCCTGTAATAACTACAAGTTTTTTATGGCTAGTAGGAGCCTGTAATAACTATAAATTTTTGATGGCGTATAGGAGCCGGTAAGATCTATAAAAGTGTTTTTTTGAAAAGTTGTGGCTGTAATTGGCCTGAATACCCAACCCCAAATGAAGGGTGTAAATTCATTCAACATATGATTCCCGGAAAGTCATATGTCTTGTATGCTCACGTGGTTGTTGCATTTCATACGTTGGAATAATAAAATTGATTGATAAATTACTTCGAGTATGAATTTTGGGATTTACTCACTAAGCCTAGTAGCTTATACCCCAATAGATATCTTTTGCAGTTCCTTTACTTATGGCTAAGGCCACGTGGACCATGCGGGCAGGTAATCCCTTTTGAACATCAGAAATCTAGATAAAGTATAACTCAGTATTAGCATGTTAATATCTATATAATAGATTAGTAATTCAGGGAGTTGTTCCTAAGAATGTAAAGTCTTTGCCATGAACAATTAATTATTGTGAATCCTCTTTTCTTAATGTGTTTTTATATCGCCTTAAGCTTCATAAATTCCATGTATGGTCCTCTAAAGTTGTGAAAGTACACCTTACACTTAATATAAAAGCTTTTGGGAATGGCTAAGGTTGTCATACTTAAGCTTTAATATTGAGTGTGGCGGGCTGTCACGTTTAGGGTACTCATTGGGGTGTGACATAAAGTGTAAAACAAGAAGTAGAATCAAGATGAAAAATTTTGAGTTAGTAGTCAATTTGTGAAATTCGTAATTTTGAATGAAGGCCATAAGAACACGTATTATCCAAGCTCAAAATGAAAGTTTTATGTAATGAATGAAGCTCTTAAGTAATAGGTGCCATAAAGTCTTGAATTTTAATGCATTGAACAAGTTTTTCCCAAAGGAATCATTTAAAAAGTGGATTTTCTAAAATTCGGATTTTTGAGTAAATCCTATTTGAAAACATATTTACAAAGTGTAAAATGCAAATTTTTGTGTAAAAATGAAGTCCTTAGTGGTTATGTATGATTGAGCCTTAATTTCCTAAGTACCAAATGAATTTTACTTAAAGGAATCACTCAAAAACTAATTTTACAAAAATTCGGATTTTGGAATCAACCGTACTTGAAAACATGTTTACAAAGTATAAAATGGAAATTTTTTATATAGAAATGAAGGTCATAAGTAATATATATAATGAAGACTCAATTTTAACAAAAATAATTATATTTTCTTAAGTAATAAATCCAAAACAAATGGAAATGATCAAAGTTAGAAAACTAGATTTTTCATAAGTAGTTGTTATTATGGTCTTGCAAAATAAAAAGTTATAAAATTTTCTTTTAGCAGAAATCATCAAGATCATGCATACATTAAGCTCATCTCATGTCATTCATGTTAGGAAATCACTCATTTTTCATGTATAGCTAATTTATATAGTAGGAACATTACAAACATTTACAAAACTATTTTCTGGAAATTGAAATTGTCACTGCCCTAATCTGATCCGAACTTTTCGAAGCTTCAAAGTTTTCAAAACTTGAAAATAATATTAGAATTAGATAGATGTTTCAAAGTAGATGGAAATCAATATATAATTTGCGAGATTCCGAGTTAAAATTGCCAAGTAATGGCCGTTTTAAGTTGGAATTCCCGCTTAACATGAGAATTACGAATTTGATAGTTTGTATAAGATAGTTTGGATTAGTTAAGTAATGAAATACTTATTAGAGTATTTCTTCTTTTTTAGGTGACCCTGATATCGACGATTCCTTACCACCGGATTACTTGTACTAAGAGACCGGTAATCCAATGGCCGAGTGAGTATTACTTCCGATTTCATTTATTGTATGTGATTGTAATAATAGTTGCACTAGATATTTGGTAAAGATAAAATGGATATGCATGATGGGGACGAATGGGGACTATGTATGCTTGTTGCTGATATGAAATGGAATGTAAGAATATCGAAGCCGAGTAATTAACTATTGCTTGTATAGATAAATTAGAATTGATTGTCTGCAATTATTGATTGATCACTTAAAAGAATTGGTACAATTGATTATTCGGAATTGAAGATGAAATTGAACTCATTCATATCACGATGGGGATAGAGCATTAGCATTTGTTGGTTTATCGTTGTACCTTAAACGATTCTTGTTAGTTTATCATTGTACTTTAAACGATTTTATAGTTTATAGTTGTCCGTAAGCTAAAACGGTCTTGGTTCGTACCGCAGGATTAGTTAATTTGCTAACCCGGGATGGATGGCACAAGTCCATCCACATATGATTTCCAGCAGGTCATATGTTTGTTGAATTCACGTGTTTGATGCATATCACTTGTCTGACTAATCACTTGATTGTATAATATGTTATAAATGTAATTCTGGAAGTTTTCACTCACTAAGCTAGTGTAGCTTATACCCTAATGGATGTTTAAAATGAACAGATTATCTCAAGAATGCAAAGTGGGGACCGAAATAGTTGGAGTCGAGAATGATTTCGGGATTCCAGCAGGAAATAAGGATACTTGAAGTTATTAGCTAGATTCTATGATTTGCCTTGTAATAGTTCTATGTAGAGAAGTCCTTGGATGAATGTAATTGAAGTATAATATGTTTTGTATTTGGAGTATAGTAAATTGTATTTCCTTTACATTGTTACTCAAGTGTATCAACATAAAATGTATCACTTCGATGTGTCTCCTCCATGTGTTAGACGCCTTGTACATAGTATGGAAGCCTTCGCATGACTGAGGCGGTCATTCTTAGGCTTTAATATTGTGTACGGCGAATTGCCACGTTTAGGGTACCATTCGGGACGTGACAGAAACATCTGCCATGTAATCATCCCTGGCATGTGCCTCTTAGTACTCGCCCACCAGTTATTTGCCCTACCAGTCAGCAAATATGATGCATACTCCACCTTCTTGTTCTCAGGAATGTCCAATGCTGCAAATGTTTTCTCCACTTCCTCTATCCACACCTGAGCTTCCAATGGTTTTCTCGACACTGGCTCAAACTTGTGCACTAAATCCACAAACTTGTTAAGACTCAACACATCTGGATGTCGGGCTCCATTACCCCCATTTCCATTCAGCCTTTGTGTCTCCTGCCTCCAAGCATCTGCGTTTTGTTGCACTATCTGCATGTCCCTCCTCATATCCTGCTGCTGCTGACCCACTACTCCTATCAGGGCATTTACAGCCTGCATAAGCTGTGTTACATCTACTAGTGCTTGTCCTGCCGGTAGAGGTAGTAAATTCTCATTGTAAGTCTTATGTTCATCCTTATTTTCCTCAGCATTTCTTCTCCTAGGTGGCATTCTAAACAAAACATCATGGATTAGAACAAAAGTATCCAACTTGATACAACAACTTAAATCTAAACATCAATAACTTAA